>CM041630.1:51701959-51821374 GCA_023333625.1 Bothriochloa decipiens | reverse complement strand
CTCGTCTCTATAAACACACGTACGTAAACCCTACCCCTATGAGCACCTTTAAAGGACCGAATACCCGAGATAGAGATAGAGAAAAGGAAAAAGGAACATGATGGACATCACTTGAAGGCCCACGATGCAAATGTAATTAGGCCCATAGATTGAGTCCAAAACCTGTTGTAAGTCGGCCCATAGATGGAGACTCAAGAAGCCCGTAACAATTGCCCCACGTGCCACTCGACCAAAACAGAAAACGTTATTTTGAAAAGGATATCTAAAATATTTCCAAAAGAAAACTACATACGCTAGGACGTTGACAAAAGTAACAAAGGTACCGTTTGGTTTCCCTAGGGATTTTAAGAATCTAGATAAAAAATCTGATATGTTTTATCAGGTTTTGTGTCTGTATGTTAAAATCTATTATACTAAAATTTAGTCCCTTAGATCAGATCATTAGATGAGTTTCTAAAATTCTGCGATCATTGCATATGCATGGTCTAGTACAGTACATGTCAGTTAGCCCGCAGCACTGCACCGGGGGGTTATTAGAGACCCACACGCACAGAAACAAATGTGAAACATCATTCAAATAGAATGTAGATTGTAGTTTCTGTATATCGATTGTGATGTGTTAGAGGCCAAAATTTGTCCGGTGAAACTGAAGTTCTGAACACTATACCAGGGCATTCTTTTCAAATGATACAGTGTGGTACGGGGAGAACTATATATATTTGTGTCGTGAAAAACGTTCATTGCGAATGAAACCCGCGGAAACAAAAACTTGGCTGGTGTTCCTGTCCGTGTTGTAAGCTGTAGAACTCATCGAACTGTTGCTGTTGGCGGTTGACCGCAACGGCGAGCCTGGAAGCAACAGGAAAGTAGGAAACGGACTTCATTCTTTGTGCATCTCAAAATGATTCTAAATAAAGTACTTCCTGCATTTCAAACTGTAAGTTGTTTAATTTTTTGGATTCAAAGTTTGACCACTCGTATTATTCAAAAATTTTATATAAAGATAGTTAAATTTAAGTCACTCTAGAAAAATTTTTATTAATAAAGCAATTTATGAAAAAAAAATAATATTTTATATAAAATTTTGAATAAGACGAGTGATTAAACTTTAAGTCTAAAAGGTCAAACGACTTACAATTTAGGATGAAAGAAGTAGTAAAGTGTGTAGAAAATTTGAAGTTATATAATTTTATGTTTATTTTTTCAAAGATAACTATGCTTATTTTGAGGTCATCTTATCTGCATCTATCGACATTTTGCCGTTTCGGTAAAAAAAAAAACATCTCTACATTTTGTGGGGTACGGAATGCATACACACATGCGGAGCTTGTGAATCGCCTGGGAACTCCACGCGTGCGCACGTGGCAAGGACATGCAGGGTCGGGAGTGTCTACAAGCGCTCAGCGTGTCGCCGTCTCCGTGACTCAGTCTCGCCGCCACCGACGACGGCTCGGCTCGATCGGCACCGCTGGGGCACGGCCGTCGTCGGCGGCGGCGTGGTCTTCTCCTGATCACCAGACCTCCGTACGTGGACCAACATCTCTCACTCAAAAGCGCCCGAAAGCCACGGAACGGGAATCCGCCGCTCGCTACCACGCTTCACGCCACGGCAATGTTCGACGTGAGTGACTTCTAAGCATCGCGAACACGCGCGCCACAGCCCACAAGGCAGGAGGTGTCCAGGCCGCCCGCATCACTGCACCGCGTGGTCCGCGCCCCGGCTTTGGATTCTTCCTCGACGCCGACCGGAGGCTATCCATCGACGACCGTGCATAACTCGAGACCACAACACGTGCTCGCTCCCGTGGAGTCTCGTACAACACTTCCTCTCCCGACACGTTTCGTCCCTCGCTCTGACTCATCATCGACAGGCAATAAGATGAAGGACAGACATGGCACTTGATCAAAAACAACAAAAGGAAAAGAAAAAGACGAGGGACAACGTACGTGCCTCTCTTCTTTTGAGCGAACAAAGAAATAAAGTGTGTTGTTAAAAAAAAAGAAATAAAGTGGAAGTTTTACGGCTGGCTGATACTAGTACAGGCAAAGCAGATAATCATGAAGACGTTATCTTTTCAGGAATGAATTGGTCTTGCAAGTTTCATTGTGGAAAGGTGTTTCTTCCAAGCTGCATATACATGCTGTTCGTTTACGTACATATGAACCTAGCTGGTTTACTGTGATGAATGTTCCTTTTTTGGCCGGACATGGCACGGAGATTCCACGCACAGCGTTGCTTGCAGTCTATACGAACCAGCAGTTGTGCACGCATATGGAGTGGAATTATGACGCTACTGACTGCGTGCGAAGCAACAAAGCAAGAGACAACAGTGCAGTGCACTGTATCCTCACACCATATGTCACCGAACCGTGTATGGAACGTTAACTTCCCAACTTCCCTGAAAAATATCCGATCCATTTGTCGATGCAACTGCTCTGCATCATGTCACGTATAATGCCGTACGATAGTTCCCAGTTTTTAAATAATATATAACAATTAATTGAGACAACAAAGTCATAACGATGACAGGGTACTTTTAGATGTTGTGAAATATTAATTGGTGGATTTGGGAATTATTTTGGATTTTGGGACGAGAGGAACAGCCGCTGAGGAAATCAGAAAGGTCAGGATGCTCCTCCCGATCCTTCCCGTTCCCTGCTTCTCTTTATTAAATTAACACTTTTACACTTTAGTCATTTTATTACATAATATTTACAACTACCACACCAATACTCCCCCTCAAGATGAGACAAACACATCATAAAGACCCATTTTGCTATAAAATAAAGAGAACATTTTTTCAAGCAACCCTTTGGTTAAGACATCAACCACTTGACTAGCGGATTTTATATAAGGCAAACAAATTATCCCTCTATCTAACTTCTCCTTAATAAAGTGATGATCAATCTCAATGTGTTTGGTTCTATCATGGTGAACAGGATTGTTAGCTATGTCAATAGCTGCTTTGTTATCACAGTATAACATCAATAGCTTGCTTCCAGATAGTTTCAACTCCGTCAGCATAATTTGTAGCCAGAGCAACTCACACACGCCATGAGCCATAGCACGAAACTCAGCCTCAGCAGTAGAGCGTGCTACAACACTTTGCTTCTTACTTCGCCAAGCAACAAGGTTACCTCCAACAAATGTACAATATCCAGAGGTTGACCGTCTATCATCCAAAGAACCGGCCCAATCTGCATCTGTATAGTGTTCAATTTGTAAATTCCCTTGACGAGTGTATAAAATTCTCTTTCCTGGGAAACTCTTAAGATAACGTAAGATAAGATAAACAACATCCATATGAGATGACCATGGATCATGCATAAATTGACTCACCACACTTATTGCAAAGGGAATATCAGGTTGAGTGTGAGATAAATATATAAGTTTCCCAACAAGCCTTTGATAACGCTCACGATCCACTGGTGTTCCTGAATCTTTGCTTAAGTGATGATTTTGCTCAATAGGTGTGACTGCAGGACGACATCCAAGCATACCAGTTTCTTTCAGTAGATCCATAACATATTTCCTTTGACAAAGAAACATACCTCTTGGGCCCCGAGAGATCTCAATTCCAAGAAAATATCTTAATTGTCCCAAATCTTTTACTTCAAATCCTTGGGCAAGATATTTCTTCAAATTATAAATCTCGGGTTGAGTCATTCCTAGTTATCACAATATCATCCACATACACTATAAGAATTGCCACCTTACTCATGTCATGTTTATAAAATAGTGTATGATCAGCATTATTTTGGAGGTAACCTCTTTTGATCATTGATTGTCTAAAGCGATCAAACTAAGCACGTGGTGATTGCTTTAGTCCATATAAAGATCGATGTAAACGAAGCACCTTCCAATTTGTCTGACTTGTTTCAAAGCTAGGTGGAATATGCATATATACTTCCTCGTGAAGATCACCATGAAGGAATGCATTTTTAACATCCATTTGATATATCTCCCAATCTAGGTTGACAGCACAAGATAAGTGTTCTTACTGAGTTCATCTTGGCCACAGGAGCAAAAGTCTCCTCATAATCAATCCCATAAGATTGAGTGTAGCCTTTTGCAACAAGACGAGCTTTGTATCTATCCACCTTACCTTCAGGTGTATGCTTGATGGTAAATACCCACTTACACCCTACAGGTTGCTTAAGTGGAGGTAGATCCACAAGCTCCCAAGTTTTGTTTTTTTCCAAAGCTCTCATATCATCTAGCATAGCTTCCTTCCACTTAGGATTTTCTTTGGCTAATCTCCAATTTTTAGGTACAGATATGGAATCTATTGAGGCAATGAAGCTTTAGAAAGAGGACTACATTTTTTATAGGATAAGAAATTAGCAATATTGTGTTTATACCCAATGTAATCTTTAAGATGTGCTGGAATGTTAGAGGATCTATGTGGTTTTCTCAAGGCAATAAGCAATTCATTTTGAGGAGAAGATTGGAGATATGGTTGATTCTCACCTTGCTCTGAAGTGCTTGATGGAACTACGGGACGGGGAGACTGAATTCCATTGTCTGGATCCTCATACATAATAGACTCTATATTATGAGAAGAAAAATTATCATGCATGTCCCTAAGGCAAGAATTATCATTACCACCATTGCCATTATTGTTATTTGTTACCTCCCCCTCATTTGAATCTTGACTGTTAGTAGAAGGCGAGACATTTAAAGTAGGAACATGAATAGGGCCCACAAGAGTGCCTCCACTGTTACTCTCCCCTTCTTGCACATCAGGTGAGCATAGGGTAACTTCAGTATCATTAGCTAGGCTATAATAAGATTCATGTTCATGAAAAGTCACATCCATACTGACAAAGAAACGACGCTCAGAAGGACACCAACATCTATAACCCTTTTGAGTGGGAGAATAACCAACAAACACACATTTAATAGCATGAGGATCAAGTTTACCAACATTATTTCTGTAGTCATGAAGAAAGCACACACAACCAAAAACCTTTGGAGAAACAACAAAGTCATTTATTTTCAAGAGTAATTCAGCAGGGGATTTGTTGTCAAGAACTCGAAGAGGCATGCGATTAATTAAATATGTCGATGTCTTTATAGCTTCTCCCTAAAGAAACTTCGGAACATTCATTGTAAACATGAGAGAACGTGCAACCTCAAGCAAGTGCCTATTTTTTCGTTCAACAACACCATTTTGCTCTGGAGTGTTTACACAGGTTGTTTGATGTTCAATACCATTTGAGGTAAGGAATTTCTCAAACTCCTGGTTAACATACTCTGTACCATTGTCTGAATGCAATAATTTAATAGTGTGGCCAAACTTATTTTTAATGAGAGCACACAAATCTTTAAAAACAAGGAAAACATCACTTTTATGTTTTAAGAGATAAAGCCAAGTATATCGACTATAGCCATCAATAAAAGTCACGAACCATCTATGCCCAGAAATAGAGTGCACCTCACATGGTCCCCAAACATCGGAGTGAATAACGTCAAATGGCTTTTTGCTTCTTAAACCCAAAATAGGATAAGGAACCCTTGTATGCTTAGCAAACTCACATGCATCACATACAAGAGACTCTCTAGAGCATGAATTAAAAAGAGATGGATAAATACGAGACATAGTAGAAAAAGAAGGGTGTCCTAGCCTGCGATGGAGTGTAACACCCCTGGTGTTATATCAACTAAAACATGCCATGTCATCATATGCATTACAAAGCATTCATGATTAGGTTAACTTTTATGTGCATCAACTAAAACAAATTTACATTTCATATGTTGCTTGTGTTTCTGAAATGTTATGTCACATGAAATCATAAAACCCTACTATCAAGCATAGTGTATAAATCTAAGTCCAACCCTTAAAAATGATTTTCATATTTTAAGTTGAATTTGGATTTCAAAGTTTATTCCCAAGTCTTGCAATTCAAATCTAAATTCAAATTGGAAAGCTATAAAATATTTTTCCAAAAGTCAACTTGGTCAACCAAGGGTGTCATTGGGTCATTGACCTAAAAATGTCCTTAGATGATGTTTGTGATCACTAATGACCAACTAATTAATTTATAAACCAAATCGAGTTTGTTTTCGCTTCTGAAACCCTAATTTTAAAACCCTGTTACCCCTTTTTCCATAGTTTAAAATCTATAAGGAATTTTGATATACTCTCAAAATATGGTTTGTAGATATTGTCAAGAGCTACAACAATGCTATTTAAAGTTTTTCAAATTTCTAAAAATAATTTTAAATAAATTTAAAAATACAGTTTTTCAACATTTCACTACTAGAAAACTCCCCTTTTAGCTACGCTGTATTTGTAACGCCATTAAAAGCGTATCTATGTTGGCACGTAAAGACGTTATTTGACATATTTTCAAGAACGTATCTAAGTGTTACGATATTTAACATGCTTTCAACGTCAAGATATATCTTGATACATTTTTTAACACGCTTTTAAAATCGTATTTAAATGACACGAAATTAGCCATGCTTTCAACCGTTAATAACATCTATCCACGTTGTAAAGCGTATCTCAAAATCGTTTATAGGCACCTACAAATGCTTTTTGACATGCAACTAAAAATGTATAAAGTTGACACATCATTAGACATGCTTTTAACCGTGAGTAGCATGAAGACACATTGTAAAACGTCTCAAATAATCGTCCTTATGCTCATGGAGATGTTTTTATTTGCAAAACTGGAATATCTCTAGTTGACATGAAATTAGATACGCTTTTAACCATTACTAGATGATACACGCGTTTTCATGTGTATTAGAAATTTGTCCTTAACCATGTAGAGACATTTTCTAATGCGAAATTGAAAAAGTGTACCCTATCGAGGCGGCTATAAGTTGACGTGGCATCTTATTTGTCAGACTTGATATGGCGTATCTTCCACTCGAGTGGACAACTGGACATGCCATATATTATTCAAGGCTTAAATAGTATCAACATTAATTGTGATTTGGTTTCTTTTAATTAAAAGTATCAGTACAAAGAAATCGTACATGTCTAATAGAGCATAGTAGCATACATGTGTTATATATTATTCCTCTTGACATGGATTGTGGAATCCCATCGGTGATGTGGACATCTAACTCTAAGTAAATAGTAAGAAAAAAATGAGAGAAAAAAGAAAGTACAGATAAAAAAACAAAAATTATGGCATACCAGTGGTTTTGAACCTATGGATCTCCAAACGTAAATGGAATGCACTAACCACTTGAACTAAAGTTCACTTGTGTCTATCCGTTTTTAGTTCTTTTCATCTGAAAACCGAAAACCATACATGCCAAGAAAAAATCATGTCAAAAAATTATTGAGAACCTGCAATCTGCTACTCCTAAACCAATTTGCCACATGAGCTACCTAGTGTCCATAATGAAGTTCTCAAAATTTTTTAACAGAATCTGCATGCACGAGGGAACCCAAGGGCCTTCCCAATGATGCATATAAGGATTGAACCTTGACCTTCTGAAATGAGGACCGAGCAAACCACAAGGGCAAATATTAGTTGGTGTTTATTGGAGTCTTTCATAATTTTTGTACATATACTCTAGAGTATGGACTCCGGGACAGAAACCTGAAACATATGTGTTGTGTGGGGCAAAAACTTCAAAAACAAATATGACATAAATATGGATTGAACCTAGGGAACCAAACCAGAGTGAGAAAAATATGGATTACACTATTTAGTCAAATAGGAAAATTTGTACACTTAATAGCGGTAATTCAACAAGCTAACACCTCCTTCCTAAGGTAACACATATTAGTTTATTCTAAATTTAGAGCAACAAAAAACTCAAAATGTTCATCTATAGCATCAGATGACTAGATAAACCAAGCCTTGTCTAATTTTCATCATCCTCTGAGAGTTGTACACCCATGTCAAAATTATCTCGTGGGCTAGCTCTCACCACAGTGTTCCATTGTTCAGCTTTTGCATTCTAGACATAAAACACTTGCTGAACTTGTGATGAAAATACAAAAGGGTCATCCTCTAATTTATCACCCTTGTGTATTTTTCATGAAAAATTCACCAAACTGTATCCAAAGTCATCTTGTCGCAACCCAGCTTTATGATGAACATCATACCATTCACATTTGAAAAGCACTACCTTGTAGTTTGCATATGACAATTCAACAATATTTGATAATCTACCAAAATAATTAACCCCATCTTCAGCAATATTGACCACACCATTGTTTTGTGTCGATCGTGCATCCTCACGATTCAAAGTGTGGAACCTGAAACCATTAATAATGTAACCACTATAGTCACAGCACCTCTGTTTGGTTTTGCAGCCAAAGCTCGGACCTTTGCCATGATGCCTGTTCCATCACCTAATATAACCTATATATAAGGGGAGAAAACTTATGTACTTTGCTTATATTGATTCCATGCCAAATTTGCATCAATTTTAGATGTGTACAAACCTTTTACTCCAACCAATCTGAAAAGTGGTGATCCATCAAATTCTGAATGTGGGAAGGTGTTAGATTAGTTGAGGGACACAATTTGCTTTTCACCTCGTGCAAGAATTCTCTACAACAATAGGATCAGTGTCATTTCATCAATTAGTTAGTAAAAATAAACATAGGTGGTAGCACTATATATGTAGACGCACCTACGAAAATCTTCAAGTTCGTCACAATGCCGCAATACGTATCGATGAGCTTGTATAAGAAGCTGCTTGTCAAGAATGATGCCAGTACACTTTCCAATAGGTTCACCAGCAGTATCAAACAAGTACATGCATATTCTATCATCTGATGGTCCAGGATTTCTAGGTGGCCTTGTAAAATGAGTAGTTCCTTCTATAAACCTGGAACAAAAGGTTAAGCACTCCTCCATGCAATATCCTTCAGCAATTGATCCTTCTGGGTGTCTTCTATTCTTCACAAGTCCCTTTAGCTTAACAAAATATCTAAATACAATAATTGACACATGTCAGTTAAAACTAAATTATTGGTGATCATAGTGCAAACTAAAGTTGATTACATACCTCTCCATGGGGTACATCCACCTGTACTGAACCGGACCACCAAGTTTAACTTCTTCTACCAAGTGCACCATTAGATGCACAGTTACAGTAAAGAACGATGGTAGGAAAATTCTCTCCATATCACAAAGTGTCAAAACAATACTCTCTTGAAGCTGCTCCAGCTCTGCCACATCTATGACCTTGGAGCACAACTTCTTGAAAAATTTGGATATCTCAACAATTATATTCATGACATCCTTGCTTGGGTAACAAGATTGCAGTGCCACTGGAAGAATGTCATGTAGTAAAACATGATTGTCATGACTCTTTAGTCCACTCATTGTACAATCTTTCATGTTCACACACCTAGATAAGTTTGATGCATACCCATCTGGGGTCCTAAGGTTTTCAAAAAGGGGACCAATTTGTCCCCTTTTGATTTTAAACTCATAATTCAAAAATTATGCATTATTTAGAAAAAACTTTGTATATGAAAAATGTTTGGTTTGAAAAGTTGAGCATTTCATAGTTTTGAAGATTTTCAAGTTTATTTGAAAAATTAGAAGTAATTTCAAATATTTGTTTCTAGGGTTTTGTTTCCTTTTTGAATTTGAATTCATATTTCAAAAATTAAGCAAAATTTGAAAAATACTTATTAAATGAAAAATGTAGCTCTTGAAAAATCATACAGATCATATTTTGGGATATTTTCAAGTTGTTATGAAAAATCTGGAGTAATTTGGATTTTTTTATCGAGTGACATCATCTGTCACTGTAGCGCTGACATCAGCATCTTCAATTCTTCCTCTGTTCATGGCGTCGCCATGGCCGCCAGCGCCATTCCGGCCCGTTGCCGCCGCCAGCTCGCCCCCTCGCGCGTGAAACTTCGCCGTGGACTGTAACACCCCTGGAGCTATGATAACTAAAAACATGTCATGTCATCAAATGCCTTGCAAAGCATTCATGATTAAGTCAATCTTGATGTGCATAAACTAAAAGAAGTTTACCTTTCATAGGTTGAATGTGTTTCTGGAACGTTTTGTCACATGAAATAATAAAATCTTACTTTCGAATGTCATCTCAAATACTTGGTTTATATTCTATGTACTTGAGGTGTAAACCGTGTTTACACTAGTGTCAAGCATAGTGTATAAATCTAAGTCCAACCCTTAAAAGTGATTTCCATATTTGAAGTTGAATCTGGATTTCAAAGCTTATTCCCAAGTTTTTCAATTCAAATTAGAAAGTTATAAAATATTTTTCAAAAGTCAACTTGGTCAACCAAGGGTGTCATTGGGTTATTGACCTAAAAATGTCCTTGGATGATGTTTGTGATCACTAATGACCAACAAACTAATTTAGAAACCAAATCGAATTTGAGTTCGGTTTCAAAAACCCTTTATTCAAAACCTGGTTTTGTCTCCTTTTCTATAATTCAAAATCTATAAGGAATTTAGAGATACTCTAAAAATATAGTTTGTAGATCTTGACAAGAGCTATAAATTTGGTATTCAAAGTTTTCAAGTTTCCAAAAATAATTGCAAATAAATTTGAAAATACAGTTTTTTAGCATTTATCCCTTTTTTATTTTAAAAGCATAATTAAAAATTTATGCATAATTTGAGAAAACCTTATATATGAAACATGTTTAGTTTGCAAAGTTAAACATTTTATAGTTTTGAAGATTTTCAGGTTTTACTAAAAAATCAAAAGTAATTTCAAATGTTTATTTTTAGGGTTTTATTCCCTTTTTGAATTTGAAGTCATATTTCAAAAACTATGCATAATTTGAAAATTTTTGTTAAATTAAAAGTGTAGATATTGAAAAGTTATGTAGACTTTATTTTTGGAGATTTTTGAGTTCTTATATAATTTTTAGAGTAATTTGTTATTTTAAACAAGTGGTATTTCTGTAATTAGCTTGAATAGCATCGAAACCTATGGGTGGCCGCCATGGCCGGCTTCTCAAGCCGCGCCGCCGTCCACCGCTGCACATGCCATGGCCGCCAGCTCGCCTCGACGCTCGAAACTTCATCGTCGACGTGTTGCTCGCCCATGCGTCGTCGTTTTTCTTCTTCTCTTTCCCCGCCGCCACCGCCGACGACCTCGCTCCGCTGCTTGATTTCATTGCTGTCAATCCACCGCTGCTCAATTGCTTTTGCCAATAGCTCCGCCTCGTCCTTGCGCTCAGTTTGAGCTAGCCCGTACTCACTCTCTCCGCCCGAGCTGCCCGCACGCCGTCGTCTTCCTCGCGACCGGCATTCGAGGCGCCGCGAGCTCTTTCGCCAGCCACCGCCGCCAGAGTAGGTTATATATTCTTATTAACCCTCCTATTGTGTTCTCCATGCTATCCTACTCCTCATGCGCACCTTGGTTCGCTCTCTGGTGGACAGGACACGTCGGAGCACCGTCCTTGCCACCGGAACACCGCCGCCGCCATCACCGCCGCCGTCTGCAGCTCAACTCAACCCATCTCCGAGCCCGATAGCATGCGCACCAAACTAGCGGTGAGCTCCTATGCCTGTCCTTGCCTTCAATTTCATCTTTGCTGCGTTGTAGTGTCCGACCGCCGTAGCTCGCCGCCGGCGCGACCTTGCCAGCGCCGCCGTGCACATAGCCGTCGGGGCTAGGGGTCGGGAACGACTTCACCTTGTTGCCTATCGCGTTCGTGTGAAGGTCATGTGTGTGCTCGTGTGTTTGCCATTGCTGGAGAAGCTCCGATGAGCTCGGCAGCCGCGCCGCCATGACGCCATGGCCGCCGGCCAGTGCGCCGCCGTGCCCCCGCCGCTCCATTAGCTAGTCAAATCAACTCGCCATGCCGAGCAGAGCCCGTAGGTGCCAAGCCCATCACCGGAGACCTCACCACCGGCGAGTAATCGCCGGTCAAGGTCGCCCGGCCGCTGGTCAACGTCGGGGGCCGAATTTCCTCTTTCTTTTATTTATTTTAGAAAATGATTTAAATGCTATTTTCTTGAAAAATCATAGTAATTCATGTATAGCTTCAAAAATTCTAAATTTTTTTGGGTAATTCTCTATGATGTCCTCTACCTAGAAAAAAATATGAAATATCAAATTTGAGTAATTTTTACATAAGTTAAAATTAGTCATTTTAATTGAAAAATACATCTTCTATGATTTTTAATAAATAAAACAATTGGCCTTTATTTCTGAAATTTGTTTTGCCATCTAATTAGACCAAGAGCTTTTCAAAATAAAATTTTGAGGTCATTTAGACAAGTTTAATTTTTATGCCTTTATTTTAATGCTTTTAATTAAATAATTAACCCCTTTAATCATGTTTAATCATTATAGGGTTGTTTGACTTTGGGATTGCTTGATGACCTTGGGTCATTAACCCTAATGACCTTTGGCATTTTAATTAATTATTTTGCGCTTACCTGGATCATGTCATTAGGGTCTAATCAACGTTATTTTATGTGCTTAAATAATTTCTTTAATGACGTAGTTAATCCTAATAAACTTAGTAAGTAAGTTTTGTTGGCTTGCAACTTTATCATGAAGGAAATTTGTACTCAAGCCCTTAATCTGGTCATGCATCCATCGAGCATCATGTTTACTATTCCATCATGTTTACTATTCCATCATGTTTTCGTTAACGGAGAGTTTAATGTTGTCGCACCAGATCCCAAGGAAGAGCAGATTCAGGAATCGGGAGTTGATCCAGAGCTCGAGACCGTCTACCCCGAATACCAAGGCAAGCCTGGGATGCATTCAAACCCTATTCTATTTTATAAAGTTTTCATTGTTGTAGTTATGTTATGTTGCATTAAGTACTAGACGTTGAATGATAACTTACCAATTGCATTACCTGTCTTAATTCTATATTCCTTGTAACTTGTTTTTGAAAAATGTTTAGTTATGCTTAGCCCTTCTTAATTAGTAGGTTTTCAAAAAGAAAAAGAATGAAAAAGATGAGGATGGCTTTTCTTGTCGGAATCATGATAATAGTTAATAAATCGAGTCCGGGCGGGTAATTTGCATTGGGAATGGAGTCCCTCTGTAGTGTTCCCGTCTGTTGATGCCCTAGGTCCCGTCCGATGATGATCTGGTGATATCGAGAAATTAGAAAATCCACATACATGAAGTGACATACTAAGGGTTATAGCCCAGGTATGTCATGAAGTGATATATAGTGGGCCAGAGTTCCCACATATTTCATAGTGTGTTATACTGTGGGTTTAAGTTCCCATGTATATCGGTACACTGGGTCACAGTGCTCACGTGTATCATGTGGTGATATATGGCTGAGGTTGTTATCCCGGTATATCTTTGGTCTGGTATGCATTTTGGTTGGAGCCTCATGCATACCAAGATCTAGGTCCCAGCTGGGTATAAAAATGGATTCGAATCGCCGTTGCTTCTCGGAGAAGAAGACTCGATCGTTGTTCATCATCATAGTAACAACTTGAATAATAGTTAAGATTTAAGAATGAAGTTGGTGGGTAATCTTGATCTAGAGCAAGACAACTTTACTTTCTGTTGAGCTTTTCTCCAAAAATTCTTATCTTTTGCAAGCCTTACTTTGTCCCTCTAGCCTGCATTTCTGAATCTTCACCCCTCTTTTTCGTCGGGTCAGTCTTGTTGAGTACTTTTGTACTCAGGGTTTGTTGAACCCTTGTTGCAGGTGAGTTTCATGGACAGGAGTGCTTCGCATCCTGCTGCATGATAGTCGTTGCGGAAAGTGACGATGAGTAGGATGTTTGGCTCTTGGGCAGAGACTATCAACTGGTATTGTAATAAAGTTACTTACAGCTACTCCACTACTACCATGGTTTGTAATAATTAAACTTATGGTTTGTTAGCTTTAAAACTAAATGGTTTGTAAACTTATGTTATTGTAATCCTTCTACTGTTTTACTCCGATATATCTTACTTGTATAAAACTGTTGTAATACTGCAATGTCTCTTTGTAATGATTGATCCTGCTCGGAGAATCGTGGATGATTCGGGATTTACCCGACAGACCTTTTAAGTCTCATGGCATACATTCATGGTTATTTGGAGTCTGTTTAGACAATAATAATGCATCTGGGCCATATGATTTAGGAGGTTCTGCCACATGGACGTGTCGGCCACCTACTCGTCGCCGTCGTCGTATAAATAGAGCAAGCCACTCGCCCTTTTCTTCTTTCTTTTTCCCTGCTCGCCATCACCGATGACCTTTCTCCGCCGCCGTTTTTCGCCGCCGTTGATCTACCACTGCTCAATTGCTCTTGCCAGCAGCTCCGCCTCATCCTTGCGCTCCGCTTGAGCCTGCTCGCACCAGTTCTCGTCGCCCGAACCACCCAGACCGCCTCCTTCTTCTTCTCGGCCGGCAGCAAGCCGCCGTGAAATCGCCATCGTCGATCGCCGCCGTGGTTGTTCATTTTCGTCCCTCTTCTTCCCTAATGTGCTCGCCTTGACCTGCTGCATCTGATGCTGCCCTTGGTTTCCGATTGGGTGCACAGATTACGCCGGAACGTCCACCTTGCCACCGGAGTCCGCCGCCGCCATCGTTGCCCACGTCGCCCTCTCATCTCCGTCGTCGTTGGGCCATCATCTTCCTACGCATTAGCTCCAGGATGAGCTTCTGAGCATGCCCGTGCCCTTACTTTTGTTTGAGACGCCTTGTCGTTGTCGCTCCGCGTGTCGCCGGCGAGCTCGGTCATGCCAGCGCCGCCGCGTGCGAGGCCGAGGTCGTTAGGTTCGTGTTTTATCCCAAATAGCTCGCGCTTCACGTCTGTCTAGTTACGTTGGTATTGTTGCTCGAGTTAGCCACATCGGAGGAACTCCGGTGAGCCCTGCAGCCGCGCCGTCGTGCCGCCATGGCCGCCGGCCAGAGCGCCGCCGTGCCTCTGCCGCTTCATTAGCTACATTAGCATGTTCGCCTAGCTACGTAGAGCACGTAGGTGCCAAGCTCGTCGCTGGAGACCTCACCGCCGGTGAAGTATTGCCGGTCAAAATCCGACCGCCGTCGGTCAACGTCGGAAAGGAATTTCCCTTTTCCTTTTCTTTTTTTGAAAATCATTTAAAAATGCTTTTTCTTTCATAATTCATAGTAAATCATGTACTGTTCCAAAAATCCTAAAAAATTATGTGTATGGTCTTTATGATGTTCTCTACCTAGAAAAATATTAAATGCCAATTTTGAATGTTTTTGCATAAGTTAAAATTAGTCCTTTTAATTAAAAAATGCATCTTCTTTGATTTTTAATAAATAAAATAATTGGCTTTATTTCTGAAAATTGTTTTGCCATCTAATTAGACCAAGATCTTTTTAAAATAAAATTTTAAGCTTAATTAGACAACTTTAATTTTATGCCTTTATTTAATGTTTTTAATTAATTAATTAACCCCTTTATCATGCTTAATCATTATAGGGTTGTTTGACTTTGGGATTGATTGATGACCTTGGGTCATTAACCTTAATGACCCTTGGCACTTTGATTAATTATTTACGCTTACCTGGATCATGTTATTAGGGATTAATCAATGTTATTTTATGTGTTTAATAAACTTCACTAATGAAGTAGTTAACCTTAATGAACTTAGAAAGTTACGTTGGCTTGTAACTTTATCGTGAAGGAAAGTTGTACTCAAGTCCTTAATCTGGTCATGCATCCATCGAGCATCATGTTTACTATTCTATCATGTTGAAGCATATCATTTTATCATATAGTTTTCGTTAACGGAGAGTTTAACGTTGTCGCACCAGATCCCAAGGAAGAGCAGACTCAGGAGTTGGGTGTTGATCCAGATCTCGAGACCGTCTACCCCGAATACCAAGGCAAGCCCCAGATGCATTCAAACCCTACCCTTATTTTATAAAAGTTTATCACTTCAGTTATGTAATGTTGCATTAGGGAGTAGGAGTTGAGTAAAAACCCACCAATTGCATTACCTGTCTTATTACCTTATTCCTTGTTACCTGTTTTTGCAAAATGTGTAGTAATGCTTAGCCCTGCTTAATTAGTTAGGTTTTCAAAAAGTAAAAGAATGAAAAAGATGAGAATGACTTTGTTTGTGGAAACATGATGATAGTTAATAAATTGAGTCCAGACGGGTAACTTGCATTGAGAATGGAGTCCCTCTGTAGTATTTCCATCTGTTGATGCCCTAGGTCCCGTTCGATGGTGACGGTGATATCAAAAAATTAGAAAATCCACATGCATGAAGTGATATATAGTGGGCCAGAGTCCCCAAGTATGTCATGGAGTGATATATAGTGGGCCAGAGTTCCCACATATGTCATAGTGTGGTATACTGTGGATTTAAGTTTCCACGTATATCGGTACAATGGGTCTAAGTGCTCACGTGTATCATGTGATGATATATGGTTGCGGTTGTTATCCCGATATATCTGTGATCTGGTATGCATCGGAGTTAGAGTCTCCGGTATCCTAGTGATCTAGGTCCCAGCTGGGTATAAAAATGGATTCGAATCGCCTTTGCTTCACGGAGAAGATTCGATCGGTGTTCATCGTAGTAACAACTTGAATTTTGATTAGGTATCTAAATGAAGTTGTTTGGTAATATTGAGCTAGAGCAAAATAACTTTACTTTCTGTTATAATCAAAGATAAGTAAAAATTTGATCCACAAGAGCTTTTCTGCAAAAATTCCTACAAGCCTTACCTTGTCCCTCTAACATGCATTTCTGAGTCTTCACCCCTCTTTTTCGTCGGGTCAGTCTTGTTGAGTACTTTTGTACTCAGGGTTTGTTGAACCCTTGTTGCAGGTGAGTCCCATGCGCAGGATTGCTTTGCATCCTACTGCATGACAGTCGCTGCGGAGAGTGACGATGAATAGGCTGTCTCGCTCTTGGGCAGAGCGTATCATCAAGGTTTTGTAATAAGTTATATTGCTACTCCACTGCTCCTATGGTTGTAATAATTAAAAATATATGGTTTGTAAGTTTAAAACTAAATGGTTTGTTATTGTAATTCTTCTGATATTTTACTCTGATATATCTTATTTGTATAAAACTATTGTAATACTGCAATGTCTCTTTGTAATGATTGATCCTGCTCGGAGAATCATGGATGATTCAGAATTTACCCGATAGACCTTTTAAGTCTTATGGAACACATTCATGGTTATTAGAAGTCTGTTTAGATAATAATAATGCATGTGGGCCATATGATTAGGAGGTTCTGCCACATGGAGTAATAATAATTCTTGACATGGAGACATCTTGGATGCAAAAGCAACTTCATCACTTCCTTCATCAAGATAATAGAGTCCATTATGCATAGTCACAGTCCCAAGAATTCTCCCAGTCCCAAGCTCCTGAAAAGCACAATGAGAAGGATAAAACCACCCTCTACAATTGAGTGATTTTGTGATAGAACTAATAGATAGAAGGTTGACAGGAAGGTTAGGAACATGCAAAACTGGAGATAGGGATAAGTTTTTGTGCACTGGATAGAACCATGCCCTGTTATAGGAACCATGGATCCATCAGCAACACGCACCTTATCCTTACCTGAGCAAGGGGTATAAGAAGTGAAAAGGTTGGATGCTCCTGTCATATGATTCGTGGCTCCAGAGTCAAAAATCCAAGATTTAGAGGTATAGACTTTAACATATTTCATACCTTGGGAAGTAGCATGGTAACTAGAATTAGTAGAAGAACCTTGAGTGGAAGGTAAGCCATCAGAAACTCTAAGATTGGAGTTGTATTTCTCAAGAGCTTGAGCATCTACCACCGGAAGCTCCCTTTCAGATGCAGTGTGATTAGCTTTATTCCAATTGCCACCTCGAGCTCCCCCTGGCTGTGATTTACCCTTTTTCCACCCTAGTGGGAAACCATGTAATTTAAAGCACCTCTCCTTTTTATGTCCTTTATGGCCACAATGTTCACATATTATTTCTTGTTTGGCCTTCATAAATAAAGTAGCATGAGCATCAACTCTTACTTGATCATCTATTTTAGGATGCTTTAGCCTAGTCTCTTCCTCAATAATGCTTGAAATTACATCATCCAGACTGGGCCACTCGGGCTTAGAAAAAATAAGTTGACGACGAAGATCGAATTCTTGATTCAGACCATCAAGAAATAGCTTGCATACAAAGGACTGGAACCATGTATGATGGATTGACAAATCTTTCTTGTCAATCGATTCAAATGGATGATAATAGTGTAGGTCTCTGTATAACTTTTTTACTTCACCAGCATACTCCACCACAGACCTTGACCCTTGCTTCAAGTGAGTCAACTCATGCATGATTCTAGTAGCTTGCATTTTATTTGATTTTCCTGCAAATTGTCTCTCCAATTCTAACCACACTTCTGCAGGCGTAGTTAAAGTTTCAACGTGTTCTCTGATAATTGGTTCCATACTGCTTAACATCCATACTAGTACTCTATCATTTATTTGCTTGCTTGCTGTATTAACCTCCTTTTTTCCATTATCAGAATCAACAGGTAAAGACTCATATCCATGAGAACTCAGAATTAACTTGCAATGACGGGCCCAACTGACATAGTTCTCTATTCTAGATAATTTTACTGGATTCGGCTCAAGTGTATATTTGACAATATCAGAGGCCACCACCTTAGGATGCTCCATCGGTTTGCTAAATTTTTCATAAAGTTTCTCCACATGATCTACTGGTTTCTTTCCACTAATTTCAGCCATGAGCGGCAGATTCAGTATTTAGTAGGGTAAAAAAACAAGCAAGAACTAACTCCTCCTTGTACAGGAAACAAGCAAATAGGTCACGGTCATCAGCAAGCTTTCAGCTTTTCTCTCTACCACCGGCAAGCAACCAAGCAAGAAGCAAGGACCCGTACCTTGCACCTTGCAGGAACTAGCAGCTCAGTCTTCCTATCTATAGATCTGGAACAGAGCTCCTTGCCTGGGCGACGACGACTTCAGCACAACGATGGCGACGACTACGGCGTCTCCACCACCTCTGCCCCCAATCAATCAACCAATCAACGAAAATGAGATGGGCACAACAGGATTAACCGGCTCTGATACCATGTGGAATATTAATTGGTGGATTTAGGAAGTATTTTGCATTTTGGGATGAGAGGAACAGCTGCCATGAACATAAGTAAGGAAATCAGAAAGGTCAGGATGCTCCTCCTGATCCTTCCCGTTCCCTGCTTCTATTTATTAAATTGAAACTTTTACACTTTAGTCCTTTTATTACATAATATTTACAACTACCACACCAGCAGATGTCCATTCAATATTTTATATTACACAAAGTTATTTTTGTTACAAAAAATACAATATTTGAGGCAACAGAATCATAAGATGACAAGGTACTTGTAGATGTCAAAACAAATTTTATACTACATGAACTTAATTTTTTATTAAAGATATAGGACAAATCAATTTATTATAAAACATCACACATCGCAAAAGTGAGTATCAGACATGCAACATATGCAAAATACTAAAAAAAACCAATTATCCAGTAAACAAACATCAAAGCAATAGTAAATTTATTAGAGTGCTAGCGTATATCTTGCAATTGGGAAACTTTTTATTTATTGGCTTTATCTTCCCTGAGTATCTTTCTAACAATCAAATGTTTTGAAAATCTTATATCAAAAATCCAATAGGACTGTTTTTTTATTGGCTTTATCTTCCCTGAGTCTCTTTCTAAGGGCGTCATCCGCAGTATGAGATGACTCATATATATCGTGTCACCGCCATCTTATCATAGGAGCTTGACATGTGAGTGAATTTTTATTCTCCACTTCTTCCCTCTCATCCTCTTTATGAGCTGGTTTGCAAATGACCTCGTACACTAAAGGAGGTAGGCATGGAGATAACAGATAAACTTTTCTCTTTTCTAAATTCCCTCTCTTTCACATAAGTAAAATGTTAACCTAGATTTCTGTGAGCTAGCTAAAGTAGCACTATTGCAATGCCCTTTTTTTTCGCGAGCAGGCATATAGCCTGTATTTAATTAAGAGAACATGAATGATCAATAGACATAAGCGAAAATTGATGGTGGCGAGAAACCATCATCAAGCACACCGCGGAGTAAACATACAAGAACATAAAACAAGAAAAGAGCGCTGTCCTCAACACTTAATACCTAACTATGCCTGTATACAAGAATAAAACATTAAGGTTGCCTACAAAAGACCAAGCCATGGTGACAAAGCATCCACCAACGAACCGAGCGGCAAAGCATCCGTTAGTGAACCTAGCGGCTAAGCATCCGCCAGCGAACCAAGCGGCAAAGCATCCGCCAATGAACACTATTGCAATGCCCTAAGCAGCACGCTACGACATATCTCATTAGCGCGTTGATAGAGCACTGACCTCCTCCTCCTTTTCCTCTTATCTTCAATTGCTCTTTTCATGAAATTCGACGCCGCTTGTCAACCTCTCTACCTCATCACATCGCGCAGCAAAACCAGTGACTTCTTGTTGTGGGAACAAGGTTGCACGATCTTCCATCAATTCAAAAGTAACTCTTGATTTGGTGGAGAATTGATGCACATACTCCGCCATCCAATCACAAAGACATGAACCATGGTCCATGCAATATATCGTGACACCAGTTCCCTTGGTCATCAACTGTGCACTTCCAATTAACCTTTGCTATGATGGCTAATCTCTGTCTGCGAATCAAAGAACAAAATTTGGTATTGCAAAAGGATAAGGACCCTTGGTTGCGTCCCATTGGACTCCGATGGGTTGCACGTCCTAACGACCCAAAAAGATGGTGACGTATCACCAAGACATATTCTTTTGCACATAGTACTTAGGACCAATGTAATTAAAAAAACACATCTACTTAGCTTCTTCTACCTAGATACAACGTTTCCTTTTACAACAACAACATTTTATATATAACGTTAAAGCATGATACAACAGTGTGGGAAAAAGCATTCCTAAGATATACAGACCAAGGAAAACTAAATGAAACTACTGACCATCAACTGTAGACATAGTTGATACAACATTGAAAATGGAGTCTGTATATGACATGGGCATGGGGACTGATCTTGGCGTCTAAGATGAACTCGAACTTGGTATGCATTGAGCTTCCAACTTGGTCTCAAGCCTTGCATGCCCACACTTGCCTCCACGCATCTCTCTAAGTGCTTAGTGATCCACTCTAAATTTCCAAAAAAAAAAACACAACAATCCATTCTCACGGTCACGAATGCATGGAATTACTTACGAACTAGCTCACCTAGACATTTTAGTTGCTATGCTCGAACTCTACTAATCGATCCTTTCATATTTAGTGTGTATTTAAAGAAGTATTTTCCTCATAACTTTTATCTAACGCACTACTATTGAGGTGGAGAATGTGTTTCCATGGTGTTGGATTGGCTATATAGAAGTGTGAAGAAACAAAATTTAAAGAAAAAGAAAAACACCCCACTATAATTGGGGCTCACCTGATACAACACATAACTATAGCTCCGACACACATAATTTGCAGATCAATTAAAGAATCTATATAGTTATATATTTAATTTAATTATAAATAAGCTGTATCACTATCCACTAAATGATCTCCATGTGTATCCTCAATTGCAGGTCCAACGTTTGTTAGAGCCACAGCCACAGCATACCCGGTTTTTGCTGTACATATACGCGGTGTCATCACCGGATACGGAACTCGTGTCGACCAACCTTTCGAAAAAATGGGGGAAAAAAACAGCTAGGCCCATCTGCTGATGTTGATTTAACACTCATTCTGACCTGTGTCGTGCATGATAAATGAGGACCACTTTTGTTCCCGGAAAAAAAAAGATAGATAAGGACCACCAGTCAGGTCGATCACTTACGGTTACCGCAGTTAGAAACGGTATCATTAGCGCCCGGACGTCCGGCGCAAGGACGTGCGTCCGGACGCCGGGCCGGCTCACTCGCTGTTTGCCGCTTAATGAGCGCACACGCATGCAAAATAAAAAGCAAACCGCTTAATTACTGCGCATAAAAACTGGACAGCATACGTGCATGCATAAATAGCAAACCACGCCGGAAGCATGCTACAGTACGTACATACCCATGTGTTTATGTAGTTAAAAAAAGTCATATCTCACAGACCAAATGTCCTAATTAAAATCCGATTGTACCACCGTATTTCTCGTGGTAAGTTCTTCAAAACAAAACCACATGAGTATATTTTGATACTTTTTAAAAATATTTATCTCATGTGGATGTACAGCAAATTTAGTTTTGAAACAACAAAAAATGTATGTTGAAATAACCCAATAACATCTATTGAAACGAGTCAGAAATATATATTGCGACAATCTAAAAATCATCTTTCGAAACATCTCGGAGATATTTGTTGAAACAACCCTGAAACATATGTTGAAACAATCCAAAAATACCTATTGCAACAATAAAAAATTCATATGTTGAAAACATCTCTGAAATACATGTTGAAACAATCTAGAAACATCTCTGAAAACATCTCTAAAATATCTGTTGCGAAAATCCAAAAATACATTTTGAAACGACTCCAAAAATATATATTGAAAGAAGTAAAAATATACCTATTTGCAAAAAAAAAAAGAGGCCGTATGATACGTAGACACATGACATGGCCGCTGGTCAACACAGCACACAGCAAAAGCACACTTTGTGCTCACACGCAGCACATGCAATGGCCCCGCATGCACACGGAAGCAGAGGAGTGGACGTGAGCTCGCATGCAGAAGGACGGTGGGCACGGCTACGCTTCTAGGTGCGTCCGTCCGTCCGGACGACCGAAATTGACGATTACCGTTAAACCGCGACTAATAGCATTGTTGTTGTAAAAAAAAGACTAATAGCCGACGGTCGTACGGCTAAGGATCTCACCTCACAGCCGAGCACACGTCAACACGCCACCCGCAACGCAGAGGAGCGGCCAACAAGACATTCCGCCCTCCACGAGTCTCCCACCTCGCCGCGTCGGCGACTACTATTTCTTCCCACTCCCACACGCATCAGCTCAGCTCGTTCCCCATCCATCCCCACCAAAAGAGAGGAGACGACTAGACGAACGAGAGAAGCCTGTGAGCTTGCCCGCCCGCGCACATAACCGCGACGTTTCGCCGCCCGGCGGCTGCCCGTCACTCACTCATATAATACGACTCCATATACGGTAGCTCCAGGAAGCCAATCGCCAGCCAGTCCGGAAGCGCCGCCGCACCAGCTCCTATACCTGCAGACGCCCATCGACCAGAACACTTGCGTAGCAGCGACAAGATTCTCACTCCGGTCTTTCGCGAAAAAAAAAAAAAGATTCTCACTCCGGTCGTCCATCCGGATCGATCTTGCAAAGGCGTGCAAGATTCCTGCTTCGCCGAAGATTTAATCAGCCGCCGGCCGGGCCGAGCTCGATCGAGCTTCTGCGGAGAGTGGGCAGCTTTTCGTGGTCCCGATTTTGCTTTCTACTTTTGGTGCGGTCCTAGGCGAAGGGAATGATCCAGATCAACATGGTCGCAGCCACTGCCGCCGCCGCTTCTACCGTGTCCCTGCTTCCGATCTCCCAGCTCAGGCAGCAGCACGGCGCCGCGGGCGCCGTGGTCGTGTTCCGTCGGCGGCCCCGGGACGCGCGGCGGAGGCGATACGTCGTTCCGGTACGCGATCCCCACCCGATCCCGTCTTTCTTGCTCCGATTTATTTATTTATTTGGGTGCGGTGAACTGACGAGTGGGCAGGGGCTGTGGGTGCTCTGTTTCGATTAATCTCCAGACGGCGAGGCTGTTCGGGCCGGCGATCTTCGAGGCGTCCAAGCTGAAGGTGCTGTTCCTGGGCGTGAACGAGGAGAGCAGCAAGCAGCACGGCCACCCGACGACGCCGGCGCCATCGCCGTCGCTGGGGAAGCAGCCGCCGCTGCCGCTGCTGCCGCGGACGTACACGCTGACGCACAGCGACGTGACGGCGAGCCTGACGCTGGCCGTGTCCCACACCATCAACCGCGCGCAGCTGCAGGGGTGGTACAACCGGCTGCAGCGGGACGAGGTGGTGGCGGAGTGGAAGAAGGTGCGCGGGCGGATGTCGCTGCACGTGCACTGCCACATCTCCGGCGGCCACTTCCTGCTCGACCTCATCGCCGGCCTCCGCTACTACATCTTCCGAAAGGAGCTCCCCGTGGTACGTGTCTCCCTGCTGCCCACACGCGTCCAAACACGTGGAACTTGTACGTACACGGCACTGCAGAATATTGCAATTGGTTTCTACGCTTCGGATTGGTTCTTTTCACACCGACCTGGTGGTTCCTGACCGAGACCCCACGCTTCTGGCCTCAATCCGCAATTCTGCATCGTGTCGTTATCCTCGCTTGCTAATGCTCTCTCCACGCCGTTAAACACGCACAAATATTATTATTAGGGAATCTCTGTTGCTCGGTACTGTACGTAGTCAATACTACTGCACTAGCGCACTCAGCTAGCGTGTCTGCTTTTTGGTGCAGGTGCTCAAGGCGTTCGTGCACGGCGACAGGGACCTGTTCAGCCGGCACCCGGAGCTGGTGGACGCCACGGTGTGGGTCTACTTCCACTCCAACCTGGCCCGCTTCAACCGCGTCGAGTGCTGGGGTCCGCTCCGCGACGCCGCCGCGCCGCCGGCCGAGGACGAAGACTCCACCGCGCCGGCCGCCGCCTCCAAGGATGACCAGATGCCGCCCGTGGGCGAGTGGCCGTACCGGTGTCCCCAGCAGTGCGACTGCTGCTTCCCGCCGCACAGCCTCATCCCCTGGCCCAACGAGCACGACATGGCCGCCGACGCCAACGACGCCGGCCAGGCCCAACAGCAGTAGCGAAACTGCACGTACGGAGGAGATCGAGGGACCTTCGCTGCAACTGCAATGTAATGTAAGCCGTAGCTAATCGATAGATTCTATAGACTAGCCAGCGTGTTGTTTGGTTGGGTAGTAGCTGCAAGCACGCGCGTTCGTGCAGGTGTGCGGTGGCGCCGACACCTGCATGCCCGCGCTATTCTTTAATCTTTAATTGGTAGCTTAGCTCAGCTCAGTTCAGTTCCACTTCTACACAAGTTCTTCGTCTTTGGAAGTAGCAGCTTGGTTGAGGTCGGGGGATGATGAACATGGTGGTCTTGTAAATAGCTAGAACACTTTGATTTTGGATGGAAAACCTGCAAAGAATCTGCACGTACATACATGTTGCTGCAAAGCGGCAAGGTTTTGTTTGTGGGCAGGCAGAATATCATCCAATTCCAATGTACCCCTATACTATTCTTGAACTAGAACTCCACTAGATTTGTGTAGTAAATGGAATGGAAATGGCTAATTATTTATTCGCCCGTACGATCTTGATAACGCGTGTCTCTGTCAGGAGGTGTGAAGATGCGTCTGAAAGTCTGGAACCGAGAGGAGGAGAGATCGTTGCGAGTTGTGATCGAGTGGTTGTGTACTGAAAAAATGTACACAGTCTGGTCGTCTGGAGTTACCGGTAGCTTTCACGCTTGCGTGCCGTTTCGACTAAACTGGCTCTGGAGATTTCTCCCAAAATGATGGATTTCCATGTTACTCGGCCGTTTAGGGCGAAAGATCATCTTTGCCTTTCGTGGTTGCGTCATTGCTGGAATAGACAATTTTGTCAGCATTAGCAGCCGTTGATTGGCTTGGTGCTCTTGCTTGGCGTGCTTGTGTGCTTGTTAGGTGCAGCAGGACGACTTATGCATCTTTGAAAGAAATTACCAGGACCTCTGGTATGCCAGAAGAGGAGGAAGGATAGAAGGAAAGAGAGAAACAAAGAAAAAAAATCACTCTGGATGTCTTTGTTAAGAATAAACGACGTAGTAATAATTGACTTTGCATAGATTTTCTTCTATTTGACCTTTTATTTTAATCAGCGAATAAGAAGACTGTCATATCATCTGTTCTTCACTGGGTATGATTTTCTATGTCCAAAAAATTACGATTAACCGACGGATGAAATCGGCGAGACAGGGGAATACCAGACCTGTAACTCTTTAGTGCAAAAAAGAGCTGCAATCATCTTCATTTTTTTCGAGAAAGTATATACCTTTCTCTTTGATTGATAGTTTTAAAGCGAAACTTCTGAAAGTGGAAGATTCGAAACGTGACAGCCCTTGCAGCGAAATACATCGGTCCATTCATTTCTAGTGGGCATTTAACGGGCTTTAAGTTTCAGAAGCAGCGTCCAGCCCAACAAAGGCCTAAAATCCAAATCCCACGAGCCACACTCCACGCCTGGGCCCGTGGGATTTAGCGAGCATCGGGTGCTGTCCTTTTCGTTACGTTCCTCCCTCGTCTCGTCACGCTTCACACACCAATCCCCACTCCCCCAAGGAAGCGACGGCGAGGCCCCCGCTGGCGGCGGAGCGGATCGGGTGGGATCCGGATCCGGATCAGCACTGGCATCGTCGCGCCGGAGATGCCGACCCCGAAGCAGCGGCTCCCCTACTCCACCTCCGGAGGGGGCGGCGGCGGCGGAGGGAGGCGCGCCGCCTCCGGCTCCGCTGCTCTGCCCCCCGTGGTGGTCCTCGTGTTCCTCTTCGTGGTCGCGCCTTCGCTCTTCTTCGTCGTGCGCAATGGCGGTCGCGGCCACGTCCACGTAGCCTCTAGTACGATTTGCATCCCTTCCTTCAGAGCCCCCTGTTGTTTGTGTCGACGCGATGTGTTTAATTCTGCGTTGCCTTGCACGATGGGCGCCTAGATTGGGTGGAGCTTTGTGGAATTTGGCTAGATTTTTCAATTGATGGGTTCTCCAGCCGTAGTCTGATGCGACTTAGTTGGATAAGGGGATCATCTGTGTAGTTTCAGAGCAGTTTAGGGATTTCATATTTAGTATACGCTGTGCTGTTGCTTGATTTCCCGTTTGGATGTAAAATGTGTTGGTGGAACGTGGTGCTCTAAGGAAGTGAACCTTAGGTATTGCAGGAATTATTATCCTCAGGCACTCTGGTATTATTTGATTGCAGGAATTGTTATCCCTTATATGTTGCTGTTGCTAGGTTGTCGTGTATATATGATAATAACTGGGTACCGATAGGCTAATGTTGTAGCAATTGAAGTCCATGCATACAGCAGTGAGCTAACAAAACTATAATGAAACTGTATAATGGGTGGTCATAAGCATGCTGAACAATCTATAGCATTGCCATTGTTGGCTAAAATGTAGTATTATTGATGGAAAACAATGTGTACGATTCCACATTATTTTGTTGTTAGGTGTAAGAACAATGTACACCCTCTGTTCCAAAATGTATGTTGACTTAGTTTGCTCCTAAGTCAAAACTCTCTAACATTGACCAAGTTTATAGGAAAATACATACAAAATCTACAACATTAAATTACTTTAATTAAAATCACCATAAAATATGTCTTGACAGTCTATTTATTTGATGGTCTAGATGTAATATATTTTTATCTGAACTTGGTCAAAGTTAGAGATGTTTGACTTAGGACAAAATGACAACGACATACATTTTGGAACGAAGGGAGTATATTTTTTGCGAATTAGAACACTGCACTATCTGAATGCATTGTTTTATCTGAAATAGGTAAGCATTGACATGTTCTGTTTACCTGCAGATCCCAAGGGCAAGATTGGCGATCAGGTAGTTACCAACCCTGAAAGGGTTTCGATTACTTAAGGAGTGTACTTTTTGACGATTCATTTCATCTTTTGCATTGCTTTGCAGGAAGCAGCAGAAATGAAGAACCTCAAATCTATTTTTTCTAAGGAGGTCAGAACATCTTGTGACCAACCCTTCAAGGATTTCAATTGCTTAATGAAAAATACTTCCATTTTTTTACATTGCACATATTCTCCTTAGGTAAACAGTTAAACTGCCTTAGATGCTGACTTTTCCCATCATACTAATGCTAAATACTGAGGTTCTACGTTTCAATTATGTGTGTGTAGCTTATGCACCAAACTAATTCAATGGATGGTCCATCCTTCCATGTCATAATGTGGTGAATAAACCATATATTTAGACCTCGTTAATCACCTGATTTTTATCTCATTCTTAGCAACTATTGCTATTTCCCTATCTTATGTAGTTATCTGTTATAGAAAATATTATTCCCAGTCTAGTCTGTTTGACTAATCTTGTTCCACTAGTCGGTAGTGTTTTCTGTATTTTCTGTTCTTCCATTTCTTCTTCTTTTTTGTTTTCTATTGCCTTTCTTTTTTCTTGCTTTTGTTTGTGTCCAAACTTTTTATTTCATCTTTTCTCTTTCTTAATTTAACGGCTGGCAGTCCAGCCAGTTTGGGAAAAATATTTTTTATTATTTAGCTTATTGGCTACTGGCTGTACTATTGCAGTCTCATGTTTGTGTTAATTCAGTAACTAGTATTTATCATGTTGGTTGTGTTTGAAACAGCCATTAATATTTGTTATATTTCCTTAATTTCTTTGTGTTTCGACTTTTTTTTTGTCTTCAGGTGTTTGATGCTATAACTGCTAGTCAACAAGAACCAGGCACATTGAGTCTTGATTTTTTTAGTAATCATGCATCTCCCTCTTGGAAAACTGATGATCCAGTCTCCGAGAAGAGCATGGATGTCGATGACAAGGCTAAAGCTGAAAACAGTTTGCCAGAACATGATCTACCAACAAATAGATCACCCAAAGATCCAGGTACTAAAATAGCATGAATATCAAATCCTATTATTGCTCCTCTGCTTATGAATGCCAGGAACTAAAGTGTTTTTTTTAATGTAGACGAACATCAAGTTGATAAAGCAGCAAAAGTAGCTCGAAGGGTAACAGTACTATCCTTGTATACAAATTGCCTTGTTTTGGTCTCTGTTCATACACATTTCTTATGTCTTGTTACCTGCCTGTATACTGTAGAAACTTAGGGAGAAAAGGCGTGAGAAGAGAGCAATAGATTTGGTTCATAAAGATGATGAAGCGCGTGTTAAGCTGGAGAATGCCGCTATTGAGCGATCAAAAGCTGTCGATTCTGCTGTGCTTGGAAAATACAGCATATGGCGAAAAGAGAATGAGAACGAGAATTCAGACTCTACAGTTAGGCTGATGAGGGACCAAGTTATTATGGCTCGTGTCTATTCTGCGCTTGCTAAATCGAAGAACAAGAGCGATCTATATCAAAAACTGCAGATCCGAATCAAGGAAAGCCAGCGGGCTGTTGGAGAGGCTTCTGCTGATGCTGACCTGCATCACAGGTTTGCATTTGCTTCACTTCTTTCCTTATTCTGGGATTCTGGGAAAAACTGTTTCATAATTTGCTCCTTTTAACCATCTATGTTGCAGCGCACCTGAGAAAATCAGAGCAATGGGTCAAGTTTTATCAAAGGCTAGAGAAGAACTTTATGATTGTATGGCAATCACTCAAAGACTAAGGGCTATGCTTCAGTCAGCAGATGAACAGGTCAGGAGCTTGAAGAAGCAGAGTACATTTCTTAGCCAGTTGGCTGCAAAGACAATTCCAAACAGCATTCACTGCTTGTCTATGCGTTTGACAATTGATTACTATCTCCTGCCCCTCGAGGAACGGAAATTCCCAAGGAGTGAAAATTTAGAAAACCCAAATCTCTATCACTATGCACTTTTCTCAGATAATGTCTTGGCAGCCTCTGTTGTTGTGAACTCGACCATCATGAATGCTAAGGTATTTTTCATGTACTTTGTCAATTACTCGATTGCACTCCACTAAGTAGTTTCTAACACTGATGTTTGCAATGACCTTTTCAGGAACCAGAGAAACATGTTTTCCATCTTGTGACTGACAAGTTAAACTTTGGAGCCATGAACATGTGGTTTCTGCTGAATCCACCTGGCAATGCCACCATCCATGTTGAGAATGTGGACGAATTTAAGTGGTTGAACTCATCATACTGTCCTGTGTTGCGGCAACTTGAGTCTGCTGCCATGAAAGAGTACTATTTCAAAGCTGATCGTCCCACCACTCTCTCAGCAGGTTCTTCAAACTTAAAGTATCGGAACCCCAAGTACCTCTCTATGCTGAATCACTTGAGGTTCTATCTCCCCGAGGTCTATCCAAAGTTGGATAAGATACTCTTCCTCGACGATGACATAGTTGTGCAGAAAGATTTGACTGGGTTGTGGGATGTTGATCTTAATGGAAAGGTCAATGGTGCTGTGGAAACCTGTGGGGAGAGTTTCCACCGTTTTGATAAGTATCTTAATTTCTCAAATCCGCACATTGCTCGGAACTTTGATCCAAATGCATGTGGCTGGGCTTATGGGATGAACATCTTTGATCTGAGGGAGTGGAAGAAGAAAGATATTACTGGGATCTACCACAAATGGCAAAATTTGGTGAGAATTCAGTTCTTGTTACTGAATTGCATGATTTACAAAAAAACTGTTTTACGAATCTGTATATTCTTAGTTAGAATCATTATATCTCACATAATCCTCCTCTGTTATGTTCTTTTAGAATGAAGACAGAGCTCTTTGGAAGCTTGGGACACTTCCGCCTGGCCTCTTGACCTTCTACAAGTTGACGCACCCACTGGACAAGTCATGGCATGTTCTTGGATTAGGATACAACCCAAGCATAGACCGTTCAGAGATAGACATTGCTGCTGTGGTTCATTACAATGGGAACATGAAGCCATGGTTGGAGCTAGCAATGACCAAGTACCGACCATATTGGACCAAGTATATCAAATATGATCACCCTTACATCCGTGGATGCAACTTGAGTGAGTAGATAGTCGTGCTGAAACTGACAGATGAGGAAGAGCCTGTTGGATAGAAGTGTTCCACTACCATGACCTTGCGGTGCGTTCTTTGGCTCAGCAAAGTGGTACTATACCTGTCACCTAAATCTCTTGATCGCTTTCCTCGTCCCGTGAAAACTCCTGGTGGATGTTCTGACGAGTTTTTTTTTTATTATAGGTATGCGTTTTTTTATTCAATTATTAGTAATGTGTAGTTATATGTTGCTGTCAAAATGAGCAGGATGGTGTCTAGAGAGTTGAGTGTTGCCGGATTTGTATCGTCTTTTGCATCCGATGATATAAAGTAGGAGTACAATCCAAAGCGAAAGACATGAATCAAATGGGTTACAGGGCTAACCCTGAGTCCTGGCTAATGTAAAACAATTAGCTCTACAGTATTAACAAATAACAAATGCTGCTACCCTTTTGATGATAACTCGTGTTTTAACTAATCTTGTGTTTCTCGGTCATGTGTTGCATGGTGCGCCTGCTAGCGCCTTCCTTGAGCGGCGTTGAGCCATAGCCCACAGCTTCCACGCGTCCAACGTGATGCTCCCAGCGACTTCGCCAAGGAGCAGTCGACACGGGCTCACCGTACGCGAAGGTGCGGAGGATGTAGCGTCTGCCGCCGCTTACCGGGCGATCAGCTCGAGCCTTTAAAATGTTCCGATCAACCCTCTCGCCATCGCCCTTTTCCAGCCGCTCACGGTACAAGGGTAGCTCCACGATGCCCACGATGGCGGCGACCACCTCCTGCTTCTGCTTGATGCGCGCGCGGTCCTCTCCTCGGCCACACGGCGAAGCTGCGTCACCCAGCGGCTTCACGGCGCCCCTGCCTTCCACAAGCATCTTCTCCCCGGCGCGCTCGACGCTCGACACTCCGCGCTCCTTGATCCTGTGCGCGTACAGCGCCCCGTCCTCCCCCTGCAGCAGCAGGTCGCCGTGCCGCACGGCGTGCGGCCCAGCCACGTGCCGCGGCAGGCCGCGCAGCTGCACCCTGCAAGAGAGGCTCCACCGGCCGTCGTCCCCGAGGCGCCACATGTCGATGCCGTCGTTGGACGCGGCGAACGGCTCGCCGGAAGCCGGGTTGTGCCTCGCGCTGGTAACCACGCACGGCGCCGCGTCCGCGTCCAGCAGCCGGTAGTAGAGCGGCCTCCGGCGGACGTCGAACGGCGGGGGCTCGACCAGCGTGGCCTCCTCTTCGCTCAGACGAAACCGGACGAGCCTGGCCCTCGCCACCTCGTAATGTGTGAGCCAGTACACCGCGCCGTTGCTGTGCACGGCGCCGCCGGCGGCCAGGCAGCACGCCGCGGCGGCGCCTGGAGCGCGCACGGGCCTCCAGTCCCTGTCTCCTACAATGTGCACGTACACCACCCCTTTCGTCCCCGTGGAACCGGAACTCGCGATCTTGTAGTCGTGTGGGACGTGCACGACCTTGTACAGCTTAGCGGCCGCGTCGAAGCCGAGGCAGTACGCGCGCGGGTCGCGCCGCGTGCTCGTGCACGTCGGCGACGGTGCCAGGTCGAGCCACTCGCCGGTGGCCGGGTTGGAGATCCGGACGGCGCAGCTGCGCACGTCGAGGAAGCAGAGCAGGCCGCCGCAGGTTCCGATCATGTCGACCGACGTGCCCGCCGTGAACTTGGCCTTGACGGCCCACTGCTCGTCGAGCACGAGGCCGCGGCCGGGCCGTGGCTTGGCGCCGCCGAGCACCGGGGGAAAGAACACTACCGTGTGCGTCGGCGCCTTTTGGATAACATCCGGCGCGCGGTCCTCGCGGGGGCTCGTATCAGCGCTGTCGTCATCGTGCGGCGTTGCCGATCGGCCGGTGGCACCGACACCGAGTGCGGTGAGCGCCGGAGCTTGCTGCGTCGTCAACCGTAGAACGCAACAGGGCAGTAGCTCGAGGCGTGCAGGGGCTTGGCCGTGTGCCGAGGTGGAATCGGAGTGGAGTTGCACGCTTGGGCTGATCTCGGAACGTCTACGGTTGCAATGTTCAGAAAAGAAGTACAAGCGCGATCGAATTTATACGCGGTTCAGTAGGAGATCAGCGGATCACGCTGCTGAGATGACAGTAAGTGCAGTGGTCATAACGTAGCCGCCGTAGTACGAAATGTGTGAACAGTATTTTTTTTCTTTCTATAAAAGATTAGGGCCTTGTTTAGATTGTGAGGAAAAATAAACCTGATAAATAATACTATTTTTGTCTTATTTGATAAATATTGTCCGATCGTGGACCAACTAGGCTCAAAAGATTCATCTCGTGATTTTAAACTAAACTGTATAATTAGTTATTTTTTTACCTATATTTAATACTTCATGCAAGCAGTTAAATATTGATGTGATGAAGAGAGAGTGAAAAAATTATAACTTTTGGATGAACCTAAACATGGCCTAGTAGTAATCGTCAGTCGTCACAGTTGATTCAGTCCCTGACGCAACGTGCAGGCTTGGGGTTTCCGAGACAACCGTAACATCGAAGCTGACCCAATTATTATTTTTATAGATAGACAATTGTCAGACCGTTTCCTTTCACCTTAAACAAATGGTGCCGGTCTATTTTTGCTTGCCAAGGAATGCTAAAGAATAATGATATGCGTGGCTGTGTAAGTACGTCAAAGAGCAATATTTTGGAGAAACGAGTTCATGACGCGAAGCGAGTGAGAGTTATGATTTCCGGAATACCTGAGGTCAGCATACGTAGTACTCTATCCGTTTCAAATTATAAGTCATTTTAATATTTTGTTATATATATTTTACTATGTATTTAGATATTATTATATCTAAATATATAGCAAAATACATATATAAAAAAGTCAAAGCGACTTATAATTTAAAACGGAGGGAGTACAATGTTTTTTTAGGAAATATTGAAGGTTAAAATGACCTTATGTCCTTATTGAAAATAGGAAGGTAGTATGGTGGGAACTCTATTTTCACAAATATTTTTTCGAAAGGTAATCATGCGCATTTTCATTAACGTCACAATGGAAGTGTACCCTGCTGCTGCATTGTCATTTTCATTGCTAAATCCACCACACAAAACATCTACTACTGAGTAGTCCTCTATCCATCCAATAAAAAAATATACCCAAAAAAATATCATCTTCATAGGTTCGTCTTATCAGGTTTTCTGTCATGTACACATGTTTGGTTCTCTTGAGGTGTCTTATCAGGTTTTAAACTTTCAAGTTGTTAATTTTCCTCCACTTATTTTATCTTCACGCAGTGAACCAGTGAAGTAGTTCGGCTGAAATCTATTTTATTTGTATTCTGTTTGAAAATATATCTACCTGGTCTCGACATTATTTCATCCACTCCATTGTTTCAACAGAACAGTGCTATTTCTATTATTGCAGATTCTTGTGTGCTTATTTATGTTTTCAAGGTTTGTACTACTCATGGTAAAAATGAAGTCAGACAATCAAATAGTTGGAGATTAGTTGCTCCTTTTGAATGCAATTTGTAATGACAGTCCATTTCCATTTGTCCAAATAATGTAAAAGTTGACGCATAGTGTAACAACCCTAAAATTACAACCCATATTTGTTGCTTGTCATGTAGGAACACTACCCTTTTTACGCTAGGCACACATGTTAGTGCCACACCAAGTATCACCGTCATCACATGTGCCTTAATATAATCTTAAGCCACATGTGATAGCACCTTTTCGAGCACCTTATGTTCATAAGTCAAGTACCTATATTGCCCATGTAACTTCCTATGATGCACCTTCGTATTCAAGCTACATGAGACTAGACTCTTAAACTCCCCTCTTGTTAATTTCCCCATCATGCCCCTCTAAGATCTTTCATCCTTATTACATTGGGATCATACCCAATGCACCTCTTGATTTCTCAACTATGACTCATATCTATGTTTCACTAGGTGATTCTATTTGCTACAGTAGGCAATCATCGTTGTTGCACTTTCATACTCATATTACATGAGATGAGGCTCTAGGGTTTCCCTTTCTCTACATCACCTATCATGCTCCCCTATTTTTTTCCCATCATGCTCAAGTTTCCCTCATCGAAAATCTTGTGTATTATGCACCTCATACTACCTCAATGTATCACTAGATGTAACTATATGTAACACTAGTTGTATCATCATGTTGCATTCTAATCCCAACATGTGATTTGGCTCTTATTTGGATTTTTGTGATGCTAAATAAAATAAACCAACAATATTTATTTTTACAAATAAATGTTAGGGAATTAATACCCCAACAAATATGAGGAACTTGTATGCCCACTACTTGATTATTTACAAAATGGCACATCATACATATATATATATGTATACAAATACAAAGTACTTTGAAAAACAGAAAAAGAAAGAATAAGAAAAGAAAAGAAGAAAGCCATTTCTGGCCCATGGCTTCGACTAGCCCAGCTTGGCCCGCCTGATTCTTTTCTCCCCCTCTCTTTTTCCTTCCATGTCGACAGCCCACCAAGCCGTCCGACCGGCCCAACCACCGACCCAGCAAGCCTGCAGTGGCAACGGCCGCGCGAGCACACCACATGCTCAGTCTCCTTTCGCTTGAGACACTGCCACCAAGGCCCTACCTGTCATATGCTTGGTCCTCCCTCTCTGCTTTTGTCGCGCACGCAGCGCGCCCACTTGAGCGCCACGCGCGCTACCCCGTCGTCCGATCCACCGCCGCACCGCATCAACGCCTTTCGCGCACGCCACCTGGGCCGACAGCCCTGCCACAACGTACCCACGGCCGCGAGCACCTCGCTCTCCCGCGCGCGCCCGCTCTGCCGCGCGCGCGCTATCCCCCTGCTGTCCCCTCTCTCCCTTGGCCGCCAAGGCGCCTCGCCTCGCCTCGCTGACAGCAGAACCCCACTGGAGCTCGATGGAGCGACGTGGAGCCCTCTCGAGCCACATACACCCGCGTCTCGATCTCGCCGCCGCCGTGCCATGGCCTCACCCCGGTTTCCTCCTCTGACCACGGTAGGCAAACTGGGGTTTACCAAACCATGCTGGTAACACCACCACCTTGAAACCCTAGCCACACCGCGCTATAAAGCACCGCGAACCTCCTGCCCTCGCCATCTTCCCTGTCCGTTGCCACCGCCATGCTCTCTCCTTTCCCCTCCCTGCTGCCTTGCCACGCCTTCAGCGCCATCGCCATGCCACGCCACCACTAGAGCTGAGGAGTAGAGAGGAGGAAGCAAGAGGGAGGAAGGGAAAGAAGGAGAAGGAGGCGGGGAAAAGAAGAAAAAGCAAGGACGCCGTCGCCGGAGTTGGGGAAGACGACCGCGCCGGAGCTGCTGCCACACCATCAGACCGCGCAGCGAGGACCGTACCGTGAGCCACCGGAGTTGAACGTGTACCGTGCCTTCTTTCCACGTCACACGTCGGTGAGCGCCGCCACGTTCCCCTCTTCCAACCTCTATCCCCTACTGCTGGCCATGGCGCACCGTATCGGAGCGCGTAGGCCGAGGCCAATGCCAGCCGCCTGGAACACATGCACATGCACGCACATGACCAGCCAAGCCCCTTGGACTCCACGGCATCAGAAGGACCCGAAACGGCCGAGCCACTCTGTCCGCCGTCACGCGCTGAGTGCCGCCGCGGCGAGGCCATCTTGACAGCCAACCGGTGGTGCCCGAGCTTCATCGACCGTAGATCTGAGTCCACCTCATTGTGGCATCCTCCGTGCATACGGTAGCCGCCGGGGTGCCGCATCAGGACGCACCAGCACCCAACTGTGTCACTGCTATGCCACCGCAGTGCCGTTCTGGAGCGCCGCTGTGGCGAGGGCACGCTGCACAACCCCGACCGCCGCGAAGATCAAGAAGTCACCGCTGCTCTGCTGGCCATCGTGAAGAGGTCACACAGGAGGCTAGCCGCCGCCTTGAAGATCACAGTCGTGCTCCCCGTGCCGCCGCGAAGCCGTCGGGCTAGTCAATGAGGCCAGAACGCCTCGCAGTCTTCCTGCCGCCATGCACCGCCGTCACCGCGCCGTCGTCGTCGAAGCTGAGCCCATCAAGCGCCAAGCTGGTGCCTTGAAGACCGCGTTCGTGTTCGTCGTACTGCCCTGAGGTGGAATCACAAGAAGATGGAGCTGATGAACCACCGTATCACCAGGAATTGGAAGATTGGCCACCGCCGGCGAGCCTTTGCCGCCGTTGACGTGGTCGAGCCTCACCGAGAGCCTTTGCCGCCTCGAAGGACACCGTTGTGCTCGTCGTGCTGCTCCGAAGTCGAATTGCTGGTTCATGGAAGCCGAGGAGTGCCTCATCGTCGGATTACGCGACTTCACCGCCGGTCAGCGTCACCGTTAGGAAACAGAGTAAGGGGATGAGATGGGGATCGAGTCGCTAGTGAAGATGGATGCGGTCTACATAGACCTGAGGCACTACATGTGGACCCCACAGCGAGCAGGTGCACCGTGGACCGGACCTGTGAGCCAGACCCGCTTCAAGCCCGCAAAGGATCCAGTCGATGACGTGGATGAATAGTGGCTTGCCACGTGGCGGGCCTGGCCTGGCCTAGATCCGTCCCACCAGGCCCAGTAACGGCCCGTTAGGGTTTGGACGTTGACCACGGTCAACGCTGACGTCAGCATGATGTCATCTTGGCCCCACCTGTCTGTGGACCGTTGACCTGGACCCACATGTCGGTGTTGACGTCAGCTTGACGTAATCATCCACGTCAGCACCTGCACTGTTTCTGTTAGACCACGCATGACACGTGGACCAATCCTGAGCCACCACGTGTCAGCCTCTGGATAATCCAACCTTTTATCTTTTTCAGAATACATGTAAATCTTCAAAAATTCATAACTAATTCATATGAATTCAAAAAATATGAAACAAGCATCCAAATTTTCTATAAATCGAGCTCTACGTCTTGAGCTAATGTTTGAGTGCATTTGGATCTTTTCGATATTTGTTCGTTCTTTGTGCTATTCTATAGGAGTCGCTTATGCTACTATTACGTCTCGATTTCAGAGTCAAACGAGGAGCGATCCGAGGGAGAAGGCTACGAACACCAAGGAGGAGTTTTCGCTGAATGACTGCATTGACGGAAGATTACTCGTACCACGACTACCTCGACAGTGCAGGTGTCATGGCAGCACCTTCTCCTAGAAATCCTATTAGACATGGCTAATAACTAGAATTGCTAGTGCTTTACTTTTATGCAATGCTTACACCTAAGATAGGTTTGCATGATAGAATTTTACTTGATAGCCCTACTTTGTCGTAACTTTTCACCTGCTTACCCGCTGTTATGTTAGCCACATGCTTGTCTGCTTTTTATATATATACTTCGCTCGCTTACATTTTGATGCGACGTGATGAACCCTGAGAGGGCCTGGTAGGGATGCCAGGTTTGGGGTGTGTGTTGATGGATCAGATGGGTATGTGAGCTGATGGTGTTGTATCTAGGTTTGGGGTGGAACTTACGGCAGGGTGTAGGGTGAGGGTTGAGTCGATCAAGCCGAGAGCTACGACGAGCTTTTAGAGCGAGTCTTGCCGGGGAATGTATCTAGAAATTCCCATGAAGAACAGTCTATGGCGGACTAACTTGGATGCGATGGTGGTCTTTGGGTGTGAGCCTCTGAGGGGTGGAGCCCGGGACGAAGGTGCCGTGGTAGCACGTTAAAGATCAACCCTGGGAAGACATCTTGGCTTGGTCACACTTAGGAACTGTTGCGCTGGTAACCGGATCGTAAGAATCTCTTGCTTTCCACTCGCTTTCCATTAGGGAGGAGACGGTCGAACCGCTGGATAGATCGATGCTATTACTATCAGGAGAGCGTGTGTCAGGGAGGTAGGAGCATGATGATGTCTCACACCCTTTTGAGACAATCATGATGCGCTGCGGGAATGGGATCATGAGATACACTCTTCACAGTATCAGCCACTCTAAGGGTGTTCTAGGGCTGAGAGGTAGGATGGCATCATTCTATGGCAGTAGGCGCCCAGAATCTGCCTAGATGGGTACCACACCTATGATGGTTATCTTGTGGATTAGTAAAACCTCTGCAGAGTGTTATGGTTGATCGATCGATACATATGTCGATTCATCGGCTATGGACCTTTCCTATGTTCTGCTTGCACCGGACTAATGAGTGGAGTATTCTACCTTTCCCTGAGAGTTGTTTCCGGTCGTGAGCCAGGTTGAGGGCTGCGGGCCGCTGAGACCGGCCGAGAGGAGTTGGCCTGGTCGACCTGAGAGTGAGTCTTGATGGTGATGGTAGTGGTGATGGATCTGGGATGGATAGGATGGCGGTTGAAGGTGTATGTGTGGGATGGGTATGTGTTAAAACTTGACTTATTAAAATAAACTTGATTACTGCTTGCATGCATAGAAAAACCATAGCCAAAACTATAGGATCACCAGATCCCTTGTTTCTTTCCACTAAAGCTTATCGGTGCTGACCATGGCCTGCACACATCTGGCGGTGTGTAGATTTACTTGCTTCACAGTGATAAATGGAAACGTAAGGAATAGATGGTCTCTTGCCTACGCTCAAGATGGTTGATGAAGATCCTTCCGCAAATGCTCTTCTACTTCCGCAGCTGTTCTAGAAGTTTGTACTCTGATGATTCGCCATGTGGCGATGTAATGAATGATGTAAGCCCTATTATGTTATTCTTTTATCTAGTTTCGATGTATGGATTTGATTATCAACTGTTGTATAATAATATGATAGCTTATAATTTCATATTATTATTCGTTCTGTGAATTTTTCCTTCGTGGAAAATTTGAGGATGTTTCACATAGTGCGCCACCGTGCTATTGTGATCTCACCAACCAGTGTGGTGTCGTTGCCTTGATGATCTTGTTGCAGTTGGCAAGGCAAACCTGTATACCTTTCTCTTCATGTTCTTGTATGGTTGGAAAGCTTGGCGATGTTGTACTGACAATTCTTGGAACCTAGGCTTGATTATGCTCTCGAAGCTGAACTCTTTAGGCTTCACGATCTCGCTGTCAGTCATGATGGATGATAGCTTCACTGTATCTTGATTTTCTTCCCCGTCAGAGTCACTAAAAAATGTGTTTGCACACAAACATATCAATGCGTAAGAACGTGCTAATGCTAAAGCACGCTTACAAAAAAAAAAACACGTCAATGTGCCCCTAGCAACGAGCATGATGCACAAGACATATCTCAAGAAAAATTTTGTTAGAAGCACAACACACAAAACATGTCGGCAAGAGCTCTCGGAACCTATTGTCCCATGCACCCAGGAGGGACCTCGTCAAGATAACCGGTGTTGATGGGCTGTCCTAGCCTCCTAGGTCGGTTTGATCACCCCTAGGAGACTAGGGCCATGTGGTTCATTGCTGCAATGAAGTAGACAACATCGAAGGACATGAAGCAAAATTGGACAAGAGAAAATAATATATACAAAAAAATACGTGGTAGATTAATTTGGAGATTATGCGTTGTCAATCAGCCGTCACCCTTTAAATTTATAAAGCGGATAATCTTTTTGTACATGAAATGATTGGAGAATCAATAAAGGAAGCAAAACACAATTTCTTTAATCAGTATGTCAGCTATACATTCCTTTCTTATTAATTAAATATAGCTATCTATCTTCCCTCATCAACACAATTTAGATTTCCCGGTTTACAAATTAACTTGTGCTGACAACCCCTCTTTCAGACGCAACAAAATCTGAGTATCATATATCTCGTTGTGAAGACAAGAAGATAAGACAATCCATATATATAGTGGGATTGCTTATGCGGCCTGATTGCAATAATCTCAAATTCAGATATTTGCATTTGTATAGAGACACTAGACGATAACCAGCAGCAAGCAAGCTGACAAAATAGAACTGAATTTGGGCTCTGAACCTCACATCTGTTGCTTCCTCTGCATTCTTCAGACGGGATTCCTTTTTGTTGTTCTCGATATATCAAGTGGTTGTCAGGTCTTGCCCCGAGCTTTCCACGGATTTCCATTTCATTGACCAATCCAAGTGACATCTTCATCTATAAACAAATGGAAACGGCAGCAGTCACTAGCAGATTAGGTGTGGTGAGTTGTGTAAATCCCTACTACCCCTTTGTTTTTGTGCTGTTGCCTGCGTTCGATCGCTTCGATTTATATGCTCAGAGAAACAGAGAAATTACTGACTCATTCAAAACTGAAAAGCTAGAAGACCTGCACATGTCTCAGACAAATGCATTGAGCCACATGAAAAGAAACAAGGGAAGAGACCGTTTGAACAAACCCCATGACTTGGTGCTACTGCTCTGTCAGATTTCAACTGTCTGACTGACCTGGTCGCTACCACGCGCGCGGCGTCATGTGTCATACTGTACAATTCACCTGATACGCTAATGAACAGTACAGTGGTCACTGATATGAATGCAACGTACATAGCCACCAGGTAGTGCGGCTACTCCAGTTCAGACAGAGTTCATATTTGCCTGGTTTCGAAGTGTTTATATATAAGTGGTGTGCGTTCTAGAGATCGACCGCACCTTCACAGGAGGGGGATGTCACTGTTATAGGAGTGAAGTCTCCAAGGAGAGGCAGGATAATTTAGCCAGGAAGACAAACAACAAGCTAGACCTAACTAGCAGCCCCTGGAAACATTCTCTCTTCCAGCCTCGGTTTCTCACCTAGATCCGCATCCAGAGATTGGTAGCCGTCCTACTCGTCCCCTTCCCTCTGCAGCGTGCCGGGCTTGTCGATCGGTTGGTCTGCGTAGAGATGATCAACAGGTGCTTCTGCTGCGTCGCCGGCGATGATGAGCCGGAGCCAGCCGCCACACCACCCGCCGCTCGTCGCACTCGCAGGTACACATATATGCTTCGTTGACCAGAGTATCTGCAAGGCGCTACTTCGTGATCCCGTGCTTGTGAGTCTGATATCGCGATCAGTCGAGCTGATGAATGTTCTTGTGACACTACCGGGTGAATTTGAAGGACGAATCCGTCGAGGACACCCAAAAGCAGGAGTGTAGAGTATCCATGGGAGATCTACAGCCTCAAGGAGCTCCTGCAGGCGACTAACAATTTCAACGAGAGCAACAAGCTCGGGGAGGGCGGATTCGGCACCGTCTACTGGGGCCGCACCGCCAAGGGCGTCGAGGTGCACGCACTATATATCGATTCATGGTCTCGTCAGTTTACATGTCGTAAGCTCGTAATTCGTTTGTTGCCACCGGTGGCGTGGGTGCATCCTGATTCCTGAGTGTCAAATGTTCAGATCGCGGTGAAGCGGCTCAAGGCCATGACGGCCAAGGCGGAGATGGAGTTCGCCATCGAGGTGGAGATCCTCGGCCGTGTCCGGCACAAGAATCTTCTCAGCCTCCGCGGTTTCTACGCCGGCGGCGACGAGCGCCTCATCGTCTACGACTACATGCCCAACCACAGCCTGCTCACGCATCTCCACCCCCAACGTGGCGCCCCCTCCTCCCCGCATCAGCACCAGCCCCTCGACTGGGCACGCCGCATTTCAATAGCCATCGGTGCCGCCGAGGGCCTCGCGTGAGTCATCATGCATGCGCACACACCATGCACCCAAAGACTCCATTGATTCCTTCCATATCATCTGATTTCGTTAAGAATTCGGCCGGCCGTGTCTTGATTTCAGTTACTTGCACCACGAGGCGAACCCGCACATCATACACCGGGACATCAAGGCGAGCAACGTGCTGCTGGACGCGGACTTCGTCCCCAAGGTCGCCGACTTCGGGTTCGCCAAGCTCATCCCCGACGGCGTGTCGCACCTGACGACGCGTGTGAAGGGCACGCTAGGCTACCTGGCGCCGGAATACGCCATGTGGGGCAAGGTCTCGGAGAGCTGCGACGTCTACAGCTTCGGCGTGCTCCTCCTGGAGCTCGTCAGCGCGCGCCGGCCGCTCGAGAAGCTCCCGGGGGGCGTCAAGCGCGAGATCGTGCAGTGGGCGGCGCCGCTGGTGGACCGCCGCAAGTGGGAGCGCATCGCGGACCCGCGCCTCGCCGGGCGGTTCGACGCGCAGCAGCTCCGCACCGTGGTCGAGGCCGCCATGCTGTGCACGCAGAGCAACGCCGAGAACCGGCCAGCCATGGCCGAGGTGGTCGAGATGCTCAGGTTCAGTGGGGAGCGGCGGACAACCAAGGAGATCGTCCCGGTGATCGCCGCGAGCAGCGAGGGGACGACCCCGGACCTGGACGACGTCACCGGCAGCAGCGAGCCCCTGGACAGGCGGATGAGCTGGAAGATAACCAAGCTCAGGTGATGGACCGTCCATCCGGATTCAGGCATGTGTTATCATATGCAATTGAGGTGCAGATGGTTAGTGTGTATTTAGCAGATTGCACTGTTAATTCATAAAGCCACGCAAACGGTGCTGATGATGATGGTGTGTTTGGTGGGAGAAATCTAGAGTTGTTAATCATCTCGCCTGCAAAGTTTTGTTTGCTTGCGTTGTGGGTTTTTGTGGCATTATTGCTTATCATTTGTTCGATAATAATATACATATATGTGTCCTTAGCTAGCAGATGTGCACAAATGGTTAAGGCCGGGTATATAATCAATATTTCTTCTGTACATAGATACTTTGGGATATTCAACCCCGAAGGCCGTTACGTTTGCATGGTGTAGAGCCAGAAATTTAATTATATTGAGATACTTACAAATCAATCTTTCTTCTTTACAAAGATATATTTTGGGAGCTTCAATCCCGAGGGACGGTACCTACGACGTTTGTATGGTTTATTAGAACCAGAAATACAATTTTTTTAAACCAAAGACCATTGACCCCGCTCTATAGAAAGCATAGATCGTTTTTGTTGAGGTTACCAGCTTTTACATGCATGAGCGTGAAAGTAAACTGCAAACAAAAAAGGTACTCCAAAAGTCTCTAGAAATAAAACCCACAAAGCTAAAGACCCGACTCTGAACTCACGGATAACAACCATCGCCATTTGGGTTGGACCAGCGCGCCTAGGCCTTCTCTTCTACCCATCAGTCTTGAACGTTTGATGCCAAATGTTGCGAGAGTGTTGAGGAAGTATAGATACACCGGTAGAAAATTCACCTCTAGTAAATTTTGTGAGACAAATTAGTTCCGGTTGCCTTAAATCCGGACTAAAGATCCTTTAAGTTTTTTTATAAAAAATAATGCCTCCTATCCCTACTCCTCGTGGGATTCGAATGCAAGACCCTATGCATTGCCTTGCGCGTCCTTTCCACCCAATTGACGTTGGCGTGTGTTTCCCGCCCGTGCTCGTGCTGCAACAATCCTATCCCGCTGCACCACCACACATCCCTACCACCCGCCACAGCCACCCGTCGCGCGCTGTGGTGCCATGCGCGGTCACTGCAGCCAGCCATTGGTGCGCTCGCTTGCGGCATCAGGTGTGTGTGTGTGTGTGTGTGTCCGGGGGGGGGGGGAGTAGGGTTACGAAGGAGAAGTGGATGGAAAAGACATGGGCCTCGGGTTTGGTCGAAATTATTTGTGGGTCCTCTCATCAAGAAACTCTAGGTTAGGTGAGATAGTTTCCAAAGAGATCGAGCGCCCTATATATTGACATGACATCTATAGAAATTACTAAATTGTTTTAGGTTAGGACTACGCTAATAGCTTGATCCAACGTCCCTTCTCATTGAAAGTAGTGGTTCAACCATCATGTGATTTGTAATCTACATTCATTCATGTGTGGTGCTTCATAGATTAACGGCTTCATCACCTTCCTTGTCGCTAGAGCCTGGATGTTACATCACAGCTGCTGAGTTAACACCGCAATATCAATCTATATGCATTTTAGGTTTAGTGCTGCAACAACAATATGTATATCCTCCGCGAACTAAGCTTGTTGGCTTCGTTATTGTAGGACTGTCCACCCAAGTTTAAAGTAACAATACATTGAAGTCAAGCAACAAAATCACCGCCGCGGCTCTTTAAACATCGTTAGAGCAGCAACTCCGGTGCATTTTTCAAACCAGTGAGGTTTGTTGTTCAAAATGTCAATTCGTCATTTGGTACAAATATATATATTTGAACATGACTGTTGAAAATGGTGGTTAACAATTTTATTTATTCCATTCAAATTGAAATATTTATGCTTAAGTGATGATTTGTCATATGTTATGTGGCGTGTATTTAGTTTTTGCTTGGTTGAAGAACTTGGCCTACAGGGGGGCGTCACCTTTTTGTCTCTTGTTTTGCATATGGGTTGCCGACACCAAAAGTTATTGTGTCTCAAGCTTACCAAAATATAGTTTGGCTGATTGTGGAGCCCATAAACTATAATTCTATATTATTATTACACACATAATGGTCACGATCGATTCCAACAGAACTGTCATCTGTCTACAAATAAATGGGTGAAGTACCAAGTGTCCAAATGGCGGTCCCCTGGTGAAGATGAGCAAATGAAATGAGCATATGTTCTCTTCTGGGACAGGAGGAGCAATTTTTAATTGAGAGACTTGAAAGCCCAATATTGAGCACCTTTTGTCCCACGACGGCTTCCACTCACTAATGTAGAATGTTTTCATAAGTGGGCCATGGGCTTTTGCCATATTCCTCATATTCTATTTTCATTTGTCCAGGCCCGTGGACAGCATTAACGGGCCTAGCGCTATCATTCTTTCCTTCTTTCTTTCCTACTCATAGCCAGTAGATTTTCGTCCCGGGCCGTAGGGAAAAGGGCCCAAGCCTTTACCAACGTCTGTACGTAGCACACAAAAATTAGACATCTGAAATGAGTACCTGCATATAGTAAGCATCTAACGTAGTGTGCTTGCTGCCAATAAAACGAGTGCCACTCAGCTCACACAATTGGGTTCTAAAAGGATGCTTAAAAAAGGGCACTCAGGTTAACGCTAGTCCGCCAATAACAAGAGGCAGCGGGACAACACCAGAGAGCAATACCTACGTGCGACAGGTTCCCGTCGTGATCACACGAAAACTAAAGTAGAGCCCACAGAGACACACAGGCTATCATCATCATAGTTTATCGAGACAAGCGACTAGTCGACTCGCTCGCCGGCCGCGTCGATCGGTCCATATGGAGCATATGGTCTCCCTTTTTGCGTGCACTTTCGGTGTCAACCGTTGGAGAGATATCGATTCCTTGGTCGTGTTCCTGTCACGTACTAGTACATGCACGTATGTCTCTCTCTCCATCGCTCGCTCTCATCCGTGACGACCTCAATGAATTCACCTCGATGGTGAAGTGAAGAACACAGCAGGTAGGCAGGATATGGTCGATATGGCCGGCCGGGGGCTGGGCAATATGCTCCAGACAAAAGCGCAGGTCGTATTTGGTCGGTCAATGATCGCAAGATTTGCAGCAAAGGCCAACGCCTTCTTTTTGCTGAACGATTATTTACTCTACAAGCCGATGAATCAAGTCAAGTAGCAGTAGGTTTGGCACCTGTAGCCTGTAGATAATAGGCTAGCGACGTCACGGTTGAAAGCATTATTGACACATGTAGCATCAACCTTGTTGTACTAGTTGATACTACTCGACATTGACACAGATACTTACGCGTAGATAAGCGGCACGGTCATTTCCATCTTTCTTTTAGGTGATGGGCACGTACGTGGGAGACGGAACTGAAGCAAGAATTAAACAAGCTGTAGCCAGGCGGAGCAATGAGCGCACGTACCACCACTTCTGTGCAAACAGGAGGCCTGCGCGCGTTCGGGATGGAAATGCACGGTGGAATGGAACAGGAGAAATTCTTGTAGGAACGCCACTTTCCTGGACAGTGCACACGTACCGGCCGGGCCTGCTGTGTTCCTGGATTAACAGTACGTTTTCCCAATTCTCCGAGACAACCTTGGGCGATGACAAGATCCTTGCTCCACGATAACCCCCGATACGTATACTACAATCGTACCGGTACATACTGTACGTGCTTTCTGCTGGCTTCATGAAAGGTCGTGTACCTACGCCGAACCAACTGTTCACGGCACAGATCAACAGGTTTTACTGCGACTGATTGGCGTACAGTGTGCAACAGGTTTTAAATGGGCTGCGAAGGAGCGGGCTTCTGCGAGTGTGAGTGTGTGTATTCATGTCAGCTACTCAGCTGTATTGTTCCGTGAATATACTACTACTCAGAATTTCATTTCCTGTAGTATACTCCTACTTTCTGTAAAAAGGTTTTTATTTTTGTGCTGTCTGGCAGAATTTTTTTTGAAGGAAATGAACCCCAGGGAGCTGCGTCAGAAATCAGAAATGTCTGGTGCCTGAACCCGAACCCGGCCGGCGTTCTCCTCTCCGCGTGCAAACAAGGGCAAGCCCAACCAACAGCTGAGGGGCGGGCAACCAGTCACAGACTCACAGTGCGACGACAGCTTAGCCCGCAAATCCAGCCACGCGTCCCGAGAGAGGACTGCAGCAGCCGCACGCCGCAGCCCGCCTCGCGGCCGTGTCTCCCGCACCCATCCCGTCGCGCGGCTGTGGGTATGCGTGCCCGGTTCGTTACGCGTTGGGATCAGCGCGCGGCGCGCTGGGCCTTGTTGCCCAACGGACACGGACACGGTCGACGAGCCAAAAGCACCGCATCCGCGGCCGCCCCCCGCCGCTCCGCACTGTTCCCCTCCGTGTCCGCGCGCGCGCGCATCCCCGCGCGGCGGACGACGACGGGACGTGGGCGCGCGAGCGCGGCAATCAGCGAGCCGGAGAGCACGCAGCCACCCAGCGCATCGTGTCGCAGTCGCAGCCGGACGGCAGCGTGCTCCCTCTCGGCCTCTCGCATCACACGGGACGACGACGACAACGGGAGCGCGGCGGGACGGGACCACGCGCGCGCGCGGGGCCCGGGCCGCGGGAGGCACGGCGGACGTGGCTGCCACAGCCCACGGTATATAATACTAAAATAAAACGAAAAGGAGAGGATCAACTCGATCGGGCGAGCGCCGGAGCGGCTAGTACAAGGAGTAACAGCGGCGCACGGCTCGAGGCGCGGGGCTGCTGGCTGCATGCTCGCTGCATCCAGCCGGCCGGCCAACAGGGCTGCACGCCAGGGCCGGCCGCTTCCGGCTTCGCTTCATTATTGGGGCCCGGACTTTCTCAGCGCCGCAGGCACTGCAGGCAGCGCGGCGGCCTGCTTGGGATCCTGTTCCCAACTTTTGCCCCGTCTTCCCTGGCCCGCAGCCGCTTCTTTTATCGCTGCAGGCGGCAGTGTCTGTGGGGGCAGTAAAAACCGATGCGTCTGCGTGCCGGCCGGTGCAGCTGTGTCGAGGACACGGTCCCGGCTCCGCCCCGGCTACTGCTGTTGCCGCTCCTGCTAGTGCTACTGCACGGCGAGATTTGAGGGACATGCCACCAGCAACCAACAGCCGCCTGCCTGGAGCATCTTGACCTTGAGCCTTGCACTTCACTTGCAAAGTTTACCGTGGTATATATAGTACAGTAAGTAGTACGTATTCGAGTCCACCAAGAAGAGCTGGCACCCCTAAACTTCGCAATAGCTCGATGGACTTTGATGATGATGATTTTTCTTATTTCGCCGAGTCATTTTATAGTACTACTAGCATTCGTCGGGGCCATCACCATTTTATTTTATTTATTTATATAATGCACATGCACTCCATGAGGGACACGAGCGCACTGAAACGTGCAGGCTTGTTTGGCTCAAGCCCGGGGCTGTTGGCGGCCAACACGCGAGACGGTCTCGGAGCACAGTCGCCGAGGCGCACGGCTCCTTGGCCGCCGCCGCCGAGGCCGCAACGCAACGCAACGGTCGATGGCGCGGGAGGGAGATGGAGACGCGACGAGGATGCTGCGGTGCGGCATGCGGCGACGGAAGCAGCCGCACCGCACGGCAAGCCAGCCAAGGACAGAACCTGATCCCACACAAGCTTCAGGAGCCTGAACCGGTTGGCTTGTCCCTTTGCGTTTGTTTGTTCTCGCAGAGTCGCAGTAGCAGGCTACGAACAAACATAGGGCGCGCCGTACGGGCCTGCATCCCTCTGACTCGATCGAGAATGAGGTGTGGATCTGATCGCGATCAGAGCTCACAATAAATGGAGCCGTCCGGCCGGGCGGCGGCCCACGGAGACGAGTGCAGTAGTACTACTCTCTCTTCAATGCCGCGCTAGCTGCTTGTCGTTTGATGCAAGCAGTGCAAATGCAATTGCAAGCGCCACTGGTCGGTACAACACGGGGCAGCCCAATTCTCTTTCTTGAATTCTTCTGGCTTGTGCAGGCTGCGGCTTCCAATTCCCCCCATGGACACCCCACCACAACTGGCCACGCATCCCCCAGCGGAACCAACAGGTACAGCGCCCGCGATCGCGATCGGATCGGCCTCTCCACGACCCCCACCACCGATCGGGACCAGGACGACCAACAGTGGCCGGAATCGCTCGGTACAGCGAACAACGTGACCTCCTCGACGCATCATGCCGCCGGCCGGCCTCCTTCCTCCTCTTGGCGCGCGCAGGATGCATGGTTGCTGCTGTAGTGGGGGCACGGCCGCGTTCAATTCGCATCCTGCTGCCGCCATGCCAACATCCCGGCCGGTTCCCCCGATCTGTACAACATCCATCTCGCACAGCGCCACCGCGAGGTGCCATGCATCTATGCATGGCAGTCGTACCGGCGCCGCTTTTTGCGAGTGTGGACGCCATGCTACTAGTGCCTGCCTGCCTGCTCTTGGTGGTGGCCATCTGATTCCTGTATTCCAGTTGAAAAGTTTGTTTTTGACGCTCGATCTAACACTTCCATTGGCAAAAGCTTCACCCCCCCCAAGCAATCATGCCGCTACTGCTATCAAGAATATGTAACAGCGCCTTGTTTGTTAGCCGGCAAGTAATACAGTTTGCTCAAGATTGCACAATAAGATGCTCTAAGCTACTAGGCTAGATAGATTTACTACTAGTAGTACAAATGGCTGTGGAATGTCAACTAACCAAGCATCTTCCCAAACAACTCACATGAGACACAAGCAAGCTGCAGAATGTCACACAGGCTTCCCGTGCATAACCAAAGGTCCACATCGACCCCCCCCGGCACGTACAACAGTAGTATCTATCGTCATCCCGGCCTTTCTCTCCCTGCAAACCGGGACTGATCGACGGCTGACTGGACCACTACACCCATGTTGCGTCCACGGATTCCAGCTACGTCACGCGTATCTCCGGCTAGATCGATCGTTTACGCACACACTGCTGCCCATGTTGCCGTCCGTCTGTCTATTCGGTGCCCCATTGACCAATCCGATGCTGATGCCGCCCGGTGACAGGCGACCCCTGTGAAATTTGGCGACTAAACTAAACGCCGCGGGGCGACAGCGACGCGGCCCCGTTCCGTAGCGTGCCTGCGCCGCGGCAAGCAGACGACTTGCATGAAACGGAACGGAGGAGGACGACAAGTCACAAGCGCGTGGCCGTGGATGGAGCGCGACCCTCCCAACCAGGACGCGGTGGTGTCGCCGTGTTCGGCTCGGCGCCGCGTGCTTCGTTCAGCTTTGACGAACGTAGGACGTGGCGGAGCTTTTGTTGCTGGAGGACTGGATTGAAAGCAGCTGTCCATCGCACGTAAAGACGGCAGCAAAAGCAGCTCCCGTGTTTCCCGGTCTTGACCCCGCGCGGCGGACCAGGGCGGCGCGGGTGCGTGCGCGTGACTGCGTGTGCGTGCATGGGCCGCCCCCGCGCCGCCCGTGTCGGTGGGACGCGTCCGTCCGTCAAGGCGCAAGCAAACAACGCAGCGCCGGAGCAGAAGACGACCGTGCCTGCCTGCCTGCCTGCCGATGGACTGGATTGGATTGGATGGATGGTGATAAACAACGATTTCGCCGCTGGATTTTCTCTGTTCCGGCGTCCGAAGAGACCGGCATTTGCGCACGTATAGATGGATGAGATGGCTCTGATGACGCTTTGAAAATTGCATTGACCACCAGCCAGGGAGACAGAGGGATGGGCAGATACAAACATGCAGACGCTTGGGGTTGGGGTTGGGGGACTGAATTCTGGAGCATGCGGCAATCCTTGCTTGCTGCTGGTGCTCCAGACTCCAGCACATCCCGTTCCAGCTAGGACATACTCCTTCAGGCGGCGGTGGCAGGGGCAGGCCATCCATCCATCACGTTGCCCCCGGCCAGTATTCTATTGGGTGACTGTATTCCGACTCTTCTCTCGCAACGCCATCACTCTATCAGCAGCAGCCACTGAGCCGTGTTGGTGTGCCTGTCTCTAGCGGCGCGGAAAGGAGAGAGAGCGATAGAGAGGGAGAAGAAGGGAAGCAAGAGAGGAGAGAGAGCGGCAGGCCGAGGCAAGGCAATAAATGGCAGTTTAGGTGCGCGCAGGCTGATGGCGGCGTGGCAGGTCCTCTCTGTCGCCTCACCGTCTTAACTCCGGCCGCGCGCGCCGGCCGGCACCACAAACCACACCGCAAGCACGCAGGTTTTAATCCGTCGCACGCCGTCCACAGCACAGACTACGAGCAGCCAGCGTGTGTAGAGCAAGGGAGCCAGAGATCAGGGCGGGCGGCCGGGCGGGTCTCTCTCTGAGCTTCGCCTCCACCTCTTGCCGGGCACGGCGCACGGCACGGCGGCCTATGGATTTGGGCGCATGGCGGGGTTCCCTCTAGGCGGAGGAGGCCATCACAGCCAGAGCCGCGACGGCGCGCCCACCGCGTCGTCCGTCCCGCCGGTGCACCCGTCCGACGCCGCGTCCTTCCTCTACGCCGCGCGCGCGGGGGCCGGGCTGCAGCTATGGCAGCAGCACGAGCAGCAGCAGCACCACCACCCGTTCTACACCTCCAACATCATCCGCTTCTCCGATGACCCGTCGCCCGGGGCCGCGCCCTCGCTCACGGGCGGCGCCGCGTCGTCGTCGTCGTCGCGCGGCACCAGAAGCGGCGGCGGAGCCGGGGGAGGCGGGGTCAGCTGCCAGGATTGCGGCAACCAGGCCAAGAAGGACTGCGTGCACCAGCGCTGCCGCACCTGCTGCAAGAGCCGCGGGTTCACCTGCGGCACCCACGTCAAGTCCACCTGGGTTCCGGCAGCCAAGAGGCGCGAGCGCCAGCAGCAGCTCGCCGCGCTCGCGGCCTCCGCCGCCGCCACGACGACCGCGGGCGGCGCCGGCCCGTCCCGCGAGCCCACCAAGCGCCCCCGCGCGCGCCTCTCCGTCGCCACCCCGACCACCACGTCCTCGGGTACGATACGATAGCAATCATGCACGTTCATCTTCTTACTAGCTCGCGCCTCGTCTAATCGCATCGCATCTCATGACGAAATTCTTCTTGTCTTGTATTCCGGTGCTACCACGTATGCAGGGGATCAGCAGATGGTCACCGTCGCCGAGAGGTTCCCCCGGGAGGTGAGCTCGGAGGCGGTGTTCCGGTGCGTGCGCCTGGGGCCGCTGGACCAGGCCGAGGCGGAGGTCGCCTACCAGACCACCGTCAGCATCGGCGGCCACGTCTTCAAGGGCATCCTTCACGACGTCGGACCTCACGGCTTGCCTGCCCTTGGAGGCAGCGGCGGCGGCGGCGGCGGCGGCGGCGGCGCCATCGAGTACCACTTCCGCCACGCCGGGGACGGATCGCCGCCGAGCACGACAGCACCTGGCGAAGCAGGCGGCGGCGGCAATGTCATCGTGTCATCGGCTGTGGTGATGGACCCGTACCCGACGCCCGGACCCTACGCCGCCTTCCCGGCCGGCGCGCCCTTCTTCCACGGCCACCCGAGACAGTGACCGGCGGCTCAGCTCGCTCGCCAGCAGCCGTCTCGCTCGTCGCTGTGTAACGTCATCACCACTCCATCCCCAGCTCGCTCGATCTGTCAATTTCGTTAGCTTCCTAAATTCTTAGCCTCTTATTGAGATGCATAAATTCATGTTCCTTTCTACGGAGTAGAGCCTAGCTAGCTTAGGCGCGGGTTAGACTTGTTTGCTTCTTGGGATCATTTGATGGGGTGAGTAGCAATATACTCAGCCACTGCCAGCAAATGGCTAAAATCTGACAATTAGGGACCTTGATGAGACATTTGAGATGGTTTTCTTGCACTGTTCTCGCTGATGGTTTTGGTAATTCTTGTTGTTGGTTTGGTTTATTTTTCTAGTGTTAATTATATATGATGCTAATGCTTTCTTTGATCTTTCTCCATGTAGCTTCTATGCATGCATGTGTCTTACATAAGGAGAGACCCCTTTGCTTTACTACTTGCACCTTTGCTCTTCAAAAGCTGAGCCCTAGAAACCTAGTTGGCTTTAATTGGTAGCTCGTGAATCCTTGATATCGTGTCGAGTTAAGTATTGCATGTGGTTAGACGTGTTTGTGTGTGAGAGAGAGGATGGAAGGAGAGAGAAGAGAGAGAATTGAGTCATCATATGCTCATGGGAGAGAGACAAAATGATCCGATGATTGGAAGCTGTGACCGATCGAGCCATGCGCCGATCCCTTGTTTGATTGAGGGAGTTTTTTTATGTTTCCGAGTGTAGCAACTCTGAGGAGATCTGGAGAAGCGGGCTCGCACATTCTCGTGTTCACTTCTTCGTCTCTGACATGATCTTGTTTCCTCGTTGATCCCATCGCGTCAGGTGCAGAATATTTTTTTTCATGGCTTTTCCACAGCATCCTCCATTCCTACTATTGCTCCACAGGGGATTTGCCTGTTTGGGCATGGCTTTTCTAACTTCTGCAATGCATTGTTTTTCTTCTACCATATGAGAAATGGTTGCTAGACTAACGGAGCGGCGGTACCTTTGCATTTTGCTAAAACTAAGGTTTCAATTGCATGTGAAATTAAATATTGACAAATTGATGCATCAGTAAAGTCCTTGCCCAATCTCACGTACAGAAAGAGAAATACATATATGCGCATACATGCACATCTAGAATCAATATGAGCAAAAGCATTGGTAGTTTGATGGCTTAAAACTTTTTCTTCGTACATGTGATGTTATTATCATTGTTGTTTGAGTAGTGCACTGGTTTATATGATAGATGAAATCAATAATTTGGTCATCAAAATATCACAAGACATACATGGCCCTATATTGTTTGTTTCAAATCCTGAGTACCAAATGATGGCTATGAAGATTCAGTATATAATTAGTGTTCTATTGATTGACAAATATAACCTTTGGGATTCTTCCAGCAGATTAGTGTTTTGTAGGGTGTTCTTTTTAGCTTCAATCCAAATTGAAAATGTTTCAAATATTCATTTCCCCACAAGATTGTACCATAAGTCTCACTTCCTGTGCAACCTGGTCGGTTTAATAATGTTGCATTCAGCTAGATCAGCATTAATCCTCCTAGTTATGGTAGACAACAAATAAATGCAAATTCTTGGTTTTTTTTAGAACTCACCTTCACCTTGGAGTCATTTTACTCGTACTCTCTCCGTATAGGAAAAGAAAGTCGTTTAGTATAGTGACACGGTCTCCAGAGTATAACTTTGACTTCATATTTTTGTAAAAATACTCATCACAAAGTGATATATTTATACTTTTATTAAAATATTTCTCAAGACAAATCTATTCATATGGTTTTCACATTTTCAAACTCAAACAACTTAAGAATTATTCATGATTTATGTTCCCAATGTTTTCCTATATAGAGGGAGTATCACTTTTATTTTTGCAAAGAACAATTTAAAACACACCCATCAGGATGCCGTCCCTAACGTGGTGTAGTTCTGCTAGATCAGTTTTAGATATTTAATTGTTTTTCTGTGGTTATTGGTGACTTTGCATTTATCTGAGAAATACCTTTTACTTATGGCTTTGATGTTGTCTGTTCAATAGGATAGTAAGTTTCTCACCTGGAATTTTGATTGCACATTTTATAACATATAGATTTGCACACCTGCCTTATATGATTATTTGTGATAATGACATCTGTTTGTCTTGGTCTTTCCAAGACTGTAGTTCAACGATAATATCCTGATGATAATGATTTTTTTTCTTTAAAAAGATGGAAAAGGGTTTTGCCGTAATTTTTATTAGACGATAGAAATAGCCAATTACAAAACAAGCTAACGATAGTGAAGTTAAAATATGTTCAACGTCCTAGATCATGGTTAGCATGGATTTTGCTGTGAAGTGTCATGTCATTATGTTGGTCCTCTGCCTTTTCAGTTATGTTTCTGTTTTGGCATTTCTGAGTAATGAAAATACACCTTCTGTTCCCATGTTTGATGATCCCGAAAAAGTGGAATGTTGAATACTTTTTGACACATAAAATTTGTTTTTGTCATAAAAGTCCAAATGCTAAATCTATTGACAAGAACTGGGGGTGTCATCTCCGCTGATTATCCGTTTAATATAGAGAAAAGCACATGCATACAAATTCCGCAAAGTATGTAGCTTAGCAAAGGGGTCCATTGAATTACACTTCCGAGTACTTGCTCGACATGTCCGCCACTATTTTGTTCAAACAAAATATGTTACGCTGTTTCAATTTCTTTTGTGGAAAGTGCCCACTCTTTGGAGTGGACTGAATAGTACATGCATATGTTCATTTTTTATGCTGCCAGGTTTATCCAAACATTTAAGGTTGAATACTCTACTAATAATGCTCGTAAAACGCGTGGAAACCTACTGGATAGTGGTATCAGGCATATTGATCGAATACTCCTATATATTTGAGCAACAAATCTGTGGTGTACAGAATAACTTTGCATCATATACCTCATCGTCTTGGTCTCTTTCGATCTTTTTTCTTGGCCCTTTTCTGGAAGAATGGGCTCATCATGTAAAAAAAAAAAAAGCGGGGTTTTCATCAGCTTCTTCAGTCGTTCTTTTCTGAAGACCAGAACAAGACCATCGATCCAATACTGGCGATCGATCGTTTTACTAGTTTGCGAGGGAATAGCAGCTAGCGGTGTGGAACGAGATCTTGATCTCATGGACCACTGCTGCTGCTGTGTTGATGGCTGGTCGCTGACATGCATATAACTTGCGAGGAGATGGAACCAAAATGCGCGTGCCCTCAGCTTGTTTGCTTGGCTGAGTCAATGTCCGGTGCTGCTGCTGCATATGCATGCCCTAGTTGTGAGAGATGCATTAGTTGGTGAACCTATGTATGCATAGCAAATATATAGTTGGTCGCCTGCTTCTCTCTATGCTCTCGCCGTCTCCTATACGAGTAGGAGATGACCGAGGATGGCATATGTACTGGAATCTGCTAAAAACTGGGCCACTTTCCGATAAAGTAAACGACGACGTTAAACTCAAAATGCAGTGTCGGAGCTAGAGAATTTTCTGATGGTATGATATTTAAATGCGAAAGCAATAATTTCTGATGGTATGATAATCTAAAAGATTTCTACATCGATGCCCTAGCGCTAAAATTTCAGACCAGGTGATGTTTTAGTCTGCTGGTAGTAGAACTAGCTAGAAAGCAAGAATTATGACATTGGCGCGGGCATGCAACGGGTGCAGGCACGTCTCAGGGGACTGAAAGTGGGGCTCTCTGTCTAGGACAAAGTGAGCAGTGTGAGAAGACAAAAGAACAACGGGATGCTAGCGCCCCGGCCGGCCGGCACTTTTCATTTGCTGGGCCTCGCTCGCCTCAAAGAAAAAGGGGTGTGTGGAATTCTCACAAATGATTACACTCATGGTTTGTACCGCGGCAGCTTGGGAATAGCAATAGCAATAGGGGAAAACATGAGACGTGACAGATTCTAAAGCAATTGGATGCCCCTTTTTCCGTGGCCACACACCCTACCCCCTACAGTAGCAGCAGTAACAACTACTAGTGAGCGTGTCTGCTTTTGTTTCTTTCTACTACGCCTCATTGCCTGGAGGAATAAACATAACACAGCAGCTTAGTACTAGTAAGTCCTTACTGCACTGCATGGATCGTACCAGTACAGCCTTCCAAGATGGAAAATGATTGCCAACACATGGAGGATAGCACATGAGCCAACAGTGCTCTACCCCCCTTTTTTCTGCACTAGACATGGTGTGCACCACTGTTTCCATCCACTTCTCTCTCCGGCCGGTTGTTGTTCTTGCTCATGATCGATAAGTGAGAATGCAGAGGCTAAGACGTGTAGAGCTCTTCATTGGGAATCCATAGGTTTTGTTAGAGTGGGGTGGAGAAGAGAGGGCGTTGCATGCTGGTCCCATGAACCTACTACTACGTGCATCAAGTAGTAGTTGTTACGTTGCTGGCCGGTGAGGATAGGCGGCCGGGTCACGTGCCCCTCACCCCAAGCAAAATGCCATCCCACAGAAACCGCTTCAATTCCGAGCTATAGCCATGTCACTGCTGCAAACCGCGGATGATCCTTGTGTGCTACTGTACCACTACACCACTGCTACAGTGTGCATTATACTAGACGGACCCTTCCTTTAATTTCGATGATACATACTTCCTCTATCAGCATATATCTTTTTTTTTTCCAAATATATGGATTGGCTACATTCGTATAGCACGGAAAACATGTGTATATTCTACAATAATATTACAATTGACTATATATGCATGTTACTTTACTCATACTGATTTTTTTTGAATAATTAAGGATCGGTTTGATTTATTAGTACTAATAGGTCGTATTTGCTAAATGCAAGTTTGTATCGGCTAAGTCAAGTTGTTATCTACATCTGTAAATTAGACGGTTCAGTAGTTTTTTCTTAAATTCATTCTCTAATTCTTATTTTAGAGCCATTTGAATAAGAATCAATCTCTATGTATTTCCACCTTCCAACAACTTTTTCTACATCTTTTGCCCACTTCTAACATCCATCCCCATTGTTCATATTTAGCTAGAGATAGACTAGAACTAGAAAATAGCAATATTTAGATATCTATTTGATATAAAGTTATTTTGTACACCACAGATTTAGTTGGAGGACTATTTTTCACTAAAATATTTATTCCTATCAATACAAAATGATATAAAGGGGTCCTCGTAGTTGATTTAACTATTAGATAATGTGTGTTTGATCCACGGCTAATAGGTGCATACATCCCTAGCAATGAACTAATAGCTTTTGTTAGTCGATTGTGCCAAATTAATAGGATAACAACTAGTCAAAGGCTTAACTAATTTTTATCCTATATTTTAGAACTCCTATTTGGCACATATTGTAGCAACTAACAGTTGTCCCCTTGGATCCTTGGACCCTAAAGTTACCAGATGAGGATCCAAAACAAGCATGCTAATACATCACCACAAACTATTAGTGGCAGGGCCTACTGACAATTAGCTAACTAATAGTTTGTTTACATCTCCAACCAACTATCCAATAATATATATATATATATATATATATATTCACAAGTGGATCCAAGCAACCTGTGCTAGTAATAGTTACCGGCTACTCCCTCTATCCCAAAAAAAGTATTGTCGGTGTTTCGACCCCGGGGGCCGAGCACCAATGAGTGAATATGTATTGCGTGCTCCCTAATCCGGATGGTGATGCAAGATCACACGATGTTTATCCTGGTTCGGGCAATGGAAGGCCCTACGTCCAGCCGGGGGGGGGGGGAGGGGGAGAGTTTGTATTATCTTGCACTAAAGTGTTTGTACAGTGGTGAATACAAGCGTGCGAGTGAGTGAGATAGGACTTGAGCATTTCGGGCTTTAGTCGCTCTCTATGCCTTATGTTTTTTGGTTGAGTTCCGTTGCCTTTTTCTAGACTAGGGCCTGGCGCCCCCTTTTATAGGCGAAGGAGGGGCACAGGGGTACATGGATCTTAGGGCGGACGTGGCTGCTGACGTCGAGGAGGTGATGCCGATCATGTTGGTGTTGCTGTAGAGGCGTGCGTCGGACACGGTGTGTCCTGTAGCGACGTGTTCGGAGATGACGCAGCCATCCTTCTCGTGCGTAAGGTGACGCAGCTGATGGTCGGTGATAGACGGATGTCCAAGCACAGTCGTGCGGATCCCTGTAGCCGTCGCGTCGGGAGTTGTTGGAGTGTTGACCGGTGATGACGAAGTCCCGCTCGAGGGAGTGATCAAGGGGGTCGAGGCCCGAGCGGATAAGAACGAGGCCGGGAAATACGGAAGATGTGTCGACAAACGCGTCTCGAGGGAGTGTCGAACGGGGCACAGTGCACGGCATAGAGTTACAGTGTGGTACGACCCGCCAGATTCCCGGGTATGGGAGGTAAAAGTAAGATTTGACCGGTGTACCTGCAACTGTTACCGTCACTGTGGCCACGAGGTTAGGCGAAAGCAGGTAGAACGCATTAAATGCTCCTGAATTCGTACAGGAGGTAGATATTCGAGCGGTGCGTCGCACTCGAGGGGTACCGGTTCGCTCAGGCGAATCTCCGTCACCGAGGGGTAGGTCGAGTGGCACCCTCGAGTGATCTGCTTTGCCTCAAGCGGGGTACGTCGGATAGGTAGCTGCCCGGACCATCGAGGCCCGTTCGTGGGCCAGCCTAGCATGACCTGGCATTTGTGTTTCCGCGCTAGGCGAGGGCTAATGACACCGGGTTTGGCTTGTTGATGTCAGGGGTTAATCCTCTTAGTCGAGGGTTAAGGGTACCCCTTTCTTAGGTACCCGACAGTAGCCCCCAAGCCCCTGTGGCACTCGAGCTAGGGGTCATAGGCCGAGAGTGAGATGCGGTTCGTAACTTTCCGTGGGGGGTGCGCGAGCGTCCCCCGCGGGGTAGCCCCCGAGGCCTCGGAGGAGTAAGGAGACTCCTTCGAGGGCTTTATTTGTCTTTTGTTGAGAGATGCTTGTCCAGTTAGGCATAGTGGCCATTCATGAAAGGTTAGGATAACATGAACTGGAGTCATAGCGCCTAGTCGAAGGGTGACTCGAGTCGTCGAGCCCTTGGGTGTGTTCGACCCTCTTTCGTCGAGGGGTGCCAGGCGTAGTCGAGCCCCCGAGCCTCGTGCGGCTAGGGCATTGCTAGCCTTAGGCATCCATCTCACGTGTCCTTTTGATCGGATGTGAGGTGAGAAGCGTCGTACTACCCTCGATTGGGCGAGTCTCGGCATTCTCTGTGAGCTGATAACTGGGGGATCCAAGTGAGAGCTCGTGCCCCGTTCGATGGGGTCGACTAGTAGCCCAGAGGCATTCTCATTGATGCAAACGAGTAGATATATGGATACCGGTTCCATTCGATAAGACTCGGTGGCTCGATGCCTTCCTCCGTGGGGATTCCATGGTAATCCTCTCATTTTGCCTTGGATACATCCGAGGGGATCTCGAGGGTTCATCCTCGAGCTGAGCTTCGTATAGCTCTCTTGGGGCATCCCTGACTCAGGCGCTCGAGGACGGCTGTCAAACCCTGACCGAGGGTCAGCCTTCGCTCCCTCGAGGCTTGTCGTGGGGCCGGGGCCTGTTTTTCTTCTCATGGAAGACTCCGTCGGCGGATAATGTAGCGCTCTCACCCATTGGGCGCGCCTTTTGAGGTGTGAGCCAAAGCGACGTGGTCATGGTGGACCTAGGTAACGGCTAGGAGCCCGATGAACGACGTGTGTCCTGCTGCGAGAATCGAGGGGGCGGTTATGTGGGCGCAGTAAATGCGGGGTTTACCTTGTCCTACCGTCGGATCCGCCCGTTGCTCTTCCCCTGAGTGTAAATTCGTGGGAGGTGGGGTGCCGATCGCTTCCATTCTCGCCATCTCGCTTTCGTCACTGCCACTAGAGCTTTCGAATCCTTGCCCGCCAGCGCTAGAGAAGAGGGATTAGTGAGAGTGATCGTGATTGGGAATCTTCTCGGTCGCTCGTCCGTCGAGTAAATTCGCGCCGCCACCGCCGCCATGGCACCCACGCTTCTTCATCCAGAGGCCTGGCGCCCGTCGACCGTGACAGAGTGGAGGCTGTTGGTGCTGGTGGGAGAGGGGCTCCTTCGCCCTATCACCACACCGGATCGGCCAGAGTGGATAGCACCGCCGTGGAGGGATTGGGAGCCGAACCCGCCAGACGGCTACGTCGTGAGCTTCATCAAGTTCCACCGGCACGAGCTTGGATCGCCCCCGAGCCGATTTGTGTGGGTGCTTCTCCACCATTACGGGGTCGAGCTTCAGCACTTCTTGCCCAACGTCATCTCCAACATCGCTATCTTCGCGGCCGTCTACGAGGGATACCTGGGGGTGGAGCCGCACTGGGAGCTGTGGCTTCACCTCTACAAGGGGGAGTTCTTCGCCGCCCCGGTGGAACAGGGCGTGAGGAGAATCGTCCGTGCTGGCTCCTGCAACCTAGTGCTGAAGACAGGCCGGGGGCGGAACCACGCAAGTACATCCCCACCGGGCTGATGTCCAACCACGCTCAGTGGGATGCACAGTGGTTCTACCTTCGCAACGACAAGGGGTACTTCCCGCCGTACACTGGGCGTCTCATCACGCAACGTTCGTTCAACTGGCCGCACGGTGTGGTGTTGGATTTACAGCCTCGATTGAGGCCTCTCCTTACCGCACTGAGGAGGCTTCGTGATGCGGGTTTGACGGCGGCGGTCGTCGTCTCGGCCTTTCACCGTCGGAGGGTGCTCCCTTTGATGGAGCGTCCATTACGGCTGGACCAAATGGGGCCCGAGGCGACGCCCGAGCAGCTCAAGGGGTGCCGTATGTCGGCCGAGGCGCTGCCCCCCGAGGAGATTGTGTCACGGGTAAAGGGGTGGTCGCCGGCGCCTTCAAGTCGGAGCACATCAACCACATCCCCATGCTGTCGGAAGAAGGCCATCTTGACCTGGTGAGTGCCTCGAGCCATGCCTTCCGAGTTTTACTCTGTCTCTCTTCCTTCCCTTTGTTCTTACACCCGGATGCTTTCGTGCAGGGGAACATCGACTGTAGGGCGTCGAGGTCCACGGTGAAGGAGGACGACCCCGACCGACAGGTGAGGCGCTTTACCGCTCAACAACAGAAGAAGGGGCAGGACAAGGAGAAAAAGAGGAAGAAAGAAAAAAGCCTCGCGCGTACAGAGCACGAGAAGCGCCACGCAAAGCAAAGGCGTGATGGGCTACCTGAGGAGGAGTCTCCCTTCGAGGAGGATGAGGAGGAAGATGATGACGATGATATCGAGGGGATGGCAGCACGCATCAAGCCCCATCTCTCCCATGAGCTAACATGCCTTCTGCGCAGGAGGACGTTCTGGAGCAGCCACAAGACAGGAGTCATGGCGGTTCCTTGGCCCGTGTTGGGTCCTCGTCTCGACGCTCGCCTCGGGACCGCCATGACTCCTGTCTTATGGTTGCTCCACCTAGGACCCAGCACGGGCCAAGGAACTACCTGCCATGCCTCGGGAGACCTGATCCCAGTCCTTGGCACATAGGACGCAGACTCGGGCCAAGGAACCAGCACGGGCCAAGATCAGGTCTCCCGAGGCGTGGCCAAGGACCCAGTACAGGCCAAGGAACCAGCACGGGCCAAGGAACCGCCTGCCACGCCTCGGGAGACCTGATCCCAGTCCTCGGCACATGGGACGCAGACTCGGGGCCGCGCGGCCTCGTTGGAGCGGGAGGGCGCGGCGACGCTATTGGAAGCGTCAGCCGGCCTCGGCTCTGGGAGAGGTGTAGCTCCGAGTGGGGCCTCGAGGCACTCTAGCGGCTCAAGGGGTCCTGGGAAGGTTATCGTCCCCTTTGGGTAAGCCTTGCTTTTCAGAGTTTCCTTTCTTGTTTCTTTGACCCGCCGAACCACTAAGCATCTTTGCTCACCTCCTTATTACCCAGGCTAAAGCAGCGGGTGGAGGAGGCAAATCCTACGTCGGCCAAGCGGCTTAGGGCGGACGTGGCCACGAGGACAGCGGCCGCAGCAACAGGTGCGACCTCGAGACTGCTACTTCCATGGGAGGCAGCTTGGCTATCTCAAGCCCACGCAACTATGGCTCGAGGTAGGCTGATGGGCTCTGCTCTTATTGCAGGCTCGAGCGGTTCGGGGGCCGCGACGGAAAGTGGCTCTGAGCTGGAGCAGTTGCGAGAGAGGGGAAGCGCTGCATTGGTGCCGGCGTCCATGGCCCCGCATCTGACCTGGTGTCAGAAGGTGGGAGTGCCGTCCCGATCCCGACGCCTACGGTCCCTACCCCGGGTCAGGCCGGAACCTCTGCCGCCTCGTTGTAACACCTCTGGTGTTATATTAACTAAAACATGCCATGTCATCATATGCATTACAAAGAATTCATGTTTAAGTCAACCTTAATGTGCATTAACTAAAACAAGTTTACATTTCCTAGGTTGATTGTGTTTCTGGATGTTTTGTCACATGAAATAATAAAACCCTACTTTTGAATGTCATTGCAAATACTTAGGTTATATTCTATGTACTTGTGGTGTAAACCGTGTTTACACTAGTGTCAAGCATAGTGTATAAACCTAAGTCCAACCTTAAAAATTTGTTTCCATATTTGAAGTTGAATTTGGATTTCAAAGCTTATTCCCAAGCCTTGTAATTCAAATTTAAATTCAAATTGGAAAGCTATAAAGTGTTTTTCGAAAGTCAATTTGGTCAACCAAGGGTGTCATCAGGTCAATGACCTAAAAATGTCCTTGGATGGTGTCTGTGATCACTAATGACCAACCAATTAAGTTAGAAACCAAATCGAGTTTGAATTCTATTTCAAAAACCCTTTATTCTAAGACCTTGTCTTACCCCCTTTTCTTTAATTCAAAACCTATAAAGAATTTGGAGACACTCTAAAAAGATATTTTGTAGATCTTGACAAGAGCTACAAAGTTGGTATATAAAGTTTTTCAAGATTCCAAAATAAATTTCAAATGAATTTGAAAATACAGTTTTTCTGTATTTGTCGCCTTTTGATTTTTAAACCATAATTCAAAAATTATGCATAATTTTGGAAAATTTTGTATATGAAAAAGGTTTGGTTTGGAAAGTTAAACATTTCATAGTTTTTAAGATTTTCAAGTTTTATAAAAAATCAAAAGTAATTTCAAATTTTTTTTCTAGGGTTTTATCCCCTTTTTGAATTTGAATTCAAATTTCAAAATCCAGATAGAATTTGAGGATGCCAGTTAAAGGAAAAGTGTATCTCTTGAAAATTTATGCAAATGATATTTTTGGAGATTTTTAAGTTCTTATATAAATTTTGGAGTAATTTGTAATTTCAAACGAATGGCAATTCTGTAATTATCTGGAACAGCGCCGAAACCTATCGTCGGCCGCCATCGCCGGCTTCTCAACCCGCGCCGCCGTCCACCGCCGCGAATATCTCAGTCGCCAGCTCACTCCAGACACTTGAAACTTCGCCGTCGTCGTGTCGCCCATCCATGCGTCGCCGATGGCCTATAAATACCGGTCGGCCGCCGCCGTTTCTTCTTTTCTTCTTCCTGCCGCCACCGCCGACGACTTCGCTCTGCCGCTCGAATTCGTCGCCGTCGATTCACCACTACTCGATTGCTCTTGCCAATAGCTCCGCCATATCCTTACGATCAGTTTGAGCTAGCTCGTGTTTGCTCTCCTCACCAGAGCTGCCCGCGCGCCGTCATCTTCCTCGCGGCCGTTCGCCGAGCCGTCGCGAGCTTTTCCGCCGTCGACCGCCGCCGTGGTTGGTTATATATCTTCATCACCCCCGCTATCGTGTTCTCCATACTATCCTACTCTTCACGCGCACCTTGGTTCACCCTCTGGTGGGCAGGACACGCCGGAGCACCGTCCTTGCCATCGGAGCGCCGCCGCCGCCATCACCGCCGTCGCCCGTAGCTCGATTCAAACACTCCGGGCCTTCATCAACGTGCGCATCAGCACCATGGTGAGCTCCTGCAGCTGTATGCGCTATCAATTTCATCTTTATCAAGTCGTAGACGCCGGGCACCGAAGCTGGCCGGCGACATGGCCATGCCGCTCCGCCGCGAGCGTTGCCACTTTGGCTAGGGACCGGGGACGGTGTCATCTTGTTGCCGAACGGGTTCGTCTGAGTGCCCTGCGTACACCCGAGTGCTCGCCGTCACCGGAAATCGCTCCGGTGAGCGTCGCCGCCGCGCCCGAGCTCCGCCGCGCCGCCATGGCCGCCAGTGTGGGTGCCGCCGTCGCCCCGCCGCGCCGTTAGCTACCTCAATCGACTCGCCGTGTCGAGATGAGCCTGTAGAGACAAACCTAGTCGCCGGAGACCTCGTCGTCGGCGAGTAATCGCCGGTCAACCACCGGCGGGCCGTCGGTCAGCGCGGGAGTACTGTGTTGATTTTTCTTTTTCTATTTTTAGAAAATGATTCAAATGATATTTTCTTTAAAAAATCATAGTAATTCATATATAGCTCCAAAAATTCTAAAAATTTTTGTGTGTGTTCTTTATGATGTCATCTACCTAGAAAAAATATGAAATGACAAATTTGAGTACTTTTTGTAGATGTTAAAATTAGCCCTTTTAATTGAAAAATAGACATTCAATAATTTTTAATAAATAAAATAAATGGCTTTTAGTTCTAAAATTTGTTTTGCCATCTAATTAGGCTAAGAGCTTCCCAAAATAAAATTTTGGGCTTAATTTGATAACTTTAATTTGATGCCTTTATTTAATGCCTTTAAATAATTAATTAATCTCTTTAATTGAGTTTAATCATTATAGGATTTGTTTGACTTTGGGATTGATTGATGACCTTAGGTCATTAACCCTAATGACCTTTGGTACTTTAATTAATTATTTGCGCTTATCTTAATCATGTCATTAGGGCTTAATCAACGTTATTTCATGTGTTTAATTAATTTCTTAAATGACGTAGTTAACCCTAATGAGCTTAATACGCTAAGTTTTGTTGGCTTGCAAATTTATCGTGAAGAAAAGTTATACTCAAGTCCTTAATATGATCATGCATCCATCAAGCATCATGTTTACTATTCCATCATGTTAAAGCATATCAATTATCGAATAGTTTCCGTTAACGGAGAGTTAACGTTGTCGCACCAGATCCCAAGGACGAGCAGATTCAGGAATCGGGAGTTGATCCAGAGTTCGAGCCCGTCTACCCCGAATACCAAGGCAAGCCCCAGATGCATTCAAACCCTATTCTATTTATAAAAGTTTTATCGCTTCAGCTATGATATGTTGCATTAAGTAATAGGAGTTGAGTGAAAACCCACCAATTGCATTACCTGTCTTATTTCCTTATTCCTTGTTACCTGCTTTGGAAGATAAGTAGCAACGCTTAGCCCTGCTTAATTAGTTAAATGTTCAAAAGTAAAAGAATGAAAAGATGAGATTGGTTTTATTTGTTGGAATCTTGATAATAGTTAACAAATCGAGTCCGGACGGCTAACTTGCACTAGGAATGGAGTCTCTCTGTAGTGTTCCCGTCTGTTGATGCCCTAGGTCCCGTCCGTTGGTGAACTGGTGATATCGAGAAATTAGAAATCCACATGCATGAAGTGGTATTCAGTGGGCCAGAGTCCCCATGCATATCATGGAGTGACATATAGTGGGCCAGGGTCCCCACATATGTCATAGTGTGTTATACTGTGGGTTTAAGTTCCATGTATTTTGGTACACAGGGCTGAAGAGCTCAGGTGTATCATGTGGTGATATATGGCTGTGGTTGTTATCCCGGTATATCGGTTCATCTGGGGTGCATCGGAGTTAAAGTCTCTGATATCCCAGTGACCTAGGTCCCAGCTGGGTATGAAAATGGATTCGAATCGCCGTTGCTTCTCGAAGAAGAAGACTCGATCGGTGTTCATCATCGTAGTAACAACTTGAACAATGATTAAGGTTTAATAATGAAGTTGGTTGGTAATTGGAGCTAGATCCAATCAAACTTTATTTTCTGTTAAGCTTTTCTGCAAAATTTCTTATCTCTTATAAGCCTTATCTTGTCCCTCTAGCCTGCATTTCTTGAGTCTTCACCCCTCTTTTTCGTCGGGTCAGTCTTGTTGAGTACTTTTGTACTTAGGGTTTGTTGAACCCTTATTGCAGGTGAGCATCATGGGCAGGAATGCTTCGCATCCTGCTGCATGACAGTCGTCGAGGAAAGTGACAACGAGTAAGATGTTTAGCTCTTGGGCATAGCTTATCGTTTGGTATTGTAATAAAGTTATTTACTGCTACTCCACTACTATTATGGTTTGTACAATTTAAACTTATGGTTGTAAATATTTGAAACTCAAAGGTTTGTAAACTTATGTTGTTGTAAGTCTTTCGCTACTCCGATGTATATTATTTATATCAAACTGTTGTAATACTGCAATGCCTCTTTATAACGATTGATCCTGCTCGGAGAATCGTGGATAATTCGGGATTTACCCGACAGACTTTTTAAGTCGTATGGAACACAGTCATGGTTATTTGGAGTCTGTTTAGACAATAATCATGCATGTGGGCCATATAATTTAGGAGGTTTTTCCACACTCATTTGAGGACGGAGCCTCCGATGGGCACGAGTTGGGGTCGGAGAGCACCCCCATCGTCCTCGAGGATGACGCTGCTCCATCTCCATCCGCGGAGGAGCGAAAGCCGTGGCCAGAGGGGCTGCGTGAGGTGGAGGCACGGCGCAAGCAGGAGCAGGAGGGCCTATAGAGGAGAGAGGAGGAGGAGCCGTAGGAGCGGCTAGGAGAAGAGGGGCTGGCCAAGAGCCAGCCTGAGCAACAGCAACAACAGCAACAACAACAATAGCAGCAACAACAACAAATGCCGTCGGAGGACGCGGCGCCTCTGAATTCACCGTCGCAGCGGCGGGTCGAGTCGTCGGAGGAGTTGGTGGTCTCGGGCCTCCCACGGTCACAAGAGGAGGCCGTGATTACCTTAGACGAGCTGCAGCAGCAGCAAGATGCAGCATGGGATGCGTCGCTGGTCCTGTGCGTGTCGCAGGCACAGGAGGAGGGGGAGCATTCGGCTTCGAGTCAGCCAGAGGACGTGGTGATGTCGGACCTGCCGCCTTGGCGCGATGTGGCGCTGGGGGAGGCAGTGGTCTCGAGCCCTCCTCTGCCACAGGAGGTGACCGTGGATGCCTCAAGCTAGCCGCCGTAACCGCTTGGGCTTGGGTTCGCCACAATGGCGGCAGGAGGAGACGGCTGCCATAAGTCCTACGGCACTATGCCGGCGGGAGGAGGAGGATGAGGCCCTTCTGCTCGCCAAGGCATCCACCACCTGCGGGGTCCCTGGTCTGTCGTGATGGTCTGCCCCTGACATCAGGCCAGGCGATGGCAAAGCCGAGTCGTCGTTCCCCACCCTGGCTGACCGGGTGGAGCTCTATGGCGGTTCGCACGAGGAGGTGAAGAGTGTTAGGTCCTCGATGTGAGCGAGGCTTAAAGTGGCCCTCCCGCATTGGGGCCAAGAGCATCTTCTGCTCTGAGAAACTCATGATCCCAGCGCTCCCAGGATCTGGATGGACAACCCGGCGAAAGTGAAGCGCTGGGAGGACGTGGAGGAGTATCGGGCGTGGTTGGCGCACGCTTTGAAGCTGACCGCCGAAATCATCATCGAGGACCTTGGCCGAGGCCTTTCGGTAAATGTTTCTCCGAGTGTGTTTGGCTTTGGTTCCTCATTAACTGGTGACTAATTTTCTGCTTCTTGTTTCCAAGACGTGAGGAGCTGCTCCCACTCAAAGTCCCACTTCCTCCATGCGACCCACAACGGTCGGGAGGAGGTCCTGGTCAGCTCGAGGCCAGCCAGTCCGCCTGGGACAGGGTGGCTCAGGCTGAGGAGGAGGCAAGAAAGGCGAGGAAGGAGCCTGCACGGGCCAAGGAAGAGACCGAGGTGGCTCGTGGGGAAGCGTCTCAGGCCAAGGAGGAGGCCAGTCGAGCCCACACATAGGTGCAGAAGGCCCTCAAGTCCCTCTCCTCCTCGGAGGGGTGTCTTAAGATGCTCGAGGGAGAGCTTCGAGAGTCCTCGAAGCGCATCAAGGCTCTCAAGAGGGACGTCGCTTAGGCCACCGAGGCCCATGACACCCTCCATGTCTCGATCGAAGCGGAAAAACGTCGCGCCGATGCCCTTGCTGCTGAGGTCGCCGCGCTGAAGGAGACCCTTCTGGAAAAGGAGGGGGCGATCGCCTTGGTGGGAAGGATGATCGAGGATCTAAGGCTTGAGAAGATAGAGGCGGTACGCTTTCAAGGAAGCCCAGAATGAGCGCGACGAAGCAGTGGATGCGCGTGAGGTCCTCGACACCCACTGCACCAGTTCGTCTTCTTTCTTGACTCTGATTTTCTCATCTCCGTGCACTGTGACTGACTTCACTCTGCCCTCTAGGTCTCGAGGCCAACTTGCTCTCTGTCCGGACTACCTCCAAGGCACTATAAGAGGGCCTTTTGGCCGAAGCTGCTTTGACCGACAGGCTCCACGCCATGATCAACGGGCTTTGCAACTCCTGGGAGGTCGAGCCCGTGGAGGAGGTCGAGGAGGAAGTGCGTGGGACCACTCTCGTCGACCGGCTATACTACCTCAGGACCACCATAAAAGATCGTGTCAGGGACGCCCTCCATATCGGCGTGAAGCGGGCGATGGGGGTCGTCTACTCCGGCTTTACGTACGACATGAACGTCGTCTCGCACGGCTTCATCTCCGACCTCACCAAAACAGACACCAAAAATGAGGAGAGGTGTCGGGGCTTGATCGAAGACACCGAGGAGCCAGGTGAGAAGCAGGCGAAGTTGTTCAAGCCCGAGGTGTGGCAGAACCTCCTAAATCCTATGGCCCGCACGCATGATTATTGTCTAAATAGACTCCAAATAACCATGAATGTGTTCCATAAAACTTAAAAGGTCTGTCAGGTAAATCCTGAATCATCCATGATTCTTCGAGCAGGATCAATCATTACAAAGAGACATTGTAGTATTACAACAGTTTTATACAATATACATCGGAGTAAAATAGCGGAAGGATTATAATAACATAAGTTTATAATCCATTTACAGACCATAAGTTGGATTATTACAAACCATATAGCAGCGGAATAACCATATAACTTATTATATCAACCTTGATTATATGCTCTGCCCAAGAGCAAGATATCCTATTCGTCGTCACTTTCCTCGACGACGGTCATGCAGTAGGATGCGAAACATTCCTGCCCATGAGGCTCACCTGCAACAAGGGTTCAACAAACCCTGAGTACAAAAGTACTCAACAAGACTGACCCGACGAAAAAGAGGGGTGAAGACTCAGGAAATGCAGGCTAGAGGGACAAGGTAAGGCTTGCAGGAGATAAGAAATTTTGCAGAAAAGCTTGAAAAAAAGAAAAGTTGTTTTGTTCAAGATCAAAATTACCAACCAACTTTCTTCTTAAACCTTACTCATTATTCAAGTTGTTACTATGACGATGAACACCGATCGAGTCTTCTTCTCCGAGAAGCAACAGCGATTCAAATCCATTTTCATACCCAGCTGGGACCTAGGTTACTGATATGCAGGAGACTCTAACTCCTAAGCGTAGCAGGTGAACCGATATACCGGGATAACAACCGCAGCCATATATCACCACATGATACACCTGAGCACTTTGACCCAGTGTACCGATATACATGGGAACTTAAACCCATAGTATAACACATTATGACATATGTGGGAACTCTAGCCCACTATAAGTCACTCCATGATATACCCGGCTTCAACCATTAGTATATCACTTCATGCATGTGGATTTTCTAATTTCTTGATGTCACCAGTTCACCATCGACATGGGACCTAGGGCATCAACAGACGAAAACACTGCAGAGGGTCTCCATTCCCAATGCAAGTTAGCCATCCGGACTTGATTTATTAACTAAAAGCATGATTTCAACAGATAAAACCAAACTCATCTTTTTCATTCTTTTACTTCTGAACACTTAATTAATTAAGCAGGGCTAAGCATTACTACGCATCTTTTAGAACAGGTAACAAGGAATTATGGATATAAGACAAGTAATGCAGTTGGTGGGTTTTCACTCAACTCCTATTACATAATGCAACATATCATAACTGAAGCGATAAAACTTTTATAAAATAGAATAGGGTTTGAATGCATCCGGGGCTTGCCTTGATGGTCGGGGTAGATGGTCTCGAGCTCGGGATCAATTCCAATCTCCGGAGTCTGCTCTTCCTTCGGATCTGGGGTGACAACGTTAAACTCTCCGTTATCGGAAACTATACGATACAAGCATATGTTTCAACATGATGGAATAATAGACATGATGCCCGATGGATGCATGATCAGATTAATGGCTTGAGTACAACTTTCTTTCACGATAAAGTTGCAAGTCAACCCAAACATATTTATTAAGATCATTAGGGTTAACTACAGTATTTACGAAAGTTATTAAACACATGAAAAGACGTTAATTAAGCCCTAATGACATGATCCAACTAAGCGCAAACAATTAATTAAAGTGCCAAAGGTCATTAGGGTTAATGACCCAAGGTCATCAATCAATCCCAAAGTCAAACAATTCCTATAATGATTAACTTAATTAAACGGGATTAATTAATTATTTAAAAGCATAAAATAAAGGCATAAAAATTAAAGTTTTCTAATTAAGATCAAAATTTTATTTTGAAAAGCCCTTGGTCTATTTAGATGGCAAAAAAAATTTTAGAATTAAAAGCCAATTATTTTATTTATTAAAAATCATTGAAGGTCTATGTTTCAATTAAAAGAGCTAATTTTAACATATGCAAATATTACTCAAATTTGGCATTTCATATTTTTCCTAGGTAGATGACATCATAAAGAACACACAAAAAATTTTCAAAATTTTTGGAGCTGTATATGAATTACTATGATTTTCTAAAAAAATAGCATTTAAATCATTTTCTAGAAAAAGAAAAAAGGAAATACGCACAGTGTTCCCACGCTGACCGACGGCGGCGCGACGGTTGACCGGCGATTTCTCGCTGACGGCGAGGTCTCCGGCGATGAGTTTTGGTCCTACAGGCTCATCTCGGCATGGCGAGCAACTTGGGCTAGCTAACGTGGCGGCGGAGCGACGGCGGCACCCTCGCCGGTGGCCATGGCGGCGCGACGAAGCTCGGGTGCGGCGGTAACGCTCACCGGAGAGATTTCCAGCGACGGCGAGGACACAGACAGATGCAGGACATTGACTCGGACGCATTGGGCCAGAAGAAGGAGCTACCCCTGGCTTCTAGCTCGGAAGGCTACGCGCACGGCGGAGCGGCAAGGTCATGCCGACGGCGAGCCACGGTGACCGGCATCTACGGCGCAAGGGAGGTAAAATTGAGAGCATGGATAGGTGCAGGAGCTCACCACGGGTCTAGTGCGCACGCTAATGAAAGCTCGAAGTGGCTGAGTCGAGCTGTGGACGGCGGCGCTGATGGCGGCGGCGGCACTCCGGTGGCAAAGACGGCGTTCCGGCGCTTCCTGTGTACCATCAGACCGACCAAGATGCGCATAAGGGGCAGCGAAGCACAGAGAACATGATGACAGGGTTAAAGGTAAAATATTTTTCACCTTGGCGGCGGTGGAAGGCGAGGAAGCTCGCGGCGGCTCGGCGACCGGTCGCGAGGAAGACGACGTCATGCGGGCGGCTCGGGCGGCGAGAGCGAGCACAATCTGGCTCAGAAGAAGCGCAAGGTCAAGGCGGAGCTTCAGGCAAGATGAAGTGAGCAGAGATGGAGCGACAGTGGCGAATTTTGCGGGTGGAGCAAGGTCGTCGACGGCGGCAGCAGGGAGAAAGAAGAAGGGAAATGGCGGCGGCCGACCTATTTATAGGGCAGGGGCGAGGCATGGACGAGCGACACGGCGATGGCGAAGCTTCGCGCATCCAGGAGTGCTCTGGCAGCCATGCATGTGCGCGGTGGACGGCGGCGCAGCTTGAGAAGCCGGCGATGGCAGCCGCCGATAGGTCTCGGTGCTGTTTAAGAAAATTACAGAAATGCCACTCATCAAAATTTTCAAATTACTCCAAATTTTATATAAGAACTTGAAAATCTCCAAAAATGTCATTTGCATAACTTTTCAAGAGCTACACTTTTCATTTAACTGGCATCCTCAAATTCTGTATAGATTTTGAAATATGAATTCAAATTCAAAAAGGGAATAAAACCCTAGAAACAAACATTTCAAATTACTTTTGATTCTTCAATAAAACTTGAAAATATTTAAAACTATGAAATGCTTAAATTTTCAACCCAAACGTTTTTCATATACAAAGTTTTCCCAAATTATGCATAATTTTTGAATTATGGTTTTAAAATCAAAAGGGGACAAATGTTGGAAAACTGTATTTTCAAATTTATTTGAAATTATTTTTGGAAACTTGAAAACTTTGAATACCAACTTTGTAGCTCTTGTCAAGATCTACAAACTATGTTTTTGGAGTATCCCCAAATTCCTTATAGATTTTGAATTACAGAGAAGGGGGTAAAACTAGGTTTTGAAATAAAGGGTTTTTGAAACCGAATTCAAACTCGATTTGGTTTGTAATTTAATTGGTTGGTTATTAGTGATCACATACATCATCCAAGGACATTTTTAGGTCAATGACCCAATGACACCCTTGGTTGACCAAGTTGACTTTTGAAAAACATTTTATAGCTTTCCAATTTGAATTTAAATTTGAATTGCAAGACTTGGGAATAAGCTTTGAAATCCAAATTCAACTTTAAATACGGAAATCATTTTTAGGGCTGGACTTAGATTTATACACTATGCTTGGCACTAGTGTAAACACGGTTTACATCTCAAGTACATAGAATATAAACTAAGTATTTGGGATGACATTCGAAAGTAGGGTTTTATTATTTCATGTGACAACACATTTCAGAAACACAATCAACCTATGAAATGTAAACTTGTTTTAGTTAATGCACATCAAATTTGACCTAATCATGAATGCTTTGCAGTGCATACGATGACATGGCAGGTGAAAGCATCTAGGCCCCTTTAATGTGGTTTCGATGATTGATGACAATATTTACCATAACTAACGTGTGTTTTGCAGAAACATTGGTAAGTTAGGTTATGGTGATGGATACCGTGGGCAATACGGGTTTCATGCTCCCTTGGCGATGGAAATCGTTTCGGTTTTCAAAGGATGGACGACAAGGTCAAGAATGGTTAGTTCTGATCGTCCATGGTGTTGGGTGACGTCGGATTAGTCGTTAGGACTTTGTTTTTCCTTTGGCCGTACTATTAAGGGGGGTGCAAACGGGTAGCTTGACCTAGATAAGTCTAATGGTTTAGGTGTGATGCACACTTGTGAAACTTAGCACTAGGTAACTACAAAAAGGCCCTAAGGTACGTTGGAGTTAAAGCCGTTCATGAAGATTGTCGAATTCGAAGTGGAACGGTTGTTTTAGCTGCACCGGACGCTGGACCGAATAGGACCGGACGCGTCCGGTCTATTCATTTGTGTGTGCAGCAGTGTTTGAACACACCAGACGCTGGGACAGTGAGTCCGGTGGTAAGCACCAGACGCGTCTGGTGCAACGCCGAAAATGATAACGGACCGGACGCCAGCCCGGACGCGTCCGGTGCTACACCAGACGCTGTCCAGAAGCTATGTTATCAGACCGAAACACCGGACGCGTCCGGTGTAACTCACCGGACGCGTCCGGTGATTATGTAACGGCTAGCTGAGTTCGGTCGCGGATTGAAAAATTGAACAGACCGGACGCGTCCGGTGCTGGGGACCGGACGCGTCCGGTGACCCCGAAAATCTTGGTTTGGAAGGTAACGGTTGGATTTGGCCCGTGGGGCTATAAATACATCTCCTACCTCTCCATACCGGTTGTCTTGCCCATCATTCTCAGCTGAACAACCTCTTTAGTGTCCAAAGAGAGCAAGAGCCCTAGTGAGGTGCTAGTGATTTGAGAATCCATTGATTAGCACTCATTAGTGAATCAAGAGTAGCAAGTGTGCATCCATCGTCTCATTAGGCTTTGCGAGGTCAAGTGAGAGCTTGTGCTTTTTACTCTTGGTGATCGCCATCACCTAGACGGCTTGGTGGTGTCGGAGAGTTTGGTGATCATCCGGCGGAGCTTGTGGATGACCCAACTCAAGTTGTGAGCGGTTTCGGCGATTCACCGCGACGGAGTGTCGAAGAATCAGCCCGGAGAGAGCACTTGGTCCTTGCGCGGATCAAGGGGGAGCTATACCCTTGCGCGGGTGCTCCAACGAGGACTAGTGGAGAGTGGCGACTCTCCGATACCTCGGGAAAACATCGCCGTGTTCTTTGCTCCTTTATTTTTTCGCATTTACTTTCTAGCATTTACACTTCCGCAACTTACATACTTAGAATTGTCATGCTAGATTAGGATTGGAACTAGGGTGCAAAACTTTTCTTGATAGAATCCTTAGAAACACACATAGGCACATAGGGTGAAATTGGCTAATAGGTTTTAATTCCGCAAGAAATTTTAGAATTAGCCCAATTCACCCCCCCTCTTGGGCATCTTGATCCTTTCAGCAGGTTTTAGTTAATATAACACCAGAGGTGTTACACGAGGTCCTTCCGAAGGAGAAGAAGGCGCCGGCGATGAGTGTGGTGACGATGGTGGCGAAGAAAGCCAAAGCCTGTGAGCCAAATCTGGGCGAAGAGGCCCATATAATAGATTAGTTTTTGTGACATTATGGTGTCATGGCCCGGAGGGCCTTAAAACATTTATGCATGTGTATATTTCGTATACTTTAAGTCCTTTTCTTTCTTGCATGCCCTGATTGTGTTTCTACTTAGTGAACTCGATGCATGGTCGTGCCCCTCGAAGGGGGGAGTGAGTGGAGTTACTGTAGCACAGAGGCGTAGGCAAGCTCTCGGCTCATTTTTGGCTAAGTAGCGACACATATCGAAGCGCGTAAGAAAGGATAGACGTTGAGTTTCAAAAAACGTGCGAGTTTTTTGAGGACTTCGGGGGGTTCCCCCTCGTAGCCCCCGAGGGAGGCTGGACTCTGATGTAGCAGAGTCGAGGCTACCTTATATGAACAAATAAGAAAATATGCTGAATTGAAGCTATTTTTTATTCATTCATTCATGATGCCATAGTTTGTACAAAATACGAGAAATGTACAAGGCCCCGAGGCCCTAGGGGTAAAAGCGACGTAGTTGTTCGATGTTCCAAGCGTTGGTGAAGGTTTCGCCTTTGTTGTTCGCTAGCTTGTATGTCCCAGGTTTCAGCACCTCAGCTACGGTATATGGGCCTTCCCACAGTGGAGTCAACTTGTGGCACCCCTTGTTGCTTTGTCATCGACGGAGGACAAGATCGCCAACTTGGAAATCCCTCTTGTGCACATGTTTATCGTGGTAGCGTCAAAGCTTCTGCTGGTACCTCATGGAGTGGAGGAGGGCCATGTCTCGAGCTTCTTTGAGCTGGTCAACGGCATTTGTGAGGGCCTCCTTGTTCGTTTGCTCGTTGTAGGCCTTTAGTCGAGGGGACCCGTACTCGAGATCGGTGGGGAGGACGGCCTCGGACCCGTAGACCAGGAAGAACAGGGTGAATCTCGTGGCTTGACTAGGTGTCATCCTTAGGCTCCATAGGACCGAGGGTAGCTCGACATCCCACTTCTTACCATACTTCTTCAACCGGTTGTAGATTCTTGGTTTGAGGCCCTGAAGGATCATGCCATTGGCGCGTTCAACCTAGCCGTTGGTTCGAGGATGAGCGACTGCGAATCAATTCACACGAATGTGATTGTGGTCGCAGAAGTTCAAGAACTTCTTGCTAGTGAACTGTGTGCCATTGTCGATGATGATGACGTTAGGGACCCCAAAGCGGTGGATGATGTCAGTGAAGAATGTGACCGCCTGCTCAGAGCGGATGTTGTCGATGGGCCGGGCCTCGATCCACTTGGTGAATTTGTCGACGGCTACGAGCAGATGCGTGTAGCCCCCGGTTGTCTTCTTGAGAGGTCCCACGAGATCGAGCCCCCAGACCGCAAATGTCCAAGTGATGGGGATCATCTGCATGGCGTGAGCTGGGAGGTGTGTTTGCTTGGCGTAGAATTGGCACCCCTCGTACGAACGGACGATGTTGATGGCGTCGAAGACGGCGGTCGACCAGTAGAAGCCTTGTCAAAAAGCGTTCCGACGAGGGTCCTTGGCACGGCGTGATGGCCGCAAGCCCCCGAGTGTATATCCTCGAGGAGCTTCCTACCTTCCTCGATGGTGATGCAGCGCTGGAGGACCCCCGAAGGGCTTCGTCGATAGAGTTCCTTGCTGTCGCCATAGATGACGTAGGATTTGGCCCATCGAGCTATTCGTCGAGCCTCAATTTGGTCTTCTGGGAGCTCCCCTCAGATAAGGCAATTGATGAATGGAGTTCGCTAGTCTGATGGTGGGCTCGACGGAAGAGGTGACCCCTCGATTTCCATGCCCTCAGCTCGATCGAGGGGGCCTTGGTCGAGGCCGGGGGGTCGAGTGTTGAAGGTGCGGTGCCAGCCCCCGAGCCCAAGTCGACAGAGGGCTCAAGGAGGTCCCTTGAGAAGACGTCTGGCGGGACGGTGCCTCGAGTAGACGCAATTTTGGCGAGCTCGTCTGTGGCTTCATTGTAGCGTTGTGCGACGTGGTTGAGCTCGAGTCCATGGAACTTATCCTCTAGCTTGCATACCTCATTGTAGTAGGCCTCCATCTTAGGGTTGTGGCAGCTCAAGGCCTTCATTACTTGGTCGATGATGAGTTGCGAGTCGCCCCCGAACGTCAAGGCGTCGAACCCCAAGCTCGAGGGAGATTCTCAGACCGTTCACGAGGGCCTCATACTCCATGACGTTGTTGGAGGCGGCGAAGTAGATGCGAATGACGTAGCGCATGTGGACTCTGAGGGGTGAGATGAAGAGCAAGCCTACGCCTGCTCCTGTCTTCATCAGCGACCCGTCGAAGTACATTATCCACAGCTCGGCTTGAATCTACACCGACAGAAGCTGGGTGTCGGTCCACTCGGCGATGAATTCTGCCAGCACCTGAGACTTGATTGCTTTTGCGGTGCGTAGGTGATAGTCTCACCCATGAGCTCGACCGACCACTTAGCGATCCTTCCCGCGGCTTTCTGGTTTTGGATGATCTCCCCCAGGGGAAAGGATGAAACCACGGTGACCGGGTGGCTGAGGAAATAGTGTTGGAGCTTGCGACGCGTGAGCATGATGGTGTAGAGCAGCTTCTAGATTTGTGGGTAGCGAACCTTTGTTTTCGAGAGTACCTCACTGACAAAGTAAACCGGTCGTTGGATGGGCAAGGATTTCCCTTCCTCCTTCCTCTCGACCACTATGGCCACGCTGACTATCTAGGTGGTTGCGGCAACATAGGGGAGAAGAGGCTCGGCAGGATTGGGCGGCACAAGAATCGGAGGGGAGGTCAGCATACTTTTGAGTTTACCGAGGGCGTCCTCGACCTCGGGGGTTCATGCGAAGTGCTCGGATTTCTTCAGAAGATGATACAACCATAGGGCCTTTTCTCCCAGGCGCGAGATGAAGCGGCTGAGGGCCGCGAGGCAGCCCGTGACCTTCTGTACGCCCTTCAGGTCTCGAATCAGGCCCATCTTGGTGATCGCCGCGTATTTTTTGGGGTTGGCCTCGATACCGCTCTAAGAGACGATGTATTCTAAAAGCATGCCTCGAGGCACGCCAAAGACACATTTCTCGAGGTTGAGCTTGATATTCTTGGCTCGAAGGCACCCGAACGCGATCTTGAGGTCATCGATGAGGTTGTCGACCTTCTTGGATTTGACTACGATGTCATCGACGTAGGCCTCGACCATCGTCCCTATATGTTCACCAAAAACATGGAGCATGCATCGCTGATACGTTGCCCCAGCGTTTCGAAGGCCGAAGGGCATGGTAACATAACAATACATGCCAAAAGGGGTGATAAAGGAGGTCGCGAGCTGGTCGGACTCCTTCATCTTGATTTGATGGTAGCCGGAATAAGCATCAAGGAACGAGAGGGTCTCACATCCCACAGTTGAATCAACAATTTGATCAAGACATGGTAAAGAAAATAGAACTTTAGGACATGCTTTATTTAAACTAATATAATCGACACACATCCTCATTTTTTCATTCTTTTTCTTAACTAATACAGGGTTAGCAAACCACTCAGGATGATGAACCTCCTTGATGAACCCGGACGCCAAAAGCTTGTGCACCTCCTCGCCAATGATCCTGCGCTTCTCTTCGTTGAAGCGTCGCAGGCGTTGCTTCACTGGTCTGGACCCGGCCCAGATCTCCAAGGTGTGCTCGATGACTTCCCTTGGTATGCCTAGCATATCTGAGGGACTTCATGCAAACATGTCAGTGTTTGCATGGAGAAAGTCGACGAGCACTGCTTCCTATTTGTTGTCGAGGGTGACACTGATCGTCAGCGCCTTCCCATCGGAGCTGCTCAGGTCGAGGACGATCTTCTTGGTATCGTCTGCTAGCTCAAAGCTGCCTGCAAAACGCTTGGAGTCAGGGACCTCAGCGATGAGGCCCTCGAGGGTCAAGGCCAGCCCGGTGGATTCCTCGACGACCTCTCCATTCTCGACACACTCAACGTTGCAGTCGTATGTTTGCTCGTAGGAGGAGCCGATGGTGATGACGCCCTTGGGTCCCGGCATCTTCAGCTTGAGATACGTGTAGTTGGGGATCGCCATGAACTGCGCATATCCAGGTCGGCCAATGATGGCGTGGTACGTGCCGTGGAACTCGACTACTTCGAAGGTGAGGATCTCCTTCCTGAAGTTTGAGGGGGTGCCGAAGTAAACGGGGAGGTTGACGCGGCCGACGGGCAGGGCCTTCTTCCCTGGCACAACTCCATGGAAGCCCCCGGCGCTGGGCTGAAGTTGTGACCTCTTGACCCCCAGGAGGTCGAGGGTCTCGAGGTAGATGATATTGCGGCTACTGCCCCCGTCCATGAGCACCTTGGAGAGGCGGGTGTTGATGATGATGGGGTCAATGACGAGCGGGTAGACTCCTGGGTTGACGACGCGATCCGGATGGTCATCACGGTCGAACGTGATGGGAGCATCAGACCAGCCGAGGTATTGGGGTGTAGCGACTCAGAAGGAGAAGACCTCTCGACACTCTCTCTTGCGTTGTCGAGGCGTGAGTTGGGTCGAGAGGCTGCCATAGATCATGTAGCAGTCGAAGACCTCGGGGAACTTATCGTCCTCCTTGTCGCCGCCCTTGTCGCTACCTTTGTCCTTCTTCTGATCGTCCTTCTCGATGCCCAAACTCTTGTAGTAGTTCCTGAGCATGCGGCAGTCCTCGAGGTTATGATTAGCCCCTCCCTTGTGGTAAGGGCAAGGCTCCTTTAGCATCTTGTCGAAGATGTCCCCCTCGGGGGGACCTCGAGGCTTCTTGCGCTCGACCACAGCGACAAGATCATCGTCCACAGCCTCATGCTTGCCCTGCTGGGCCTTCTTATTTTTCTTGTTGCCCTTCTTGGGGCCCTTGCTCGTGCCCTCACCATCGGCTGCCTACGCCTTCCCTTTGTCCTTCTCGTTGCTGAAGAAGGCTCCGACCGCTTCCTCACCGACAACATAGCTAGCAACTACGTCCATTAGCTCATCGACGGTCTTGGGGCTATTGCATCCCAGCTCCGCACCAACTCCTTGCAGGTGGTACCCAAGACGAACGCCAGGATGACGTCATGGTCGGGGATGTGTGGGAGCTCGATGCGTTGCTTGGAGAAGCGTTAGGAGAAGTCACGTAGGGACTCCCCGGGCTGCTGCTTGCCGTTGTGGAGGTCCCAGGAATTGCCCGGGCGCACGTAGGTCCCCTTGAAGTTGCCCTCGAAGACCTGCACCAGGTTGGCCCAGTTACGGATCTGATCGGTAGGGAGTTCCTCGAGCCACCTTCGAGCTGTGTCAGAAAGAAACAGGGGGAGTTGGCAGATGATGGCGCGGTCATCGCGTGCCCCGCCCAGCTGGCAGGCTAGCCAAAAATCGGCCAACCAGAGCTCGGGCTTGGTCTCCCCATTGTACTTGACGACGCTCGTGGGGTTGGAAGGGGTTCGACAGCGGTGTGCTACGGATCACTCTGCTGAATACTCGTGGGCCTGGTGGTTCCGGGGCCCGCGGTCCTCGTCGCTATCGTAGCGTCCCCCTTGATGGGTGCTGTAGCCTCGATCTTCAGCGTCTCCGCTCTTGCACCGTTGGTTCTCGATGATGTCATAGCGTGTGTCTTGGGCTTCGCGGTTGTCGACGATGCCGTCTCGGACGAGGATCACCTTCTTTGCTCAGGGGGCCGTTTCCATGTGAACCGAAACCTCCCTCTCATCGTGGGGGGTTCGATAGGTTGCTCTGAGGCCATCCCTCGACGTCTTGAGGCTGAGCTCTTGGCCTGTTGTGCGGTCACGACCTTGAGGAGTCCCTCAACCTCATCCTGTATCCGCCGAGCTTGAGGGTTCGACGGCGCGGGCATGTTACGAAGAAGCATGGCGGCCGCGACGATGTTCTGACTGGCTTGGGGAAAATAGTTGATGACAGGGTGCTCGGGTCTCTCGTCTTCAACGATCTATCGGTTGACCTCTCGGGCTCTAGCTCGGGCCCTTCCGTCGGGTGGGGGTCGGCGCTCCTGCTTGAGGGTCCGCTCGAGTTGTCGCAGGCGCTCCCGATCCTCATTGAGCTTGGCTCGCATCTCCTGGACCTGCGTGAGCTGAGCGTCTTGGTCGTCCAGATGCGGGCGTTCGTCTTGGGGCGCAACCGGAGGCTGCTCCTCTGGGTCCGCCACGACAAGGGCCCTTCCGGCTGCGGCCATGGCTGCTGTCGTGGCCGTCGGGTCGATGGTGTCGTAGCTCAACGTGACTCCGTCCTCGATGTGAAAACATTCGCGGGTGGGGTCGTTGTGGTCGGAGTCAGAGTCAGGGCTGCCGGAGTAGAAGATGGGGAACTGCCCACGCTGCTCCTCCTCCAGCTGACGTCGCATCGTGCCAAGGGTGTACTGCCTTGGGCCAGGTGCTCGCGAGAAGCCAAGGTCCTCGGAGGCCGGCAGGACAGCTGCCAGGTCCATGGTAGCACACAAGAGAGCCCCTGGGCGGTCCTCATGCGCGTGGCGGAGTTCATCCTGGCGGCGTTGTCCGGACCGAACGGGAACTAGCAACGAGCTCTAAACAGTCCGTGCGGCAGCAGATTGGGAGGTGACGGTGTTGTGCCTATCGGGGGCACCTCGTCGAGCTCCCCTAACGAACACATTGCGATTGGGGTCTCCATAGAGCCCTGCCAGCTCATTCTCCGTTCCCAGGCGTGGGTTAGACAGGTCCCCAACCAGGGGGTCTGCGCTGCCCGCCAGGGACGGAGGAGACGCGGAAGAAGTCAACCCAGATACGGGCTGATGATGATGACGACGACGGTTGTGCCTCCTCCTGGACGCGGAGGCATGGTGGCGAGACCGGCGTGCGGCCCCTCCTAAGTGTGGGGGCTCACTGCGGCCTCCGCTCGGATCTCCGACCGAGAGCAGAGTCATGTCATAGCCGTGGCCGAGTGACATGAACTTTAGGCTCCCAAACCAGATCATCATGGCTCGCGGAAGCGATGAAGCCGAGTCTGCCATCCGGAGAAGTGGCGGGAAGTCGTTGGTGACACGCAGTTCCCCTACCTGGCGCACCAACTGTTGGTGTTTTGACTCCAGGGGCCGAGCACCAATGAGTGAATATGTACTACGTGCTTCCTAATCCGGATGGTGATGCAAGAAGAACACACGAGCGAGGTTTATCCTGGTTCAAGCAATGGAAGGCCCTACGTCCAGCGGGGGGGGAGAGAGTGTATTATCTTACACCGAAGGGGTGAATACAAGCGTGCGAGTGAGTGAGATAGGACTTGAGCGTTTCGGGCTCTGGTCGCTCTCTATGCCTTATGTTTTTTGGTTGAGTTCTGTTGCCTTTTTTTAGACTAGGGCCTGGCGCCCCTTTTATAGGAGAAGGAGGGGCACAGGGGTACATGGATCTTAGGGCGGACGTGGCTGCTGACGTTGAGGAGGTGATGCCGATCATGTCGGTGTTGCTGTAGAGGCGTGCGTCGGGCACGGCGTGTCCTGTAGCGACGTGTTCAGAGATGACGCAACCATCCTTCTCATGTGTAAGGTGACGCAGCTGATGGTCGGTGATAGACGGATGTCCAAGCACGGTCATGCAGATCCCTGTAGCCATCGCGTCGGGAGTTGTTGGAGTGTTGACCAGTGATGATGAAGTCCCGCTCGAGGGGGTGATCAAGGGGGTTGAGGCCCGAGCGGATAAGAACGAGCCCGGGAAATATGGGAGATGTGTCGACAAACGCGTCTCGAGGGAGTGCCGAACGGGGCACAGTGCACGGCATGGAGTTACAGTGTGGTACGACCCGCCAGATTTCCGGGTATGGGAGGTAAAAGTAAGATTTGACTGGTGTACTTGCAACTGTTACCGTCACTGTGGTCACGAGATTATGCGAGAGCAGGTAGAATGCATTAAATGCTCTTGAATTCGTACAGGAGGTAGATATTCGAGGGGTGCATCGCACTCGAAGGGTGCCCGTTCGCTCGGGCGAATCTCCGTCACCGAGGGGTAGGTCGAGTGGCACCCTCGAGTGATCTGCTTTGCCTCAAGCGGGGTACGTCAGATAGGTAGCCGCCGGGACCACCGAGGCCCGTTCGTGGGCTGGCCCAGTATGACCTGGCATTTGCGTTTCCGTGCTAGGCGAGGGCTAATGACACCGGGTTTGGCTTGTTGATGTCAGGGGTTAATTCCCTTAGTCGAGGGTTAAGGGTACCCCTTTCTTAGGTACCCAACAAGTATCTATATGTGGTTTATGCTAGCCTTAAGTTTGAGTAAATTTACAGAAAATAATGGAAATAATTATATCTTAAAATAAGTTTATTATGAAAATACATTTAGCAATTTATCCAATGATACTAATTATACACCATAAATATTAATATTTTCTTATATATGTGGCTAAAGTTAAAAATATTTGACTTTTAGAAAGTGAGATTGACACTCTTTATAGGACAGAGGGGGTATTGGTTACTCTAATAGCGATACTGGTCATGTTTGGATTTAATGGTCTAAAGTTTAGCCATTAAATTCTAGACTGCTTTAGCTCATAAGGATCCAAACAAGATGTCTAAGATGATGTATATCTCATGAAACTTTAGGCCACAAAAGTGAAGTAAAGTGGCCTAAAAGTTTAGCTCTTAACTTTAGCCAACAAAACTTTGGATCGAAGAATCCAAACATATGCCCGATCCAAGTAGATTCTAAACTATGATGTTATATGGGAGTTGCCTAATAATTGGTAGAGACCTCCGATTTTTTCCCTGAATTAGAGCAAAGTCCTTTGTCGTTTAACTGAATGAAACTAAAATCTTACTATTACTAATTGGAGGCCTCAACGGAAACTCCACGTTAATTCTTAGCAGACGTGTTAGAAAAAAAGATAAATCATAGAAATTCTCACAATAATTAGAAAGATCTATCCATTAAATTAATCTCTATTACTTCTAATAGCCATTGGATCTATTTAGTTTTTCTTAAAAATTACCTACCTGCCATCATGAAAACCATGCATAATATAATAGATCTAATTGAAAAGGAAAACATAAATTATATTACCCACCCATCCTAATTCACGTAGTGTTAGCCAAGCCCCGCCGTCCTCCATCGCAACCGCCGCCGGCCATAGTCACGAAACTTCAACCATATGTTGCGTCAGGCTTCCCTGAGTCACGTCGATCTTGCCTGGGTTTCCTCCAAATCACACCTTGCCGTTTCTTGGAAGCCCCTGTGATCAACCTCGAAGGGAGCCTATGGAAGACTGGAAGTACTTCCACTTGTACCAGGGGGCTGCTAGCGTTCCCAATCTGCATCCTGGGCACAACCTTCTACAGGTACATGCAGGTAGACTAATGATCATCTACTATCCGTTACTCTATTAGATCACTATCTTCCTAGCCTTTGGTCAGTGACAATTTTTGAGTTGTTTGATTCATCTCTGCAGGGATGCAAGAGGGTCATGAAGATGCTGATGGAGCCACTTGGTGCGTGCAGCAACAAGCCACGCTCTGAATGAAAACATTGTGCTCAATTTGCTGTTCATGATGCTCTTTACAAGCCATGAGATCATGTTGATTGGATTGACTGTAATTTCTCATGTTTCTGACACATAAACCCAAAGCATTGCAGGAACTAATAGTAAGCAAATTGTTAGGTCTAGACTCTAGAACATAAATTGAAACCATTGCCATCACATTGATGATTTTTTGTGTGATGTTTGCAAGAAGAGCATGAAAGTGTCCATAAAAGAAGGGTAGTTTGACTCTGAAATCACCTGGGAAGATTACAAATCTATGAATTTCACATCTCATGTATTGCCATAACTGTCGGTGTTTGATGTCGTCTGATGGCAAAACATTCCTAGCTACCACTACGTTCATTGGTGCTACTTGAATGTTGTAGGTATATTATACAATGGAACTCAATGTGGTTTCTGTTTCATGTAAATTTGTAAATTAATATATACATGCACCATACCTAGGTCCACAAGCTCCAGATAGGTTTGCTGCGGGAATATGTTATACCATCACGTTCTAGCTGGATTGAGTAAATTAAGATAGGAAATTATCCATTTTCAATTTTTGATTTCCTAGTAGATCTCATATTTAAGCTTCGATGTACCAGTAACTGAGGTAGAAGACTTGGCAAACTGGATTATTATGTTCTAAACGAACTGGTGCTAGACATCCCCACAGCTAAACCTGGTGTCCTTTGTCAAAGCATATGGGTGGAGCTACAGGCATGCTGCTCTTGCTACACGCACAAGCTTTGGTGAAGGACGAGATCTTTGTCTATATTGTTGACATGTCACTATTAAGCTAAGGTATGCTACTTTACTTGCTCATACTACCATGCATCTATGTCAATATCTACTCTGCAGTGTTTTGGTCATACACATATGTAAATTAAAGGGTGTAAAGAACAAATACATCACATGTTTATGCATAAATCACCACATGTTTACGAGGAAAATAGATGATAATAGGAGATGACCATATTTCAAAAATTGTATGTAAGAAGGAAGAGCAAAGAATGCTAATCTCCTTATATTCATATATTTTGTCAGCACGTAGGAGTATAATTTATTACTTAAAAATAGATTTTATAATACTTTCCAACCAATGAGGAAATTACATTTAGATTGCATTGCCAATATGTTTGTACAATCCATTAACATGTTACTAAAGTATTTTATTAGTGTAAATTTATAAAAAAATAGTATGAATATTTACATTGACCAAAAGTTAATGCATCCTACATGAACGATAAATTTTGAAAATTCTCATAATAATCATAGACATCTAGCCTTTCATTTAGTAGACTCCAGTCATCATTCCCAACAATAAACATTGGATCTATTTGTTTTATCAAAAATATCCTCACCTGCCATTATAAAAATGCTTAAAGGAACTCTCTATTTTGCTTCTGAACTCCACATATTTGTCATTATGAAAAAAATTAATATTTAATCAACTAAATCTATATTTAAATTACCCACTTCCTCGATTATGAAAGATAATTCAAAATAACTCTCTAACTTTGCATCTCAACTATACACCTCTATCATCACAAAAGATAATTTAAAATAACCATATAATATTTTATTTGAAAAATTATCCCCGTGCGACATTATTAAAGATAATGCAATGGAACCCAGGCGTTTGTATCCAAACTACTAATATATACAATTATGATGTAAAATATAAATTATCACACTTAATTTGTATCTAGATTGCCTAGCCAACCTTAAAAAATAAAAATAAATGTATATAAATATGTCTCCGACTACATATAAATAATAAAATAAGTTGTCGAGAAGAAATAATTTAATATCCATAAGTAAGTGTGATTATATGTTCCACCATGTGTGTAAGTATTTGTTTAATAGTTTATCATGTGCGTAAAAAGTTTTATAAAAAAGGTGTGTGTGGAAATGTTCCCTTTTAACCACACCGATAATTATAATTAATTTCTATTAATATTAATATTATTTAATTTAATTTATAATAAATTCCATAAGTTGTGATTCGTAGTATCCTTATTAATTTTGGCTAAAATAAAAGGTTTTATCAATACTGGTATTTTAGTATTAAGCACTCTATATTTTATAAGCAACACTATTACAAATATTCTTTGTGATAGTGCCATGGTACAAGGTGAAACAACTATGTTTATACAATAAGAACCAAGAGTGTAATCATGGACCTACAATCTTCTTCACTAAAGTAAAAGATGAAAAATTTAAGCACTGAAATTTAACTAAACACATGGATAAAAAGAATTGTAATACACAGACTAAATGTTGAATTTAAAATATAGATTCATCATGGAACACAAAAGGCATGAAATAATAACATATAGTATAACCTTAGGTTTTACTAAATAACAAATCCTATAAATTGTAAATAGAGGCCTCTAATGAAGCTTGCATGTTAGTCCTTACGAGAATTTCCCACAAAATTTCTAAGCACCTAGCAACCAATTGTGTAGTAATAATAACAATAGATGTATTTTCTAAATAAGTTACCCTCCTCTATGAATATGAAAATCAATGTGGTAACCTAGGAGTCTTCATTTAAATTACCCACTTATGGAATTAGATACAAAATATATGGAACCCCTTGAATTTACATCTAAACTACCAGTTTTGACATTATAAATCTACATCAAAATTATCAATATATTGCGTTGCAAAAAATATCTAAATAACCATAAAGCATAGATATGTTATACATTACGAGCATCTATGAATGGCAATATAAATAAATTTGATCAATGTATATGTATATCAAATACTTATGTGTAAGTGAGAGATAGGTATATATGTTATGTTTCAGCAATCAAGGAAAAAGATTTCTTACACTACTGTTAGTAACAAATTATTTAGTATTGTTAATAACCATGACAAATGATTCATATAAATTATTATTTATGTAATTTAATATTTTACCTAAAACTACATAAATAACTCTTTGACAATAAAATTCAAACGTCTTGATAAGTGGGTACAATAGTGCAGACAACAAGCAGCTATATATTCTTAATCTTTGAGATTTATTTGTTAGGTCTAAATGGCCATTATAAGGCTTAAACGTTAATATATATTCTTTTGAGGATAGAACAGGTATCCATCCTCGATCTCCAGTCAAACTCTAAATTGATCTTTGGCAATGTGTTGTAGGTTTAGGCTATCATTATAATTAAGAGTGTAGTCAACGACCAAAAATCCTTATGTAGCAATCAATAAGCCTAATAATTAAAAATCAAAAGTTAGATTCATGATATCGTAATATATAGTTGAAAAATATTATCAATCAATAAATGATAAGTTTACCACAATTAAACATGCACTATAAAGTATCTGGTGTGCCCTATTGTGCTACAAAAGAAAACAAAGAGAAAAAAGTATAATTTAATATAAGTACTATTTATCATCTGGGACATTAAACAATAACTATTTCTATATCTCTTATCTCTTATAAAATTCTATCCCGTGCGAGAGCACGGGTTGATGGACTAGTATTTTCAATTCTTTTAGAAGGAAGGCATAATCCCCCTAGCTAAAACATTTCTTTAATAATAGGGTTCCATGCCAGGCAATGAAGAAATTGTGCTAGAATCCTAGTATTACAATGTGGAGGTTTGGTGAGAGTCCACGTGGCTATTACCGTCTACCCGTCGTATAATAACTAACCAAAGCAACAGCCGGGGCATGCAAAATAATCCCGGACAGCTGGTCATCATGTCGTGCGTGTACAATTATTGGCTCTGCTTGACGCCATCATGTCACACACGACACTGACAGAACGACAATTCGACGCCGATCCAAGCAGCCGCGGGCGCGGCTCCACCACGCACAGAATGCAGGAAATTCCTTTGCCCGCACGGAAGAGAAGAAGCTCAAATGATCAGAGAGATGACGAACTCGGATCATGACCCCAAGCAAGAATGCAAGAACGGGCCCTGCGTCTGGTCTGTCCATCCTTGGAGCGCTGCAGGGGCTCGTCCACCTCCATTACACAAGCAGGCAGCAGCAGCAGCACTCTGCAGTGATTCTGATGCAGTGTGTGTGCAGCGAGCGGGAACTGGGGCCAATGATCTTTACGCAGATGCATCAACACCCGCAGGGCCGCAGCAGCATTGTCTGTGAGAGAGAGCTAGATCAGCATCCGCTAGGGGAATCCGCTTTCCAATTACGCTTTCCTCTGTGACTGCCTGGCTGGGAGAGCAAGAAAAGGTTACTTGCGTTGGGTTAGGCCTTAGGCCACCTTTGATTCTGTTCTTTACTTCCATATGCAAAAGTCCATGGTTTTAGCCCTCGCCCTGTGCAACTTTTCTTCCCATTTATATGCGACCCGGAGCTAGGGCTCGATCGCCCGTATCTTTAGGCCTCATCAGGGGCTCCATATTGCTCCACTCATGTATCCTCATGGATCGCTTCGTTTTTCAGGAGAAAAGCTCTCGAGTTCTTGTTCTCCTGCGCTTTCTTTACCCGGTGATCGACTTTGGTTTGACAGAAAGGAACAAAGATGCGCCGTCTGAACATGCATCTACTGTTGCGAGTTTTTCTACATGCAGATAAAGCGCCAATGCATGGCTGAACCTGAACTCGGCTTTACCCATGCACCTGTAGCGCGCGCTCTGCTTCAAGGGAAGCTTTAGGATTTGGGAATCCATGCCGCCCGCCACCATACTAGGCGGTTCGTTCCAGGACGTACAGCAGGCAGCTCTTTCAAGTCGACGTCACCTTTGTTTGCTTTTGATTGTTTCTGCAGACCAGTTCTGCAGTTCACCTTGTCAATTGTCACGGCCAAAGAAGACGATAAAAAGGGACGTCTGTCCATTGCCATACAACTGCAGTCGTCTACTGTACCTCCTGAAACTCTCTGAAGTCGACACCACAGCAGGTTCAGCAAGTTCAGCAATCAGCCCCTTACAAACATCAAAAGAACAAGTCATCATGTACAGTCTCTCATAGGCAAGGAGTTGACCAGACATATTTAGGATAGATAGAGATGAGTACGTATTGGGCTACGCATGCCTATGTGTGTTTGTTGGCAAACTTTTTGATCTCTCCCCTTTCCCAGGCCAAATCGTACGATAAGAATTTGTTCCAAACGCCCTTTGTTCTGCACATATATAAGTAGCAGGATTCCTTCTACCTTTTTCCCCCCATGCACATCTCTTCTGCATAACACTTCTTCCTCCTGACAACCCAGGGCGCTCAGCTCGCACACAGTGCCAGCTTCACTAAAAGTTTTTGGGTGAAATTAGGTTGATTGACAACTAATTGAAATTGTGATAGTCCATTAACCCGTGTTTATGGACATGCTACAATCCCATATATGAGATAGGTACATGAGTTAGCATTTTTTGGATGAATTTAATATTGCAAATAATATAAGCCTTTTTCTGGTTTCGATAGATTTTTAATATTTTTTTTTGAAACGGGGAGCCTATTCTCCTCATTCTCGTGCACTGTGCACGGAAATACAGCGGTCACTGGGTTTCAAACCCGGGGTGTATGTTTTTTCCACCCATATTCATAGTTTTCTCCTCTTATGTGTAACATGTATGTGACTTAACTGTGTGTTTAGGTGAAAGCTTAGCTCAAGTTATATCAAGAATTGTTGTAGCACATGTACGTGTTAGTGACGTCAACAATCTAGATTTAAGCTCTCCACTTTAATTTGAAGCTATTAGTTGCTGTAATTTTGTTAATTATAATACCGTATCATTGTAATACCATTTGAATGGTCATACGATATGATATGAAATTATCAATGGGTATATATACCGCCCCACACGTTTCGAGAGGAAAGCCAAGGTACGGAGTACCGGGCTTTCTTCAGGCCACTTGCGTCCTTTTACTAACCGGGCGCTGCTACCTGTTGCTGGAAAAAGAGGATCCCAAGTGAAGGGAAGGGAGCAAGGATTCATCGCCATCTCCAAGGAATCATGGCGCCATGTTCTCTCGCCGTCGCCGATGGCCACTTGCTTGCTGCCGTTGCCGTGTCTCGTGACATCACGATGGATCATGACATGATATGGCGCTGCGGGTGCTGGCCTGCAAATATGGCCCTCTCGCGAGTGAGTGCAAAAGCTTGGAGCTAAAGGAAAGGGAAATACGCTACTCATTGTGTCGGACCCATCATGTCAGCCTTTGCCCCTCCCTCCCCCGCTGCATCATTGCATTGCACCACAGCTGACTGTGCTGAGCTGGGTTTTGCAGCCCAACATATGGCGAAGCCATATGCGTCTGGTGTGAACGGCCCAACATGTTTATTCCGTTTTGGGGCCGGGAGCAATCCAAATCTGTTGTTGCTCCTGTCCATCAGATTTGTTTACGGGGTAAGATCAAAATTCACCTCCCTAGCTGTCGCCGAAGTCCAACAAAAACCAGATTTTGACTTCTTCAGTTTTTATAAACCATTCCTTCTAAAAAAAAAACAAATTTTAAACCATCTAATTTATCTCCATGAGAAGAACAATTAGACTTTATAAAAAATATTTTGTAATATAATAGCCTCATGTTTTTATCTGAAAAAAATGTGCATTTAAAATACAAAAATTTGAGCAAGTTGAAAGTGCAGAAGGCCTGATTTCTAAGAGATTTTTGCCTCGATGCTTGATTCCCAAATTAAAAAAAAAAAGGCCTGATTTCTTCCCAATTCTCCCAAAAGTATATGAAGCACAGAAAAGTAAATCCAACTTTCTTCAATCGACTGATTCCTTTACTTACCACTGGGCTAGGCTGGGCCCATTTAAAAGCTCGGCTGGCCTGGCCATATGGGCCAGAAACGTGGCATGACATCAGCAGGTGTGGAGCTTGTACATTCCCTTCCGGTTCCCAAAAAAAAAAGTATGGTTTGGACTAGTTTGCCCCTCAGTTAGTGTATGGTTTGCAGTGTGCTTAATTCATGCATGCTACGTGATAGGGCGTTTTCACCCTTGCGGGCTTGAATGAGCAAGACATTTTTGCACTTGCACGCTTGTGAACTTTTGCCTCTTTCTTTGCACCGCACCTGATACGGTCTAGTGTGAACGGTGCGGGTTCCAACATCTCAGCTAGGACTAGGAGTTGGAGTAGACAGGTTCAGGCTAGGGCAAACAGACTAGTTGCTGCTGCCGTGTTGCAGATCACAAAGATCGCACGCCGCGGTCATGCCAATGATGCCACTGTCTCAACCTCTGCGATCTGGCTTCTCTCTCTGATCTTGCCATTTCTTACTGCTAGAGTGCTAGTGCAAGGTCATGCATGCATGCTCGTAACTCTCTACCCCAAGTCTGTACAGTATATTGATCCGTTGAATTATCTAGAAATAATACTCCGTACTGTGACTTCAAACAGATAAAAGATAAAAATGAGTAACCAATAATAAGTATATATATTCTTGACATGCCTGTCTCATGTTCGTATGCTAGTTTAAGTTTGAATCTTAACTTCTACATATATTAATACTCCATATATGTGCATTGTTTAATCTTTTTTGGAAATGATAGATGTATTTGTTGTTGAAAGTATTTACATGATCATGTCTACTTAACGTTTGCACTAAATATTTTACCAATAAGTCGGATTTCACTTGCCTGCCTACGGTTCCCTCGTGAGACACTAGTTGGTTCATTCCACACTGCTACTATTGTATACTCTCTTGTTCTATTGTAATTACTACACATCTCAAGTTTCAAAAAAAATACATATCTCGCTTTTCATTAAATTATTTTTTCGAGTTAATATGTAGTACTAAAGTTTATGATGTTTCATGCGGTCATAAAAAGATAGTAGTTATCGTTAGATTGTTATTGTTTTATTATAAATCCATTAGAAAGATATAAATATTGATAATATTAAGTCTACTCAAACTTTATTAAAGGTTTGACTCAATTAGCAAGACAAGATTTGCGCGGTCAAGAGCCCGAGATCCTGTACCCTGGAGCGATCCAGGTACCCAATGCACGTATCGGCGTGCTTCACACTTGAAGGAGCTGAGCTGATAACCTGACATGCAATCCTCAGCAGTAGTCTGCGCCAGCCAGGAGAAAGGTGTCACATGTCTGTACTACTCGTTGGGTGCATGTGACGGCGGCAGAGGTCAATGACACTGGATTCTAAAGGAGGTTCATGATTGCTTTCAGTACAGAAAAAAAAAATCATACGTACTAGTACGTACAGTAGTATAGAAAGAGGAAGGGCCATGGTCATGTTGGTGTACCGTTACCGTGCACTGCGTATGCCAATTCCATCTAGTCCGTAATACCGGTAGGAATACGGAATACGCACAGTGGCACATCGCGCGTAGGAAAACGGAATACGCACCGTGGCACAGATCGCGGATGAAGACGCTGGGAGTAGAATTGACGGGCGGATACTGCCGCACGCAAGCTTCTGTACATGTGCCGCTGCTGGAGAGTTGAGAGTTGTGCTGCCCGCGGTCAGGGCCAGGGCCAGGCGCTCAGGCGGCAAAATGATGGCTCCAGAGTTAATTGCCCACGCGGACTATAGGGATGCAGCGGCTGGGAGAAAGGACCCTTGTAGCCTCGGTTTGGACGGACGTCATTGGGCAGGGGCGAAGCTACGTTGAGGTTACGTAGTGCCAATGCACCACCCTAAGAAAAAAAAAATTCCACTAGCAAAACAAATTTGTAAGTCTCCTTAGCAGTGCACCACCCTAATTTTAGAGCTAGCTTCGCCCCTGTCATTGGGTCCATTCGCTCGCTTGAGGCCTCGAGGGAAGTGAGCAAGAGTTGGCCAGTCGTGCGTGCCGTATTGCCGTATTCCCGCAAACCATGCAATGCAACGTCCCTTCTTGTTTCTTGTTTTGAAAGCTACGGACAGGGCACGTCAGAGCATGCGTGTTGCACGGCATTGCTAATTATGGCCGGTCCACCGTGACACTGACACTGCAATATGCTGCGATGTCAATATCAAGTTATACGCTGTCTCGCTTGGGGTAGACGGAAGACGGTAGAGAGACACGTTTGAGCGATCTCTTGTTCTCAAAGGTGCGTGCATATATATACGTACTATCTTCACATTAACTTCCCTCGTCACCCCGACACCCCGTTCCGTCGTACTAGCGTCGAACGTCGAAATGATAGTCGCCGGCCAACTGCATCAGACGACTAGAAAAGCGGTTCAGTTTTTTGCTACGCAGAGATCTCATGTGGCTACTCGCTGTCCCTGTGACGGTGACGAGAAATAGCAAGCCAGCAAGAACTAGTAGTCCTGCGCGTTCGCGGATCCAGGCAAAAACTCCAGCTGAAGCACGCGTTCGTTCATGCCGTGACGGAACGGGGTGTCGGGGTGACGAGGATGCTACATCTTCTACCGCGCTAGGCCGCCGCTAGCTGCCGTGCGCCTATCTCGCGGAGCCGCGGACAACCGTACGCGGCACCAGGCCCGAACGCGATCGGTCGACCAGATTTGACCGTGGTCCTGGTCCTTGTTGCCTCGTGCCGGCGTGCGACGCGCCCCAGCTGCCGCCGGTTTCTGTCCGGCCGGGGACTGGGAGCCGGCCGTTGTCGGGCGGACGGCGTCGTCGTAAATGAGCTGCCTGTGTTTGTTCAGCGCCCGAGGTTTGTCTGCGCTGCGGCTCGTGCCCGCCCCTTGTGCAACAGCAGCTCGGTTCAAACTTACAGTGCCCATGGCAGATGGGACCGGCCAGGTCGCGGGGGCACGTTGCTACCGAGGCAGAACACAAATCAGCACCTGACGACAGCCGGTAGCCACGGATTCATTCAGTCGATGTCCCGTTCAGATCCAAACCGTATACGGAGTATACTGTTTTTCCTTCCCTGCGTTTTGTTTTCCATTATTTGGGCGATGCTCGCGTTAGGACCCAAGTAGGGTTAGGACGTCCGGAACGCCCTGCCGCGGACGCTAAGCCCCGCACGCTGCTCCTCCCCCGTTTCACTTCTCTGCCCGTTCTGTTTGTGCTTGCCGACGCGTGCTCCTCTAGCTTGCCCCCGCTTCAATCCCCCGGCTTCCATCCTCTACGAGGAAGATGAGAGTGGCTCGTTGGAAGTCCCCGCTGTCACCGTCCTCTCCGCTGGTTGGTAGGGAGGCTTCCATGCTCTACGAGGAAGATGAGGAGAGTGGCTCGTTGCAAGTCCCCGCTGTCACGTCCTCTCCGCTGGTTGGTAGGGAGGAGGGAGGGACGGCTCGCTGGTGCCGTCATCGCATGTCGTGGAGGGGAGGGTGGGGCGGCGGTGCACGAGAAGAGGAGGGTACCCCCTCACGTTTCTTCCTTTGTGTTTGTGTTAAGAATTTCTTTGATAATCCTTGGATTACCAATAAATTTTATTGTATTTACTATATACAGGTTTGTTGATCATTCCCCTTCTCTTAAAGTAATACGGACATAATGAACGTAAGAGAAGAGGAGAGGGTGGAGGAGCCTTGACAGGAGAGTGCGACGACAGAAAAGTGAACGATAGAAGACGGGAGGGGATGGGGTGTGCGCACAGTCGGATCGTCCGCATACGTCCGATATGATGTGTTACCATTGATGTAAACGGACCCATAGTGTTATAGATACTCTTTATATACTCCTATATACGGACATACAACTACCTTAATAACTAACCCATCCTTTTAAGAGATGTATTTCACGGTTTTTATTAAGATGTTAAAAAATTTATAAGTTTGACCATATCGTCTAAAAATATTATAATTTTTTTTGTGATATCAAATAATTAACACTAGATTGATTATGTAATATTTTTTTATAGAACCCGACCCATTTGGAGAAATAAGGATTAATAGTGTTTTTTAACAAATTTGGTTAAAATTAAGAAATTTGAGATGTTGTTTGGCACACAATGGATTTAAAGAACCTATATAAACAAATCTTTAAAACCTCTTTCAAACATACTCGCTCTGTCGCATATTGAATGTCGTTTCAGTTTTTAACCGGTACAGCCAAGAATAGTTGAACGGTGAGTGTAGGTGTGTACAGGTTGCTTCCACAAATGGTGAACGTAGACAACTACTCCGCTGCCGAGAACGTCAAATAGTTCCGGGACAGAGGAAGTACTAGATTCTAGTGGATTTTAAAACGTAGACACAAAATCAAATAAAAATGCATTAGATTTGTTGGTCTAAATTTTTTTATGGTTCTTTTGGAGCCAACGGGACCTGACTCGTTATAAATCAAGAATGGTATCTTTTCTCAAGTGGAGGTAGAAACGGGACCTGATTCAAACGACTTTAAAAGTCCATGGCTCAAAGGATAATTGCCGTTCCGACACCTTTTAAGGAAGATTGCTTCAATACCAGTATCGGAGTATCCTCGATACTCCTGCGGCTCGTTCTGCAGCGCAGGAACCGGAGTGTGACAGTATTATACTACTGCACAGTGTGACAGTACTATACTACTGCACAGTATCCCCGTAGGCATACGGAGAAGCGAATACAGAAGACAGAGAAACCTGGTGCACACTGCACAGTGCAGTATCCTCATGATTATACACCTGCTGCTGCGGCAGGAGTACTTGTTCCTTCCCAATGAATGAATAAACAGAGGAACAGTACTCCTACAGTCGACTGTAGAAGTACTCTGTACGTACATTGCCACACATTGAAAGACAACACCTTCGCATGCCGAAGAGTTAAAATTCCTAATCTGTGAAGTACTGAAATTCTTTTCTACAGAGACAGTTCAATCGTGGTGTTGTCGTCGTGTTCGGATTGAGAGCCATTTCGCCGGAGTGGCTAGAAGCATCAATTTCCCTTTGAAGATGATTTTTTTTTTGAAAAAAATGTACATCAATGGCAATGTTTGATTTGTAGCCACAGTTAGCGCCTATTTGGATACCCCTTTTGACCTTTAATGACCTAAACTTTGACCTAAATATCCAAACATTGAGCTAAAAGTGAGCTATAGGCTCCGTTCGTTCCGGTTGGTGCTACAGTGCCGCGTGAGAGCCGCCAGAACCAGCCGGCATAGCACCAGCCGAACACAGCCGTTATCTATTAGTTGACAAAAACTGAACAAATACAATCTACAATGTGACTATGAGCCTACATCGAGGGAATCTTATTGCTTTTAGTGCATGCATCATCCAAACACTACGGAGTATGAACTAAACTTTTGTCGCCTACTATATTTAGTTCACCTAAAATTTAGTTTCAGTAAAAAATTTGTTTGCCATCGATGGTTGTTTAGTTCAGTGTTATAATTATGATATGCTATATTTTATTAGCACCCATTCTCATGCAACATTAACTTTTCTTTTGCATATTTTGTAATAAAACTATTAGCTTCAATTTTACTCACATTTTCTATAGCAGCCATAGTTTGACGAAGGTTAGACGTGGCAAGCTAGGACACTGACTAAATATACTCTATCAGTTTTTTTGAAGATTAATTGTTTTTTAAAACATCTAGTAAAACTATGTCTTTGTTTTGCTCAAATAGATGGAGAAGTCAAATGGCCATCTTACCTCGTCTATTTGACTGGGTGCTGCCGCTAGTTGCCGGTATTTTTGTACTCGTACACATGTAGAGAAAAGAAGGAATAGGGATGTATGTATTATTTAGTTGTTTACAATTACCACATATATGTTCCAAAAATACCAATTCTAAATTTAAGTACATACTAGAAATGTTCGTGGCGTTGCCACTTATGGCCAGTGGACGTGCCCGTTGAACACAATGAATTTCACAAAATCAGGAAGGCAGTGGCTAGGGCTTGCAGGAATTAAGCAACAACTTGCACAAAAAATAGAGATAGGTAGATGATGGGCAAAGGGAAATCCCACTGATGTCTCAGTTGATACTACTTGGTAGTAGGCAATAAACATGCTTCCTTGTTTATCTGATTGGAAAGGAAAAATAGAAGAAATGCATACCTGAGGACCTGACTTCCTGCCTAGTTGGCTTGCGTGGTGGCTGAGCAACAGGCTGTAGATGATGCAGAGGCATCACACATCAGTTAGGCAACCAAAAAATTTCAATTGGCCAAACTGAAAGGGGTCAAAGAAAGGATTTGAACCAAGATACCTTGGTATTACAGTGGCTCTCCTAGGCAATAAACTGGCTTGCTTGAGTCCTGAGCCGCCTCTCGCTTGCACTTAACTGATGTTCTTGGCAGGCTGCCTAGCCAATAATATGCCTGCCTGGTACAATGCATCTGTGCTGCTGACTGCGTAATCTCTGGGCTCAGGCAACACAAAGTAAACCATATAAGAAGTTGTCAATAAAAAAAGGTAATCCATATAAGTGATTAGATTTTACAAAATGACCACATTAGTTGGGATGAATTGATAACTGCAACGGTACCAAATCATCATCACAAAATATCAAGAAATGGCACATATAAATATATATAACTGAAATATGGTGGACAATGTAATTTGCATACGTGTCTGGATTAGCAGCCATGAAGCCTGCTTTTAGACATGAGATTGATGTATCTTCATGTGTTCTATTGTTAAGTTCCTACAAAATCAGAAGCTATCGATTTCACACAGGATGTAAGTGTATGTATTTTGTGGTTGAAATTTTTGGAGGTAGGTCTATCTTTTGTGATAGAAGATGATGGTCCTTATGGTAACCCTCTTCTAGTACCTTTTATAAATGGTATAACTGTAGCGTGAAGCCAAAAGCCTTCTCAACAACTTGGAAATAGGCATATGAGTCCCTGAAGCTGTGAACACAAAACAGAGACTTATTGGCAGCCAAAAAGTAAAGAAATGAATCAGGCCATAAATTGAGTGCATCTATTTAACAACAAGGAATCATATTTCAGAAGTATTGAGTTATGTAAATAAATTATTGCAAGACAGAAGCACAACAAATGCAGAAGACCCTGCTGCAGTGCTGTGTAGGTAATAAAAGGCCCACAACAACAAGCAACAGTTCATTGGCCTGAACAAAGGGTTCATCTGAATGTGAAGAAGTATCTGAATGTGAAGAAGGCCTACAACAACAAACAACAGTTCATTGGCCTGAACAAAGGGTTCATCTGAATGTGAAGAAGCCTAACTTAACATATTTTGGCAATGTACACATAATAAAAATTTAGTTTTGGCAGAATTTTGTCAATTGGAATTGTAAAATAGCAAGTATATTTGCTACATCGATGCTTTTCATCCTGTTTCGACAAAACTGTCTTATGAATCGAAGAAAGAATTCGCTGAAAGAAATGGGTTTGAAATGGACGACTGTTCAGGTTCTGTCCAAGATTAATGGAAAAGGCCGATCGAAGCAACACTTTTGAATTTGAGCACCCCTATAGTATTGAATAGGTCCATTTTAACTGCATTGTAAGAACAAAAGCAAGTACAAAAGATAACCTGCAGTTTGAAACTTGTCAACCTAATACAGTCTGGTTTCCCTTTGAAGAAGCTATGTCTAATTAGAGATACAGTAACTATTAGTCTATGATAAATAGAATAGGATGGGTATATGAGATATAACAAAATCCCAAAGAGTGAAACAGGCAACAAACTATGCACAAATGCAAAAAATATATAAGTGGTATAAAACAGGTAAAGAAGCATGGATCCGAATTTTGCAAAACAATTGACATATAACCGTGAGATAATCAAGGAAAATAACACAGAGGCATGATTTTTTTTAGGCATATGGGAAAAAACAGAGATCTAAAGCATTTTTCATCGCGGAGTGACAATTGAACAAAGTAAAATAGGAAGGTACAGACGGATTGGGGCTGAAGAACAGCCGGCATGCACTTCTTGCATCGCCCAGTCAGAATGCAGGGAGATGTCTATGTTGGATTCCTGGATTCTACTGTGCGCTACTCGTAGGCCAAAACTGATTTTCATCTCCCACAGGCATTTGAGCAAACAGGTGAAGCGCATGCTATTGCATACCTTGGCGCACGGGAGCTGGGAGCAGCACCACGAAGGCAGCCGGCCACCAGCACAGACTAGCGAGCGCCGGCAACAGCAGAGGCAGGGCACGAAGCACTACCCGGCGTCGTCCACAGCGCCGCCGGCCGCGTCCTCTTCTCGCTGCTTGGCCTTGCCCCTCACCTGCGCTGTTGTCGCTTGCTGCAGTTGCGCGTCTTCCCAGTGAGGAGATTGCAGAGGGGGGAGTGTCGGGGCGCGGCCGATTTAGCGCGGCGCAGAGGCTACGGAGCTGAGATGGACCCCGGTCTATCGGCGGAAGAAGCACGCGGCTCATGCTGCCTGCGGCGGCGAGCGGCACAACGTCCATCGCAGCGAGACAGGAGGCAGAGACGAGCAGGGACCGGTCGATGGGGAGGCAACCGTGCTCGCCTCTGCCGCGCCGCCAGGGGCCGCTCGCGACCTCGGAGGGGAAGGGACAGGACTGTAGATGGGAGGCCGGCCCCGGCAGCGCGTCCGGCAGCCGCACGGCGCGGCGGCACTATGGAGAGGGAGGCGCGAGTGCCACGGCGGAGGGGATAGCCGCGGCCGTGGCGTCGCTGCGGCCACGGTCGCGACCTGGTCGCGCCGGTGCGCCGCCGCATCGGAGGGCGGCCAACGCAGGGCCTAGCCGGTGCGCCGCCGCACGGGGAGGGATGGAGAGAGAGGGCGGCGTTGGCAAGGTCGACGCGGGGACGAGGAGCACGGGTTGATTTTCAAAAAAATAGAAGGGCTTTTTTGCAAAAACACCGTGCTTCTCCCAATCTGGGCCGTCCGCGCGCCCGATCGAACGGCTGTGAAAAGCAGGCGACGTGGCCCTATGGTTGGCCTTCTTTTGGTGCGTGAATCGTTTTAAGGGATAAGGGATGCCTAAATCAAGTATTGAGAAAAAGGTCGAGAGGAAGAGAAAGTAGATGTATATAGCGCTAGTTTTCTGGATGGTTGGATTTATGATCTAATGGCTACTATTTATTGGCACACAAAAAACTTTAGAAATAGGTAATTGAGAAACGATAGCTCCCATTATGACTTTTTTAAGGCTGTAAAGACACCCGCAGTGGTGAACCTACCCACCGAGGAGAGAGAAGGGACATTTAGGCGCAAAAGTGAATAAAAAATCGATGAAAAGAGTGAAAAAAATTAAAACTTTAAAGACATCTAAACAAGGCCTTAATACTCCTCCAATGGTGTGGGACCCACCATTGACTCATCTCCTTCCTTCTCCTCAGTGGTTGCTTCTTTCCACTTCCTCTGCATCGTCTACCGGCATAAACAAGGCAAGGGCGGCGATGCACGGTTTGTAGGCCGAGCCTCTGCCCGCAGCTGATGCTTCCGCTCATTCGCGTTGCTTTTTCACTATATCAAAATAATTTTTTTATTCTCCGTGAATCGACTCAAGATTGTGAACCGATTCCCGACATCTTTCAACGAGCCGATAGTTTTGTTGTGGGATTGAGTCGACTCATGCATGCCACCTCAACCCATTGAGTCGGTTTTCTTCCGCGGCAGGAGAAGCCCTAATATGATTTTGTTTCAAAAAATAAAGCTTGACTATGTTTTAAATTTACTTTATCTTTATATAGATTTGATTACATTGGAAACTGATCGACTTGGGAAAAACTAAACTTGCATTTTTTTTCCTTTTACAGACGGGCACGAGTAATTGACGACCGGCCACATATTAGCAGTGTTCCTGGTTGCTGTTTACTTCGGGATTCGGAGTGTCAATCAAAACAAGCATCAAGCATGGGTGAAACAGGATGCATCTACTTCGTGAAAACCTAGAGCAAGAACTAGTGGTATGGTACTAGTAGTTCCCCAGATTTCAAAATGATTGGCAAAGCATGGACAAGCCCGATCGAGATTCTAGCGTACTATTTCTAGCGGTATTCTGCCCATGCAAACAGTAATTGCTCTATGCTCTACTACTAAAACTGGGCACACCATACTGCACAACCGTTGCGCGTGTTGAGCCCCACACATGTACACGAGTAGTAAGTATTTCTACTCGTAGCTTCTCCGGTGCCGCTCATGTGCCAGCTGAGCCTCCTGTTCTGGGCGGCTGCTGCTGCCCCGGAAGAACCGCGAGCCCTAGAACTAGAGACTGGCAGAGGGAGGGATTCCAGAGGGAGTCAGGCGGCCACCCGAAACATCCTACGGAGTGGTACTACATAGTGAACCACAAGAAAGTAAATCGGATTTATTCTGAAAAAACAAAGAAAGTAAATCAGGTTTTTTTGTCAATCAATAGATTTTTTTAGTTAGATTGTTCCTTAGTTTACCACTGGGCCTATTTTAAAACTCGGCTGGCCTGGGCCTTATGGGCCAAGAGCCGGAACCGCACAGGCAAGGTGTGCATATTGTAAGTTCCAAAAGAAAAAAAATTAATTTAAGTTTCAAAAAAACATTTACCAGTATGCTGTGCTAGGTCTATTGGTCTAATCGATCGGTGGAGTTCTGAGCGTGGTTTGGACTAGTTTGCCCCTCAGTTAGTGTATGGTTTGCAACGTGTTTAATGCTTTGCACCGTTTGACCCTGATCCTTCGAGTCCATGCAGGCATGAATGAGAAAGACATTTTTGCTTCTTTCATTACACCGCGTCTTGCACGCATGGTCAAACCGTTCACGCAGGACATGATACCGGCTAGGGCGGGCTACAGTGTCGACTGGCCCTACGAACAATGAGGGCGGGTTCCAAGATCTCAGCTAGACTAGGACTAGCACTCTAGGAGTAGGAGTAGGACAGGTTAGGGCAAACAGAGGGCGACTGACCAGAGCGCAGTGGCGGCAGACACTTGCTGCCGTGCTGCAGTGCAGATCACAAATATCGCACGCCGCGGTCATGCCGTGCCATGCTCATCCTCTGTGATCTCGCTGGACGAGTACGCACGGAGTGCTTGCCATTTTCTTACTATATTGGTCCGTTGAGTATACATGAAAAATACTGCTCCCTCTGTAAAAAAAAAAAAAAGAAATTCTTCACATTTCAAAGAGTAAAAGAGTTTAAACTTTGACTAAAACAGATTATTAAACATAAATGAGACAAAATAAATATTATTAGATTAGTTATATGAAAATATATCTTTATAATAAAATTAATAGAAGCTATAAATATTAATACTATTACTATAAATTAGTTAGATTTGACTTGGTTTGACTGGCGCAGTTTCCGTATTCTTGCATTGATGGAGGAAGTAACTACTAGTTCATTCATGCTCCATACATTGTGGCGTGAACTTCACACCGAAAAAAATGAGTAACCAATATAATGTGTGCAAGTTATCACACCATTTTTAGGAAGAGGTGATTTCATTCATTTGTGCCCATAGTGTGTACAAGTTACATATAGAAGCATGAAAAAAAGGTAAATTACAATGGTGCTACCACAGAAGTTGTCCAGCAACACTCATGTTCTTCCTGTCGACCGCGATCACCAAGTTGAATCGAAGGAAAGACATCCTCAATTGATGATGTACCGTCATAAAGGACCATTACCATTTTTGAAGCCACTACTACCCATGCCTCTGAAACCGAGATGTGTTAAAACCACTAAACGGAACCTTCCTTTTCTCAAGAAGTACGAGCAACGGCACCATCGAATTCAAATGAGCGACGACAGATAGAGAATTAACCTTAACCATGGGAGCACTACTCTTATACAATCCAATTTTATCTTCTAGTACACGTGCACCCTGGTTTTATTATTTTTGCATGATTCTCTAGTTTTAGTATGATTCTCAACTTCTATAACAAAATACATAAATAGATACTTTATGTATGTGCATTATTTCAAACTTTTGTAAATGACTGAATTATTTTCTTTTCAAAGAACAAATGCTTGCGTCTTCCATAAGGTTTGCACTAAATATTTTACCGACGGAGGCTCGAGTTGAGACGGTAGCCAATTCATTGCACACCACTACTAGTGTGTGCTCCCTTGATTCCAAAATAATTAGGCATCTCATTTTCAGTAAATTAATCTTTTTAGAATTTTACTTAATGTATAAAGGTATATATACTAATGTTTATGATGCGAATAGTAGTTTTCATAAAATTGATAGTGAGGTGCATTTTTTAAATCTACTAAAAGATATAGATATTGATAATATTTTCTATAAGTCTACAACAATAACAACATAGTCTTTTGTCCCAAACAAGTTGGGGTAGGCTAGAGATGAAACCCAAAAGAGGCATGAAAACAAAGAACACATAAATGGTATAAGAAAAAAATTACGGTTCAGGCACGTTAATTGCTAGTCTCCAAGCGCTCCTATCCATAGCTAAATCCTTATGGATATTCCACTCCTTAAGGTCTCTTTTAACCGACTCGTCCCAAGTCAGTTTAGGTTGACCTCTACCTCTCTTTACATTATCGACCCGCTTTAGAACCCCACTACGCACCGGTGCCTTAGGAGGCCTCCGTTGGACATGGCCAAACCATCTCAACCAGCGTTGAATTAATTTTTCCTCAATTGGTGCCACCCCAATCCTATCCCGAATATCGTCGTTCCGGACTCTATCCCTCCTTGTGTGCCCACAACACCATCGTAACATACGCATCTCTGCTACACTCAATTGCTGGATATGTCGCCTTTTTGTAGGCCAACATTCAGCACCGTATAACATCGCCGGACGAATCGCTGTCCTATAATACTTACCTTCTAGCTTCTGAGACACCCTGCTGTCACAGAGAACGCCTGAAGCTTGACGCTATTTCAACCAACCGGCTGAAATTCTATGCCTAACATCTTCATCAATGTCACCATCCTTTTGTAGCATCGATCCTAAATACCGAAAAGTATCCTTCTTGGCCACCACTTGCCCATCGAGGCTAACGTCTCCCTCCTCATTCCTAGTCGCGCTGAAATCGCACCTCATGTACTCGGTCTTGGTCCTACTAAGTCTAAACTCTTTCGACTCTAGCGTGTGCCTCCATAGTTCTAACTTCCTATTAACCCCTGCCCTAGTCTCATCCACTAGCACCACATCATCAGCAAAGAGCATACACCAAGGGATATCACCTTGTATGTCCCTTGTGACCTCATCCATCACCAAAGCAAATAAATAAGGGCTCAATGCCGACCCTTGATGTAGTCCTATTTTAATTAGAAAGTCACTGGTGTCGCCATCACATGTTCGGACACACGTCACCACATCCCTGTACATATCCTTGATGAGGGTGATGTACTTAGTTGGGACTTTGTGCTTTTCTAAGGCCCACCACATGACATTTCTCGGTACTTTATCATATGCCTTCTCGAGGTCAATAAAGACCATGTGCAAATCCTTCTTCTGCTCCCTATACCTCTCCATCAACTGTCATAATAAGAAAATTGCCTCCATGGTCGACCTACCAGGCATAAACCCAAATTGGTTTTGGGTCACACTTGTCACTCTTCTTAGGCGATGCTCGATAACCCTCTCCCTGAGCTTCATCGTATGGCTCATCAACTTAATCCCACGATAATTAGTACAACTTTGAACATCTCCCTTGTTCTTAAAGATCGGTACTAATATACTTCTCTTCCATTCTTCAGGCATCTTGTTTGATCGGAAAATAAGGTTAAAAAGCTTAGTTAATCATACTATCGCTCTGGCACCTAGGTATCTCCACATCTCAATGGGGATACAGTCAGGGCCCATCGCTTTACCTCCCTTCATCCTCTTCAAAGCCTCCCCGATCTCTGTCTCTTGAAATCTCCTCACGAAACGTCTGTTAGTATCGTCAAATGAGTCATCCAACTCTAAGGTAGGACCCTCATTCTCCCCATTAAACAACTTGTCAAAGTACTCTCTCCACCTGTCCTTGATCTCCTCATCCCTCACCAAAAGTTGATCCGTCCCATCCTTGATGCATTTGATTTGGTTGATGTACCTCGTCTTCCTCTCGCGGATCCTAGCCATCTTATAAATGTCATTCTCCCCTTCCTTCGTGCCTAGTCGCTGATAAAGGTCATCATACACCTGACCTTTTACTATACTCACCGCTCGTTTTGCAACCCTCTTCGCTATTTTATAGCCATAAATGTTGGTTACACTCTTGTCATGATGGAGGCGCTTGAACCACTCCTTCTCCCTAATAGCCCTTTGCACCTCGTCATTCCATCACCAGGTGTCTTTCGCTTCCCGTTTGTCTCCCCTACTCACTCCAAACACATCCGAAGCCACCTTCCGAACACGTGTTATCATCTTTAGCCACATGTCATCTGCATCTTCTCCTTCTTCCCACGGCCCCTCATCTAGCATCCTTTCCTTAAATGTTTGCGCTGCTTCCCCCCTAAGCTTCCACCATTTTGTTCTCGTAATCTTGGCCCGATTGTCCCGATGGACACGTACCCAAAAGCGAAAATCTGCCACCACAAGCTTGTGTTGAGGGACAACACACTCCCCAGGTAACACCTTACAATCTAAGCAAGCACGTCTATCCCCCTCCTTGCAAGGATAAAGTCGATCTGACTCAGGTGTTGTCCGCTACGAAAGATCACTAGATGGGATTCTCTCTTCTTAAAGACGGCGTTCGCTATCAACAAATCGTAGGCCAACGCGAAGTTCAAAACATCCTCCCCCTCTTGATTTCTACTACCATACCCGAAACCCCCATGCACCCGCTCGAAACCTACATTAGTCGTACCCACATGGCCATTGAGGTCTCTTCCTATGAAGAGTTTCTCGCTGATAGGCACAGTACTAACCATGCTATTGAAATCTTCCCAAAACTGCATCTTGATGCTCTCGCAAAGACCTACCTGTGGGGTATAGGCACTGATCACATTCAGAGCCAAATCTCCAACTACCAACCGGACTAGGATAATCCGGTCGCCTTGCCTCCGCACCTCAACTACTCCATCCTTAAGGCTCCTATCGATCAAGATGCCTACACCATTCCTACCCGATGTTGTCCCCGTGTACCAAAATTTGTAGCCAGTATCCTCCACCTCCTTCGCCTTCTGGCCCTTCCATTTAGTCTCCTGAACGCATAGAATATTTACACGCCTCCTAATTGCTGTATCGACTAGCTCTCTTAATTTACCCGTTAGGGACCCTACATTCCAGTTACCTAGACGAATCCTAGTTGGCTCGGCTAGCTTCCTTACCCTTCGCACCCGTCGAGAGAAGTGCGAAGACCCTTGCTCATTTTTCACTACACCCGGGCGCAGATATAGCGCGTCACAAAGGTTGCGACGACCCAACCCTTGCTCATTTATCATCGTACCCAGATCACGATACGACGCGCCACTAAGGGGATGACGACCCAACCCTTGCACATTTGACACTACACTCGAATTCCAACAAATCTCTTATGGGTTACGCCCTAACGAATCTTTTGTGGGTTTTATATCCATGAGAGTGGCTGGTTTTGAAATGTTGGCTAGCCGCACCTAACACACTCTCCTCCTTTATCCGGGCTTAGGACCGGCTACGTTGAAATGACTCAAGAAAGTCTTTCAATCGACATAATATTTTCTATAAGTCTAATACTTATAAATTTTAATTGTTTGACTGAATTGAAAAGGCAAGATTTGTGCGGTCAAAGCCCGAGATATTGGACCCCCTGGAGCGATCGAGGTACTCAATGCAAGCATCGGCGTGCTTCAGATTTTACGGAGCTTCAGATCTGCGCGGTCGTCTTGTGCACGTCCTCAGCAGTAGTCTGCGCCAACCAGACGAAGGGTGTCTGTCTGTACTCGGTGGGCGCATGTACCAGCGCCAGTGTGATTTATAAAGAAAGTTCATGATTAGTTTCAGGTGTCATAAGCTCGTGAGAAAAAAAAATCATATAGAACGAGCAAGTGTCTTCATGGCCATTGTCGATCGTGCACTGCGCGCGTATGCCAAAGTCCAACCTCTCCCTTATACCGGTAGGAATACGGAATACGGCCGGTATACGCACCACTGCCAAAGATCGCGAAGCCAGCGGACGCTGCAGCACGCAACAATGCTGCTCTTGTCTTGCATGTCCCAGCCGAGCCGTGGAGAGCAGCAGAGCTTGCGAGCGGAGAGTTGTGCTGCCGGTCACGGCTAGGGGCAGGCGGCAACGAGTTTATTGCCCACGCGGACCGGCTGCTGCGGCTTGGAGAAAGGACGCTTGTACCCCCCGTTTGGACGGACGTCAATGGGATTCGCTCGCCTGAGGCCTCGACGGAAGTGAGCAATTGCCTGTTCCTGCAAACTGATCACCTTCATGCAGTGCAACGTCCCTTTGACGTTTCTTGTTTTGCTAGCTCAAACACGGCACGTCAGGGCATGCTTGTTGCAGGCCGTGCACCATTGCCATTTGTGGTTGGTCCATCGTGTGCCACTGCCATGCTTTGACATTAGTAATTAAAGTTAAATAAACACGTTCTGTCGAAACTCAAAAACGATATTCGCCGACTGCATCTGTCACCAAACCAGCCATTAACAAGAACGCTTTTTGCTACGGGTGACTACACCCTGTCATATGTCAATGTGACGGTGACCAAATGGCAAGCCTTCGAAGGACTTCCGTTCGCCGCCGATCCGGGCAAAACCGGTGAGGAACCGCGCGCGTGCCCCGACCGCGCTGAGCCGCCGAAGCACGTGTTCATGCCGCTCTCGGAAGTAGTACTAGCAGCAGCGCGGATCCCCGAAGGATGCGCTCTCTCGGTCTCGGATCATGCCGGCCAGGGACGACGCCGCTGCCGAGCCGCGGACAGCCGTACGCGATCAGTCGACCAGATTTGACCGTGGTCCTAGTCCTTGTGCCGGCTTGCGCCGCGCCCACCCTGGTCGCCGGTCGGGGACAGGGAGCCGGGCCGGCCGTTGTCGCGCGGACGGCATCGCCGTAAATGATCGATCTGCCTGTGTCCAGCGCTCGGAGGTTTGTCTGCACTGCGCCGTGCCGCCCTCGCGCGGCAGCAGCTCTCGGTCTCCGTTCAAACTTTTGCCCATGGCAGATGTGACCGGCACGTCGAGGTTCGCCGGGCACACGTTGCTGAACAAGGCAGAAACAAGAGAATCAGCCGATCAGATGCTGTCAGCCGGTGGCCATCCATTCCTGGTTGATCACCCGTTTGCGTGCAAACTACTCCCTCCGTCCGGGTTCAATTGCTCGTTTGCAATTTAAAAATTTTCCGAAAATATTCGGTTCGCTTGCCTAAAGCTGTGCAGCACTCGTCTGGAATCAGGCAGATGCAAAGCTCCCGAAGTCTCTCGTCCACGCTTTTTTTTAAAAAAAATCCACCGACAAAGCCTCCCGTCCACATATTTTGTAACAGAATCGACCAATTTATTAGAGCACAAGTATATATAATTCGCCACTAAGACGACAAACTATATAATTGAGACCTAATAAACCCGGTAGTCATACCGAAATCTCGAGGGATTTTAAACTTTCCGACATAGCCAAGATCGTAATGAGTTTAGCGTTCACCATTCACAACGTACATAGTTCGCACATAGTTTAAAACATCGGAGTTCGAAATAAGTTATTACAACCCAGTTCAAATTCGAAATAAAGCGGAAGCGATTTAGTTCAAATTCACACACACACTTAGTTCAAATACAGTGCCAAGTCCCCAGTCAATATCCAGCAAAAGCATAAGGTAGAGTAGAGTGACCATGCCCAAGGTCTAGTCATCACCCAAAGCGGGGTACAAGCAGTGCTGACAATAGCCATAAAACATCTCACCATCTGCAACAACATGAGAAATAAAACCCTGAGTACGAGAATGTACTCAGCTAGACTTACCCGTCATAAACTAAAAATAAATTGACTCCAAGGAGTATGCAAGGCTATATAAATAGGATAGCTGACTCATCAGTTGCAGAAAAGCTTGCATTAAAGAAAGAATTAATCATAACCTTCTAGCAATGTATTTTAATCTGATTAACCTTACCATGCTACATTAGCACCTGTACTAAACAAGCATGGTAATAATTATTCAACAGAAAAAGTAACCAATTCCGGTTGAGTATCTTTTAATCTCAACAGCTCAACCATCTCATCTCTTGTTCAAGTTCTTACTACGATGCCGCTGCTCAAGTCAAGTGTTCACTGTCCAGGAACGATGGCGATTATAATCGATTACTGACCAGCTGGCGGGTATTCCTCACACAAACCACACTCACTCGCTAAAGTGAGCTACAGATCACCGAAGATTCAATTCGGATAAATCGTGGGATCAACAGGTACCATCGTATCCAGGACCCGCCCGGCTTCCTTATTCAGGGCGACCCTGACCTCGGACTTACTCTCCGCGTAACCGGTGGTCTCCCATCTTCTCCAATACGATGCGTACAGTAGGTCAAATCCCAGTCCAAATCAAACTCAGGCTTCGCGGTCGGAACGACTTATCCTTCCAGCTAAATGTGAGGCATAAATTCAATATGACCTGAGGACGTACAACGGACGGGGTCCTAATTCGACACAGACGGGATAACCTCACCGAACCTCCAGTTCCATCTCAACACCAATCCCGCCCGGTCTCGATTTATTATCTCCACATGGTTATCCAAGATAACAATGTATTCAACCATTCCGAGTAACCACCTATAACTCGCGGATGACAGGAAATCACCCGACTTCTACCGATCTAGTTTAAGCAGGGCTAAGCAGATAATTATACCTGAACCTAACAGGGTTGAAGTATAACAGTGGCAAGGAATATAAGTAATGCAGCAACGGTATAAAACAACGCCTATAACTTAATGCATCAAACAAGTAAAGGACTCAAGTTAGATATTTTATAAACCACAGGGAGAATGCTTCGGGGCTTGCCTTTCAGGAAAGAGCTTGGCTGGTGGTCGGGACACTCGGGAAGATCAGCTTCGAGATCCTCTTCTGCTACTATCTCCCGCACCAGAGCTTTCTGCTGGCCTTCCTCTTCTGGTGCTCCGGGAACTATCGTTTCGAGCTCTGACGATCCTGTATGATGCATAGTGCATATAAATACCATGTATACATAGAAATACAATGCTGATGCTGATGGTGAATAAATACTCAGCTAAGATAAATGATATGATTTTGAAACATGTAAGATAAGCACATGTCATCTGCATTCTCTTCTACCGACAAATCTTAAACAAGTCTCGCATTACAATTTACTCGCATGCTATAAGGAATTATAAACAATCATTGTTTTGCATACTACCCTCTACTGAACCAAAACCAATAACCGATCATACACATCACAAATATCATAAAAAGCATTTTTACACACATGAAATGATAGCTTTAAAGCATTATTACTTATTAAAAGAAATCAGGGTAGAACTACAACATGACCTTAGACTACTCAAAAAATTCTATAAAAATTACAGGAGCTTAAACATACCTGATATAGACTATCATAAAATTTTTAGGTCAAAACAGTAAGTACTTTATCCTACACAAAAAATGACAAGGCAGCACAATTTAATGGGGCTAAAATACTTTGTACATAGGAATATGTCAAATAACAGATCTCAGAATATCATTAGCTCTATACTATCCTAAAAACACTCTCTAAAAAGTTTCATGCACAAATTCCTTATATATTATTTATTATGAATTATTTATCATCTAATGGAAGGAGGCACCATAACTAGACAGAGCAAACTTTCCACAGGACATAGCCTCACAACATTTTTCATAGATAGAGCATAACATAAGAAGACTAACAAACTTGGTCTCATATTTTTCTGAGCAATAGAGAATTACTTATGCATTTTCTAAGATAAAAGCAATTAATAGAGATAAATAAATCTAAAAAAAAGTATCACAAATTGCACATTTCATATTTTTTTATGCATAGACCTTCTCATAAGAAAAATACTACAAGTTGAACCAACTCATTTGGATGAAAAATGAAGAAGTTATGAATTTTCAAAGGTTTAACAAAAATCTGGAATCAGTTTCTTTAAAAGAAAAAGGAAAACGCTTTTGCACCGGAGACCCTGGGTTTTCAGAAATCCACTAAGCCCGATAAAGAAATTCCCTGTGTCTGGCAGATATGCACGAAGCACCCTAACTTTTGTCGTATTCAAGGACGAGGTCCTTGCAGGCGGTTAGCGTAGGTCGACGGCGTCGGCGCGGCTTCGTCGGCCGTTGTCGTGGCTCCCCAACCAAATTGAACCGAGGGATAGCATGAGCGGGTCTAGGCGCATCGATTCAAGGTCCTAGCGTGGTCAGAGCGGGCCGTGGCGGCTCGGCCGCGTGCACAGGGCGGGCGGCGGCTTCCCGTCGGCGGCGCAGCCAAATTCCGGCGGGGACTGACCCGCAGCGGCTCCATTAACTAGGGTTGCGGGTTCTACACATCAAGGCATAGCTAAAGCTCGAGTCAGATAGAGAAGAGGACGCTCGAATCGACCGGAACGCGGCGGCGACGGTCACCGGCTCGCCGGCCGTGGAGAAGAAGGGTCGATTGGGGGTCTTACCCTCGGCGAGGACGGTTGCTAGGGGCGCACGAGCAAGCGCACGTCGAGGCGCGTCTAGTGGTGCGCTCGGGGAAGAAAATGAGAGGCGGTGATGGCTCGGCGACGGCAGCGCGTTCGGCGGCGGCGACGGCGAGCTCGTGGAGCGGGAGAAAGAGGCGGGGAGCGAGGGAAAATGAGTAGGGGACAGAACGGATGGAGCTGCCGCACTCGCTTTAACGCGGTCGGGACGGTCGCGGCCGCCTCGGACCGCCGGTGTACACGCGCCACGCGGAGCGCCCGGGCTGGCGCAATGGGCGGTGGCCGGCCATTTCCCTGACAGCTTTGACCAACCGTCACTGAAATGCTATTTTCATGACCTCTAATATAAACTTTTATGCCCTACAACTCCCAAACCAAGCCGAATTAGCCAAAACTTATATTGAAGAAAATGTAGCTCTAGAAGAGTAGAACATTTCATATATACAATGTATGGCCCGATTATGCATAGATTTTGAAATATAAAAATCCAAATGAAAATACCCTTAAAATCCCCTAAAATGGAAAAACAGCCCCCAAATCTGCCTTTTTTAACATTTTTGAACATCTTCCAAGCATTTTCATGAAAAGTGGTAATAACAACTTTTGTTCCTTATGAAATTCTCTACAAACTTTATTTAGGGTTCACACACATGCAAATACTCTAGCTACCACTTTCAAATCAGTCAAACAAAACCACTTTCATGATCCACCTTGGTCAACCATGACATCAAAGTTTAATTAACCAAAACCATGAACATAAACTTAGGTTCATTTGGTGTCCTAATCATGTCTAGGTTACTTTAGAGGTCATCAAACACCAAACACTCATACCACTTATCCAATTCATGTGAAATGCAACCATAATTTGAATAATTCAAGCATCCACATAAAATAACAATTAATCTTTTCATCAATGCTATACATAATGATGCTTATGCTTAAGAATGTAAGTGATTATACATGCTTAACACCAGAGTGTTACACATTTCGAGTGCACGTCTGAACCTGACAGCTCTCTTACATTGCGAGCTACAGTAGATTTCATGCTTCTATCCCAAACGAGCAATTAAACTCGGAAGGAGGGAGTACTGTATATATGCTCCTATATACTCTACTACGTATATACGACCATATAAGGGCATACGGCTACCTTAATAAGATCCATTTCACACTTTTCAACAAGAAGTTAACAATTTAAGTTTGACTAAATAAAAAAAAGTACTCTAACAACATTTATGATGACAAATATTTACAATAGATTTTTTTAGGGTACCGAAGGGATTTTCAGAACCGAGATATAAAAGTTATTTAAAATCCCATACTATATATTCTAATGGATGTAGACATAAAATCAAATGAAAACGATTCGGTCAAAAAAAATCAAATGAAAACATTAGATTTTTTTAAGATTTTTTTTGAAAAAATAGTATCTTTTCTAGTAAAGGAATCTTTCCTTTCCAAAGCTTTTGAGAGGAAAAAATAGTATCGGTGTATCCATGCGAAAGCGATACTCCTGACCGACCATCAAAAGAACAACTTTTGCCTGCCAGCCTGCAGGTTCTGCAGCGCAGTGTCCATCGGCCTGCAGAGTACAGTATGACTGATACGATCCTTCAGCCTTCCCCGTAGGGGTACAAGTATACAAGCGAATACAGACGAGAGGGAACCTCTGGTGCAGCACTGCACGGTGCAGTATACCTCATGATTACCACGGTGCAGTATAGTACCTCACGATGTCGTATAGCACTGCACGGTGCAGTATACCTCATGGTTACTACGGTGCAATATACATTTGCTGCTGCGGCAGGACTGCTAGTTCCTTCCCAATGAAGAGAGGAACAGTACTTCTACAACGCCTACGCATGTCGTAAGAGTAAAATTTTCCTAATCTGTCTAGTAGTAGAAAAAATTTCTACTGCAACAGCTGAAACCATGGTGTTGTAGTGTCCACATTAAGAGGCTTGACAGGAGTAGCTAGAACCATCTCTTTCCCCCCACTACGGGAGACATGTTCTTTACCGATTACTGGCAAATAAATCCTTTGCCGACTGTATTCCACGCTGGCAGTCCGCAAAGCTCCATCGGTAAAGAAAGCCTCGGCAAAGGATTTTTTGTCGACTGCCACGTGGAGGGAAGTCGGCAAAGACTTTGCCGACTGCCAAACCAGGAGTCGGCAAAGGAAGCGGCCCCCGTCGTCTGACGTCTTCTTTGTCGACTGCTGACACGGTAGTCGGCAAAGATTTTTAAAGTCTTTGCCGACTGCCTGAACTGGCAGTCGGTAAAGAGGTTTTATTTTTTTTTCAAAAAACAGCCTTTGCCGACTGCCAGCTCCGGCAGTCGGCAAAGCTGGTGTGTGTGCAGCTCGGTGCCCAGCTTTGGCAGTCGGCAAAGCTGGAAATATTTTCTTTTTTTCTGTTTTTCTATATATATCACAACAGACAAATCACATATATATATAACATAAATTCACACATATATAACACAAATTCACATATATATCACATGTCATCCATAACAAACGCATCCAATAAGTCCAACATCACAAGTCCAACATGTCTAACAATCCAAAGTCCAACAAAGTCTCACAAATCCATACAAAGGCCCTCACTCGTTCTGCGATCGACCGCCCATATCCCCATCATGGTGTGAAGGCCACGAAAACCACAAGGACTGTCCTGGCTCGAGCCCGTGCGGCGCCGACTGGTACTGGTGCACCCACCCGGAGTGCGCGTGATGGGTAGGCGGAGGAGGGCAGCTTGCCCACGCGGAGGTCCCGTGCTGCGGAGGCCGAGGAAGACTGCCACCCGGATGCCAGAAGTGTGGCTGAGGGGCAACAACCGGCCACCCATGGCCTGGAGAATGGCCATATGGAGGAGTGAGAATGGCCATCTGGAGGAGATGGGTTTGAACCCGCCGACTGTGCCTACACAAAGGAGAAGCGATCTCATTAGTACCTGCATGATGGCCGCACAAGCCAAAACAATGGACAAACATATATACTCACCAGAGTTCTTATAGGGCCAGGAAGAGGTGGTGGAGCGAGCATCGAAGCAGGCAACGGAGGCAAAGAAACACCAGGGATCTGAATGTTCTGAAAGTAGCCGGCAATATTCTACATCTGACGCTGCGAGTGCCGTCGGACAGCCTCAAGCTGGCGCGCCATGTCCTGCCGATGGGCCTCCTCTCAGGCCACCATCTTCCGCCGATAGGCCTCCTGTGCGGCCCACAACTCGGTCAGCTCGGACTGCAATGTTACACCCTCGATGTTTAAACAATGCAAAAGAAAAGGTACATATGTAAAACCAATGAACGACGAATAAAACTAAAGTTACCTGAACTACCGCTAACGCCTGCGTGTGGCTCGGCTGCCGAGGTCATATGGGGACGTCGGAGGAGGTCGTGCTGTCGGATCGACGAACCTGACGAAGGGTGGGAACAGTGGCCGGATCGATTGCGTTGTGGGCAATAAAGTACCGGTCGTGTTGTTTCCCTCCTCCCGTCCTCATCAGGATGTCTTTATCCAGGGACTGGATGGCAGGATCGAAGGTCGGACCATGGCGCTTGCGAGCCGCCTCGGTGTATTGGACCATCTTCTCATAAGCGTTCGGGTTGGCGTACGCTTCGGGCCTATCCGCCGAGCTGTAGCATTGTCTGGATCTGTCGCTTTGCCCTTGTGAGACAGGGCGTAGCCCTCGTACTCATTGATCACCTGCCCACCATGCGACTGGGACTGCGAGGAAAACACAAGGTTGATTACACGTAATGAGATTGAATAAATAAATAAATCGACAGAAGCGTACCCATGCGTCCATGAACCCTCCGAGGAAGAGGCTCCCTTGGTGGTGTGCCGACCCTGTCCTCGCCTTGGCATATCCACTTTGTTGTCTGCGGTTCACGTATGACTCTGGCTTTCTCCACTCGTCCACAATGGCCTCCCGGCAGTCCATGTGCATTTTGCACCAATCAGCAGGAAACTGCATGACATATCAGAAGATGAATCAGAATTAATGTTTACTTATTTTTCATAGAAGGAATCATAATAATGTTTCCTACTTACCTGGATGTAGAACTAACTGACAATGTCAGTTTTGGGGTAGAGGATCATCTCCCTGGCTTCCTTCTTCTTCAGCGACAGGCGAAGCACGTCGGCGTAGTAGGTGATGAGGACCTGGATGTGCGCCTCATGGTACATGTCCTTGAGTCGCTCCTTGGTGACCTTGTCCTGCACCGCCGACGCCTGGACCTCGCGCCCCTCCTCGCACGTGAACCACTCCTGCATACAGATATCATGTATCATTTCATTATTTCAAGAACGTCCAACGAATGCGTCGTATTGACAAAGCGGTGCAATGAAGACTCACCTAGAACTCCCTTTTGATCTTGGTCGTAATGGGGACCTTGTATGCGTCCCTGACATTGAAGAGGTCCTTCCAATGCCAGGGCACCGCTGTGGTCCCGTCGTCGCAGGTGACAAAGGCCAGGGTAGTGCTTCTTAATCAGGAGGCCCAGCATGCTATTAGGATGGCATCCATGTACCCCTCGCACAAGCTTCCAGCTTCTACACGAGTCATTAAGAAGAATTGTTAATTTGAAGTTCAATTTTAAACATGTCATATGAATAAGTCGTGAAAACATAAATAGTTACTTACCTTTCACCATCGGGTCGAATCACCGGACGGTGGTCTTCCGCGATCGGCGCTGAAGGGAGGCGCGTGATCCCGCGCTGGTAGACCTTGCTCGAACTTGAGGAAGCCGTCTCCCCTGGTGTCACCTTGCCCCCGTCCTGGTCGCCCCAGGGCTGGTCGTCCCTGTCCTGGTTGTCCCCGTCCTGGTCGCGCCCGTCCTGCACATCGTAGTCCGAGGAAAATAGGTACCTCGTCGCCGAGCGACGTGAGCCAGTCCTCACCGATGACTCCACCCTCGGTGGCTCCTCCAACGCCTCCTCCTCGATGCCACATGTCATGTAGACCGACTTTGCCTTTCGTCGCGGTTGTCTACTTTCGCCCGACATTTTGTCCTGTGCCTGCAATGACAAAGACAAAGATTAAACCAATTAGCAGAAATAACGATAAGTATTTATAAAGAGATGCAAAATAAACGGAGCATAATTACAAAGTAATAATAATAACAATATAGTATTTACATGAATTAGAATTTATCTCCACGAACGATAGTGGTTGGCTCCTCGTCATCGCTATCACTATTGTCATCATCACTAAGTCCTCATCATCTCTATTATCCTCACCACCTTCATCGTCCTCAACAACTCTATCACGCCGTGCCTCACGCGGTAGGTGAAAAATTAGATGCTGCATCGACAGGAAGAAGCCGGGTGGAAAGATCATCTCCAACTTGCAGATCAACAGAGGTACAACACGCTCCAGGTCACGAATCACTTCCCGAGATAACTCCTTGGCACAAAGCTGATGGAAGAAATAGCTCAACTCTGCAAGAACGCGCCACACTGGCTCGGGGAGGTATCCACGGGTCATCGCAGGAAGGAGCCGTTCAATCCATATGTGGAAGTCATGACTCTTCAACCCTAACACTTTCATAGTCTTAGGGTTCACTTCCCTACTTAGATTTGCTGCATACCCATCAGGGATACATTAATGTCTTGATCCACTCAAGCACTTCCTTCCTATCGCCTCTTTTCAGGATGTAATCGGCCGAGCCCCTTTTCCAACTCTTGTCGAGCGCAGGGGTCTTCATCACTAGCTTTGGTCTATCATAGATCTCCTCCACGTCTAGTCTAGCCTTAACGTTGTCCATTGACTTCTCCTTTATGTCCATGAGTGTACCCCACAGTGCCTCGGCGACATTCTTTTCTGTGTGCATTACATCGATGTTGTGTGAAAAAAGAAGGTCCTTGAACTAGGGGAGCCTGGTCAAGCCTGATATATGGGTCCACATGTGTTCCTGACCATATCCTTTAAAACCACCATTGTCTTTATCAATTTTGAGAGCCTCTAACTGGGCAAGGACCTGGTCACCGCTCATAATCTCAGGAATGGGGTCGGTGACTTGAACACCTTTCATGAAGTGCTTGATGTCTCGTCTGAACTCATGGTCGTCATCAAGAAATTGATGATGTTTGTCAAACGAAGAGAACTTGCCACCGTTCTTCAGCCAGGTGAACATCACAGATGCCTTGCATACTGGGCAAGGCAACTTCCCGTAAACACACTACCCACTTAATATGCCATAAGCCAAAAAGTCATGCATTGAATACTGGTACCACACATGCATTGTGAAGTTCTTCTTTATAGCTCGGTCGTACGTCAGCACCCCCTTTTCCCAAGCATGTTGCAATTCATCCCATAGTGGCTGCATGAACACACCCATATTATTGCCCGGGTGTTCAGGCATTATCAGCGACAAGAACACGTTCTTGGGTTCAAACATAACGCCGGGGGAAAGATTTAGGGGTATCACAAACACGAAGAAACAAGTGTATGGGGCCGCCATCATTCCATACGGGTTGAACCCATCAGTTGCCAATGCTACACGTACATTCCGAGCGTCCTCTGCTTTGTGAGGATGCTGGTTATCGAAGTACTTCCATGCGTCACCATTCGATGGGTGTACCATATTGCCACTGTATCTTTTGCCATCCTTATGCCATCTCATCTGTTTCACGAACTCCTTTGTCATGCACATTCGTTGGAGTCTCAGTATGACAGGAAGGTACCGTAGGACCTTCTCGGGGATCTTAGACTGTTTTTTCTTGCCATTACTACCATCTACCTCCACATACCTAGAGGCTTTGCACTTTGGACAGTGCGTTGCTTCCTCAAGGTCTTCCCTAAATAGGACGCACCCTTTAGGACAAGCATGAATTGACTCATACGACATCTTAAGTGCATGAAGGAGCTTCTATGACTCGTGCATGTTCTTCGGCAGCATGTGACCCTTCGGAAGCATTTTCCCCAAAACTACCAACATGTGATTGAAGCTGTCTCGACTCAGGCTCAACTGTGACTTCAATGCTATTAGGCGTCCAATGGCATCCAGTTACAACACTGTTGTCTTCTCGTGAAGGGGCTTCTATGCGGAAGACATCATTTCGAAGAACGCCTTTGCGGTTTCCTCTGGATCCTCCTCTACCAATCCTTCATTGTCACGTGCCTCGTTATAGTCTACCACCATGTCGGCCATCTCGGCATCTCCATCATACTCCTCGAGGCATGCTCTCACCTCCTCCTCTCTAATACGGCCTTCTTCACCATGGAAGATCCACCTCTTATAGTTTGGCACAAATCCGTTCTTGAATAGATCTTTAAAAACATCATTCTTTACTTTTCTCTTTGAGTTTTTACACTGGCTGCAGGGACATGGCATCCGAATCGACCTTTTAGCAGCTGGGCCAAATGCTTGCTCCAAGAAATGAAGCGTGCCCCTAACCCATTCATCGCTCTTCCTCTTGACTGTGAAGCCTGTGTACATCCACTCATGGTTATCCATCCTCTGTCATACACATGTGTAAGCGAGTAATAAAACCAGTAATTGCATCTACACGGCGTTCCTACCATCTAATAGGTGAAGGATAGGTCCTAATCCCACCCGTGGATGCGTAGATGGGTTAGCTTCCATGTTCTGCTCCCGTCCGAGTCAGAATTTCAGCAGCACCTCCCCGCTGTTCTCCTGATACATGTCCCCACAGGGAGAGTGTGTATACGGAGAACAACGGGGAGGTGCTGCCAAAACTCCGACTCAGACGGGAGCAGAACATGGAAGCTAACCCATCTACGCATCTGTGGGCTGTCCAAAAAATGTGGACAATCCGAAACAGATACGGTCGTAGATATGCAAAGACCTGCATACCTCTGACCGTATCTCTTTCGGGCGTGTAACAGAACCGACCAATTTATTAGAGCACAAGCACATAATCCGCCATTAATTCAGCAAATCATATGATTGAGACC
>CM041630.1:51648643-51691959 GCA_023333625.1 Bothriochloa decipiens | reverse complement strand
CTTAAGAATGCAAATGATTATGCTTGCTTAACACCAGAGTGTTACAGGGCGGAAGACGCCTAACTGGGTTACGCGACCTAGGGTAAGGAAGAGAGGTGATTTATACCTAGGGTGGCGGTGGAGACAGGCTAGCGAGGCAGTGGCGAGGCGGTGCAGTGGCGAGGTGACGCGGTGCCGACAGGCCCACGGCGTCGACGAAGACGATCGGCGTCGCCGAGCTACTCCGGGTCCCCTCCGACAAGACCTGCTCTATAAAACAAGAAAAACAACTCTATAAGTACAAAATTTTGGCAGAACCTCCCTTGTACGGGGAGGTTTCCAAAAATTGCAAGAAAGAAGCCGGCTCGATGGCCAACAACACATATATGGCATGAAGGCCACACATCAACTAACTCGGCACGAAGGCCGTCAATGACACATACGGCACAATGGCCGGGGGCTTTACCTTCTTCTCTGGCTAATGGCGGGAACAACGGCGTGGATGAACATCGTCAAGGAACGGCGTGGATGGTCATCAAACCAGGGTCCTTCTCCTCCTCCCTTCTCCCACCTCTTCTCCTCATCCCTTATCCTTCTTCTTCTTCCTCCTTCTCCTAGTTCTTCTTCTTCCTCCCCTTCTTTTTCTTCCTCCTTCTTCTTCCTCCCTTCCCCTTCTTCTTCTTCTTCCTCCTCCTCTTCTCTTCCCCTTTCTCCTCCTTCTTCTCCTCCTTCTTTTTCTTCTTCTTCTCCTTTTCCTTCTCCTTCTTCTCCCTCTTTCTTCCTCCTTCCTCCTCTTCTCCTTCCCCGGGGCCAAGGGGGCCGGGCATGTGACAGAACCGACCAATTTATTAGAGCACAAGCACATAATTCGCCATTAAGATGGCAAACTATATGATTGAGACCTAATAAACCTGGTAGTCATACCGAAATCTCGAAGGATTTCAAACATTTCCAGCATAGCCAAGATCGTAATAAGTTTAGCGTTCACCCTCCACAACGTACATAGTTCGCACATAGTTTTACACAATCGGAGTACGAATAAAGTTATTACAAACCAAGTTCAAATTTCGAAATAGTGGAAGCGATTAAGTTCAAATACACACACACTTAGTTCAAATACTATGCCAGGTCCTCGTCAACATCCAACAAAAGCAAAAGATAGGTAGAGTGACCATGCCCAAGGTCTAGTCATCACCCAACGCGGGATAGAAGCAGTGCTAGCAATAGGCATAAAACATCTCACCATCTGCAACAACATGGGAAAATAAAACCCTGAGTACGAGAATGTACTCAGCTAGACTTACCCGTCATAAACTAAAAATAAATTAACTCCAAGGAGTATGCAAGGCTATATAAGTAGGATAGCTGACTCATCAGTTGCAGAAAAGCTTGCATTAAAGAAATATTTGACCATAACCTTCTAGCATTGTATTTTAATTTGATTAACCTTATCATGCTAAATTAGCACCTGTACTAAACAAGCATGGTAAGAATTATTCAACAAGAATAGTAATCAATTCCGGTTGAGTGCCTTTCAACATCACGGCTCATATTCCGGTTGAGTGCCTTTCAACATCACGGCTCAACCATCTCATCTCTTTATTCAAGTTATTACTACGATGCCGCTGCTCAAGTCAAGTGTTCACTGTCCAGAAACGATGGCGATTATAATCGATTACTAACCAGCTGGTGGGGTATTCCTCACACAAACCTCACTCACCCGCTAAAGTGAGCTACAGATAACCGAAAGTTCGACTCGAGAAAATCGCGGGATCAACAGGTACATCGTATCCGGGAACTGCCCGGCTGCCTTATTCAGGGCGACCCTGACCTCGGACTTACTCTCCGCGTAACCCGTGGTCCCCCATCTTCTCCAATATGATGCGTACAGTAGGTCGACTCCTGGCCCAAACCAAACCCAGGCTTCACGGTCGGAACGACTTATCCTTCCAGCTAAATGTGAGGCATGCGTTCAATATGACTTGAGGACGTACAACGGACGGGGTCCTAGTTCGACACAGACGGGATAACCTCACCGAACCTCCAGTTCAGTCCCAACACCAATCCCACCCAGTCTCGATTTATTATCTCCACATGGTTATCCGAGATAACAATGTATTCAACCATTTTGAGTCACCACCTATAACTCGCGGATGACAGGAAATCACCCGACTTCTACCGATCTAGTTAAAGCAAGGCTAAGCAGATAATCGTATCTGAACCTAACAGGGTTGAAGGATATACAGTGGGTAAGGAATATAAGTAATGCAGCAACGGTATAAAACAACGCCTATAACTTAATGCATCAAACAAGTAAAGGACTCAAGTTAGATATTTTGCAAACCACTAGGAGAATGCTCCGGGGCTTGCCTTTCAGGAAAGAGCTTGGCTGATGGTCGGGACACTCGGGAAGATGAACCTCGGGATCCTCTTCTGCTGCTATCCCCTGCACCAAGGCTTCCTGCTGGCCTTCCTCTCCTTGTACTCCGGGAACTACCGTTTTGAGCTCTAACGATCCTGTATAATACACGGTGCGTATGAATATCACAAATACATAGTAAATACAAAGGTACATGCTTATGTGAATGAATACACAGTTAAAGATAATTGACATGATTTTAAAACATGCATGATAAGCACATGTCATCTGTATTTTCTTCTACAATCAAATCTTGTACAAGCCTCACATTACAATTTACTTACACCTTAAAAGAAATTATAAACGACTATTGTTTTGCACACTACCCTCTACTGAACCAAAACCAAAAACAGATTTCACCTATCACAAACCAAAGAAAAAATATTATTATACACATGAAACAATAACTTAAAGCATTATTAAATTCTTAAAAGAAATCAGGGCACAACTGCAACATGATTTTAGGTTACTCATAAAATTCTGTAAAAATTATAGAATCTTAAGCATGTCTAATGTAGACTACCATAAAAATTTTAGGTCAAAACAGTAAGTACTTTATCCTACACAAAAATAACAAGACAGCACAATTCAATAGGCATAAAATACTTTGTATATAGAAAAATGTCAAACAATAGATCTCATAATACTCTTAGCTCTAGATTGGCATAAAAACGTCCTCCAAAAAGTTTCATGCCTAAATCACTTATATATTATTTATTATGAATTATTTATCATCTACTTAAAAAAGGCACCATAATTAAACAGGATAATATTTACACATGATATAGCCTTTCAACATTTTTCACAGATAGAGCATGATATAAGAAGACTAACAAACTTGAATTCACATTTTTCTGAGCAACAGAGAATTACTTATGCATTTTCCAAGATAACGGCATTTAATAGGGATAAATAAATCTACATAGAAAAGTATCACAAAATTCACATTTCATATTCTTCATGCATAGATCTCCCCAAAAGAAAAATATTGCAAGTTGAACCAACTCATTTGGACTAAAAATGAGGAAGATATGATTTTTCAAAACTTTTACAAAAATCTGGAAATAGATTCTTTAAAACGAAAAAGAAAACTGTTTTGCACCGGGAACCCTGGACTTTCCAGAAATTAACCGAGTCCTATTTTAAAACTCTCAGAGTCTGGCCACTTTACACTTAAGTCCGAGAAAGAATAGAAATGGTGCCCGCGGTCCACACTACGGGGGAAATGTCGCCGGCGTGGGGATTCCTCGCCGACGGCGAGGTCACTGGCCGGGCTACGGCCACTACAAGACTCAGCTCGACAGCGCGAACTCGATGGTGTAAGAGATGGAACTAAACTCGCCCAAAATCATCGTCGGCCACGCACACCGGCGGACGGCGGCGGCGGTCGGCGGAGCGCCGGCCATCTCGGGCCACGGCGGGGCGCAAGAACTAGCCTACTAGCTCCAGCGAGCCCAGGCGACTCGAACTAACCAGACAACATGAAGAATGGCTAGCCGAAACGACGACGGTGCTGCACGCCGGCGAGCGGCGGCGCGACCCGCGACGGCGGTCAGCCAAAATCCGACGAGTACAAACCCTAATCGATCCCATGAGCTACTTCAATCGGTTCTACTCATGCAGGCGGTCACGATGCGTGAGCTAAAGGAGGAAGAAAGGGGTTGCTGGCCATGGCAGACCGCGCGGCGATCGGGGCGGCCATGACCGACGGAGGGGGAAACGGTCGATTCGGTCTCTACCTAGGTTCTCGGGGGCAGTGAGCGTGCGCAAGACGCGTCTCACGTCAAGGCGGAGCTGTTAGCGAGCTCTGGGAAGAATGTGACTGGGCTATGAGGCATGGTGGCGATGTGAGCTTCGGGGCGGCGGCAATGACGGGCTCTGAGCGCGCTTGAGTTCTGGTGAAGGGAAATGAGGCAAGAGGGAGCGTCTGGAGATGGGGAAGAGAGTGAGGGAGAGACTGACGCGGTCTGGTCACCTTGAAGCCGGCGCTCGAGCTCAGACAGGCGGACCGCGGCGTCGGGCATCGATGCACGCGTGGCACGCATGCGAGCGGAGCGGGGCCGAGCGGAGGGGCGCGTGGGCGGCAGTGGGGTCGGGCGAGCGCGAGCGTGTGCGGCGCGTGCGAGCGGGGGGCCAAACAGCGGGCAGCGGCAGCGTCCCGGCGTACGGTCGCCGCGTGGCCGGCGTCGGCCGCGACACCGTCGCGAGGAAGAAGAAGAGAGGGAAGAAGAAGAGACTGGCAGGTGGGTCCCACTGCGCCAAGATTCGTGCAGAACTTGATTTACTCTATATTTTCTAAAATAATCCGAATTTGAAGAAACTTATAAAAGATGAAATGTTGCTCTCAATGAGTAGAACATTTCACTTTTAAACATCAAAGCCTAATTCTACCTAGAATTTGAAATTCAAATATGGGGATTTAAAATCCATTTAAAATTAAAAGAAAAACATTTTTATAAACTGTTTTTGACATTTTTGACCCACTTCCAAGCCTTTTCATGAAATGACCAAACTTCATTTAACACTCAACCCCAAACAAGCAACCTATCACATAGCTCTAGTTCAAATCAAAGTAAGCACATTGTTCATTTTATCATTTCATGTAAACAATGACTATGCAAAGACATGATTACGCTCATGATATGCAAGATAATGCATGCTTAACACCATGGTGTTACAGGGTAGCTTGACGGGGCGGCGCTACGGAGGTGCGGCTTGGCGGGGCGGCGCGGTGCGGCCGCACCGGTCCGGTGCTGCGGCAGCGCGACACGGCCGGCTCGGACCGAGGTGTCGCGGCGGCGGTGTCGTGCTGCGATGGCGGCGGGGACGACTCCGGGGAGGCGTGGGCAACGGCGGGGCCGGCTCCGGGAGGGCGCGGGCAGCGGCGGACCGGATCCGGCGCTGCGGAGGGGCGGTGTTGCGGCGGCGGTGGCGGGGCGCGGGGAGCGGCGGTGGTGGCGCTGCGGGCGTGGGGGCGAGGGGAGAATGAGGGGCGCACGGGGTGGGCTTTTCGGCCCACCTAGCAACTTAGGGCACCAGCCGGCTTTGTCGACTGCCACGGCAGTCGGCAGAGACTTTTCTTATTTTTTTTGAAAAAGTCTTTGCCGACTGCCACGCTGGCGGCAGTCGGAAAAGAGCCTGTTTGCCGAGTGTCAGTGATGGCACTCGACAAAGATTTTATTTTTTTGAATTTTGAATTCAAACTTTTTCTGTATCCCAAGCATATTGTTTACAAGTACATGTTCGAATTTGTTTATAACATTTTGCTATATTTTGTTCATTTATTTAATTTACTTGAATTTTTGCGCATAATCCAAATTTAAACAGCAGGTGCATGAAATAATGAAATATAGCAATTCGAAAAATGATATTCATGTTGGAGAGTGTATTTTGAGACCGTGTCGATAATCTCACCCAAAAGTTTCAATGCATTGTCCATGAAACATGACCATCCAGATGCGGTAGAAGTGTTTTTTAATTATATAAAATCCAAACAAAGTCCAAAAATCACGAAACTTATCGAGGTGTCATGTTATTGCATGTGGAGGCTACGATAAAAATTTTAGAATATTTAAAATAAGTTACGACGTCGGATATCCAAAACCCAAATATCTCCGCATGTGATCAGCTGGCCATGTAGTTTATATCCATATATTCCTACACACCTTAAGTTAGGGCCTATTTGATACCCTTAGTGACCTAAACTTTAGACCTAAATATCTAAACGTTAAACCAAACTGAACTAAACTTTAGTTCCCAATCCAACTAGTTATTACGTTAGTCCATTAGCTATCAAAGGTGAACTAATATGTCTAGGGAATATTGTTGCTTTTAGTCCAAATATCTAAAATTCTAAACTAAAGTTTAGTATAACCAGTTTGTTATGATAGTCCCATTACAAATTTTTCGATGGCTGTCTAGTTCACTGTTATAATCATGGTACGTTGTATTTTCTTAGCACCAAGTCTAATTGAACACTAACTTCGATCTCTTTTGCTAATTTTTGTGTACTAGCATCCTACTCGTGCGTTGCTACGGGATAGCCAATATTTTTATATAAAAACACATGAATCGTACAGTAAGATAACAATACTATTAAATTAAATAATGACTTAAGGCGACATTTAATCTAAACAAGAAAGTTTGTAAAATTAACAAGATCACGGAGATAATGGTGTCGCTGGCTCATAAACTCTATTATATAGACTTTTCGAAGATTCGTCTAAGATAAGTTTTATATCGTCGGGAAGATATCGCTGATATCCATTTATTTCGTGCGCCAACAAATGAACAAATAAGTTTTGACGCATCTCCTTACCATCTTGTACACATGAATATATATGTAAAATATTAGTGTCTGTCACATGGGTAATACCGTGCCTTAAAAATTTTAGAAAACCATAAAACAAAGTATATTATACTTATCGTACAAATTTTTACAGCTTTAGATCTATTCCACGCAGACGTATAGTAATATGCAACCAAACACCTAGAAGCAATCGACCGGTAAACAGGCAAGCAAATACCAGTAGCAGCCGACGCTCATCAATCAATGGTAGCATGCACGACGTACCTTACTAAACAGAGATGTCTTTCAGCATACTTGGACCAAAGTAGAGTAAAAAATAAATTTGTTGAGTAGATGACCACCACACATCATCACAAAATTTGTCCTTAATCAAATCATTAACAATCCCCATTGCAATCTTATTTTCCTCTGCTCTATGATATCAAAAACGTAGCACGATGCCAGAGATGGCCAAGGCTCGGCTACGACCATGGGAAACCTAGCAATCACAGCCATTACAAACGTAGGAGCAGCAGCGACTGGCAAACCCAGATCGATGGAGTAGGAAGACGATGAAAAAACATATCGATGGAGCACGGACGAGGCAGGGAACACCATCGTCAAGGGCTACCCTTTGCCGGAGGTGCAGCAGCAGCGCGTCGTTGAGGCCTTGAAGGACCCTTTGCCGGAGGTGCGGCAGCAGCGCGTCGTTGAGGCCTTGAAGGACCGTCGTTCCTTGATCGGCGCTTCACCCTGAAGGACCATCGTTGCTTGATCGGCCATTCAACTTGGCAAACACCGCCGTCAGATAGGAACCTGAAGATACAAGTGCTATACTGAGATGCAAGCAAAATCTAGATGCAAGCAAGGCATAGATACATGCACGTACGGACTTGCTAAGATGCAAGCAACATCGAGATGCAAGGAAGGCCAATTATATATGTGATCCTCTTTTTCAATCGGATATTTTCCTTATTTTTCAATCGGATATCACAGCAATCACGTGCATGCAAGAATTACGGGATCATTTGTTTCCTTCTCTCTTTTTCAACCGCAAAGCAGTGGCATGTATCATTTGATTGTTTCCTTCTTTTCAACCCCATGTCAGCCGCAGCACGCATGCAAAAATTACGGGGACCATTTGTTTCTTTTTTTTAACCACACATAGCAACCGCATGCAATAACTATGAGATCATTTGTTTCTTTTTTTTGAACCGACCTCACAGCAACGGGGGAGGTATGGCACGGTACCGAAGCCTCCTTTTCATCCTTTTTATTTATGGGAGATATGTGCAGCTTCATGGCCATTGAAAGCCGATCTTTGGCAAACCAAAATATACGAAAACTCAGAAGATATGGCGCTGAATAGGTTTGGTGCCAAGATTTTGGCAATACCTTCCAATCTTTTTGGCAAGACATTCTCATCTTTGTAGGTAGCAAACCAAATAGCATCCTTCGTTGGTTTATCAAAATATTGGCTTCGCAAAAATTGGCCTCAAATTAAGCAGGGCAATTTTGCTCTCACATTTTCTATGGCAGCCGCGATAGACTAGGACACCAAAAACATCTTTTTCAGTTTTTTAAGATTAACTGTTTCAAAAAGCATCCAATAAAACAATTCTTTGTTTTCCTGATGGAAGAAGTCAAATGGCCATGTTGGCCCCGTCTGTTTGACTTGAGTTGGCGGTATTGTACACATAAAAAAAACAATGAATAGTGATATATGTGTGTCTGTTTGAACCCTTGGGCTAATAATTAGTTGGTAAACTTTAGCTCTCGAGGATATAAACATACGGACTAATTGGTGGTCTAAAGATTAGCTGTCTCCAATAGTTGTTAGCTCATGAGTCTATCAAACCCAGCTATCAGGGGCTAAACTTTCTATTGACTGAAAAAAGACATCATGTACACTTTTGTAACCTCATCCTCCATGCCGACTACGTCCACGCTGCGTTGTCCAGCTTCTTCGCCGATCCTAGGTTCACCTTCGTCGAGATCGGGGTCTGTGACGACGCAGCCAAGGTGCGGGTTGGGTACGGGTTGGAGCCTTGGAGGTGCCACACGCGGTGAACCTACATGCTCTCGTTGCCGACACGCTTAGGAAGCCCCATTTATCTTTGTCGTGGGGGTTGGTAGGCGCGGGTGTGGGAGGTGATGGGCATGCAGATGGAGAAGCGGCACCATGTCCACGTGAGCGACTAGAACAGGGTTTGATCCATTTGTATTAAGATCGCGCTACTTATTAGCCAGTGGATCTAAACAAAGTTAGGCTAATAAGATAGTTAGCTGATCACTAGGTTTAGTTGATCACTAGCCTACTTCATCAAACATGGCCTCAGTTTTTATCCCAGTTACCACCTCTATTCCAAAAATACTATAATTCTATATTTAAACTATCACGTTTTGCATAGTACATACTATGCCTAAAATCAAGGATTGAGAAAAATGATCGAGAGGAAGAGAAAGTAGATGTATAGCGCTAGTTTTATGGATGATTGGATTTATCATCTAGGGCGTGTTTGGTTGCCTTCCCAGCGTAGCCTGGCTTGCACGAACCAGCCAGGCCCCCTTTGGCCAGGCTGTGCGCATGCAACAGGTGTTGTTTGGTTGCCTGACTCGCTTCAGCCTGGTAAAGTGCATACATTGTTTGGTTGCTCGCAGCTGCATCACATTCAAATTCTGAGCATGTATGAATGGTGTTTGGTTGCCTGCATGCAGGTTGGTGTGGTTACCAGTTTGCAGGTGTGGTATGCTTACCACCAGCTAGTTCTACAATGTTGCAACAATGTGTTTGGAGTGAATATTACATCATTTTAGATAGCAAAATTACAATTACTAAAGACTGCACTAAAATAATTACACCATCCACTAAAATGACATTATCTTTCCATTTGACCTCCGGTCTTTGCAATTGGAGGCTGCAGCTAGGACCATGGCATGTTCTCCAACCTTCACCTTTTTTTGAGCTTGTGGAAACAGTAGCAACAAAGACATCAATAGCAGACATGTGCTCAGATCAAAGAAAAACACCTCATAGGCATTGGACATGTGCTCAGATATAAAAAAAACATCACAGGCAATGGACAAGTGCTCAGATCATTCAAAAAACATCATAGGCAATGGAAAGACTAGGGCACCAGCTCAAGAAAAAAGAAAGACTAGGGCACCAGCTCAGAAATAATAAGATCATCACAGACATGGGCAAGAGCTCGGACAAAAAAATAAGGCTGTTTTAGAGCAAGATGAACAAAATAGAGGGAGGGTGATGGTGTCTTGGCATGAGGCATGTGCTCAGAATTGGCATGAGTTATTAGAAAAATGCTCAGACCAAAACATCATTGGCATAAGGCATTAACTCAGTATATAAAAAAATCATCATTGGCACAAGGTATAAGCTCAGTTCATCAACATCAATGTCAACACAAGCAAAAAGAGATGCACCAGCTAAGGTAAAGAATCCAGGTTTAGGTTAGCAGGAGTTGCTACTTAATCAACAAGGACCTGAATAGCAGCAAACATTCTCAGGTCCAGGAAACAGAAGATCATCAACATGCATAAACTCCTCAACCATGTCATATATTTTTAGCAGTATCACACCCCTCCCCACCCCCACTCATGCCTCAGGTTTTTAGTAGCATAAAACTTAAAACATCATTGCAAATGCCTTATGCCTCAGTTTTAGAGCATAAAGAATAAAACATCATTGCACATGCCTCATGTCTCAGTTTAGAGTAGCATTAAAAACTATCGCTGCACATGCCTCAAGTAGAAAATAGAAAGAATAATCATCACATCATAGGCAACTGGACATGTTCTCAGCTGGAACAAGAGAGGGGAGTAGATGTGTCATATACCGAAAAAAACTAGCATGAACCCAATCAAGGGAAATGGACATGTTCTCAGCTTAGTAAAACAACATCACATCATAGAGTATGGGCACGTCCTCATATTCGAAAAAAATGATCACAGGCATGAACATGTGCTCAGAAAAAGGAAAATCACATCAGTGGCAATGGGCATGTGCTCAGACAAAGTAAAATGACATTCTTAGCAATGGGCATGTGCTCAGCTAAGTAAAAGAACATCACAGGCAAATATACATGTGCTCAGCTAGGTAAAAGAACATCATAGGCAAATAGACATGAGCTCAGCTTAGTAAAACAGCATCACATCATAGGCAAATGGACATGTTCTCAGCTGGAACAGTCTAAATGAAATAACAGGCCATAGATTGCACTGGCAATCTCTCCACCACCTAAAATCACACCAGCAGCTAGGGTCATCTAACACACTAACTATATGTTAGTGTTAGTAAAGATGCATTATCTCATCAACTGCACAAAAGAATAAGTCAGCCCACTCTACATCCACCAGCTGTAGTTAGGCACAAAAGGAACCACCACTGCACACCCAAGCTGCACAAAAGCCTCAAACATGAAGCTGTGAGGGTCTCACATGTAGTAGTGCTTGGCCAAGTGCCCCCTAAGCCACAGCACCCTATGGTTGTCACCCCACTGCACAAAGGATGTCCCAAGTGCCTTGTTGTCCAGCAGATGGCCATAAGCAAACATGAGGGCCTCCTCAGTGAAGCCAGGGATGAACATGATAGAACCATATAGCTCAGGGTGGCAGTCCTCCACCTTGGTGGACCTAATGGCAGAGGCCACCTCCTTCACTGCCTCAGACATGCCACTGAGCACAACCACATCCTCTTCTCCAAAGAGGGACCTCTTCCTCTTGCTACCAGATGCAATCTCTGCCTTGGTACTGTCACACGTGTCAGTCTTGGCACTATGGAGGATCTCTGTTGCAGTTGCCTCAGTCTTCATGGAGCTCTCAGCATAGTCAGATGGAGCACCTAGTGGCTCATTGCTGCCCATAGCCCACTTCCCTGTAGCCTGGCCATTGCCAAAGATGACCACCATTTCCTTGTAGTGTTCAATTGGCTTGTTGAGTAGGTATGCATCATTGGGGTGGTCCTGCAGCAGTCAGACAAGTGACCTTGGTCAGTCAATAGTCAGCAAAAGAACTTGACATTGCTACAAGATGAGAATATTGAACTAACCTTGGTGTGCCCATTGTAGTGTTCTTCCTCCAGCACTATCATACACTTGTTATCATCCCAAAGAGCTCCACTCAGATCCCTAAGCTTTGACAGTTTCACCCACCTCTGCCTCCACTTTCTCAGGTGGTTGTACACCTGGGTGCTACTGACAGCATGGCCAAATGAGTCCTGCAGTGCCTTAGCCACTTTGTTGAGATGCACCTCTTTGAACCCTTTGTCAGTCCTCACCCCTGTGGCTATGATCTGGCACATCTGCCTGAGCATGAAGGCAGACATGGGATCAGTCCACCTAAGGAGTGACCTCTGCTGAGCCTGGGAAGCTGGAATGAAACCCTCAGCAGCTTCAGTCTCAGCAACATGCACACCCTCACTAGCAGCAGCATTGCCCCCCTCAGCAGCTTCAGTCTCAGCAACATGCACACCCTCACTAGCAGCAGCATTGCCCCCCTCAGCAGCTTCAGTCTCAGCAACATGCACACCCTCACTAGCAGCAGCATTGCCCCCCTCAGCATCCCCCAAACCATCCACACCAGGGAACACAAGGTCATCAGGGATCAGCTTGCCATCAGCCATAGCCTAGTTCAAGTGTAGTATCAAATACATTCAATCATCATAGAACATGTCCATTTGCCTCAGCTCAAGTGCAGTATCACATTGACTATGTCATCACAGCACATGTCCATTTGCCTCAGTTCAAATAATACAGTATGATAGATAAAAAGATATCATAGCACATGTCCATTTGCCTTAGTTCAAGTTAAGTATAAAAGACATCAAAGCATCACAACACATGTCCGTTTGCCTCAGTTCAAGGAAAGTTTAAAAACTAGCAAAGCATCATAGCACAGCCTCAGTATGTGTAGTAACAGAACAGAATCATCATTAGTATTGCCAAAATTCTCATAATGAGTGTAGTAACATAGAAGAAAAGCCATCATTGCTGTAGCCCAAATTCTCAGAATGAGTGTAGTAACATACAAAAAAGCCATCATTGTTGTTGCCCAAATTCTCAGAATTTTTATAGTCTCATGTCCACAAGCAAATGGAGAACAAAAATCACAGAACTTGTCCAAAACAACAACAAAATATTACCACTTATTCATGTCTACAAGCATGGAAACAAATGACCTAGATCCTAGAGAGCCCCCTATTAGCCCACATATGTCCAGCCCATTGATCCCTCTTCAGCAGCCAGGCAGCATTATCATCCATGCCAAGAGGTGGATGAGTATTAGTTTCATGTGGAACCCAGGAAAACTCTTCAGGAACTATCTCATCAACCCCAAAACTAAGGATCCAGTTGTGTAATATACAACATGCAAGCACTAACTTCACTTGTGTCTTCAAGGGGTGGAATGGCTTGTTTGTGTCAATGATGCGAAAGCGGTTCTTCAAACAACCAAAAGCCCTCTCAATTGTGACTCTCAAACTGCAGTGCCTCAAGTTAAAGAGCTCTTTGGGGTTGGTTGGGTAGTTATTATTTGCATACTCTTTGAGATGATACCTAACACCTCGATATGGGGGGAGAAACCCAGGGCGACAAGCATATCCAGCATCTACTAAGAAAAATTTGCCTAAAATAAATGTGGAGTTCAATTAGTTTCAATAGAGTGCACTAATTCCTCACAACAAGTAATTCTTTTATGTTGAATTGGATTAATTACCTGGTGGAACCCTTAACCCATCAGTTCTTTCCAATGCATCAGCAAGAATAGTGGCATCATGTGCTGACCCCTCCCACCCAGCCAAGACATAGACAAACTTGAGGTCAAAGCTAACTGCAGCTAATACATTTTGTGTTGGGGCATGCTTTCTACCCCTAAATGCAGCTTGCATCTTAGCAGGAACTTTAGCAAATACATGAGTCCCATCAATGGCAGCAACACAGTCCTACATGTCATCCACAAATTGAAATAAAGTTAACAGGCCCTAATGCATGACAATCCTAACAGCTCTAGCATTTAGTAGTTACCTTCCAATAAGGATACCATCTATGGCTGTTGCTTATCTTAACTGGTGTCTCATTGCTTGGTGCTCTAATCATGTCACCCCTAAGCTCTCCAATACCATACAAAACATCTCTGAAATGGCGGTGAACGGTCTCTATAGACCTTCTCCAGTTTTGGCTAACCACTCTAAATCGTTGGTTATGGCCAACAATGTGGAGAAACATAGCAACTTGCTCTTCAACACAAGAATTAATGTTGTCTACAACAAGTTTCCTGTCTCTAAGTAGGTTGCACAAATTAAAAAAGGGGGCTCTCTTCATGCGAAGCATGTTCACACACTCTATGTCATTGTAGTTATACATTAAGTTCAGGTTTCTTTGCCTCTCCTCATCCCTAACACTCATTGGACCATAGGTGATTTGAGGCCTCTCACACCTAAGGACTCTAAGCCTAGCAAGCAGTAGGGCATACATAGCAGAAATAAGAGCACCAGCTCTAGCAATCAGAAACCTTCTTTTTTCTTCCATGTCCATCTAGGAAAAAATAAAATTTTTCAGGACAGAATCTAAGAAAGAAACAATAAATAACATAGAAAATGGGCAAATAGCTCAGATTATAGGTCATCATCATAGAAAATGGGCAACAGCTCAGATTAATTAAAGTTCATCATCATAGAAAATGGGCAACAGCTCAGATTAATTAAGTTCATCATCATAGAAAATGGGCACAGCTCAGATTAATTAAGTTCATCATCATAGAATATGGCCATCAACTCAGAAACTATTCTTCATCATCACAGAATAAGGCCATCAACTCAGAACAAAACATTGCATCACGAAGACAACAGGCAACAGCTCATTTGCATCATATAGACCGTGGACAAAACCACAGTTCCAAAAAGACCGCAATAATCACTACCGCGCAATACAGATTAGAGGGGGCAGGGAGGGGGAAGAGATGTGCAAAATACCCACGTCAACAAGCAGCACAGCCAGCAAAGTCCCAACAACGACCGAGAGGAGTCAGATCTGCAAGCACAACAACCAAAACAAATAGATTAGCAAACAAAATATTGGTTCTTCACAACGTAAAGCAAAAAAAAAAGAAATCACATGAAGATTTAGGTTCTTACCGCAAGAACAGCAGGGGACCAGATCTGGCGTGCCTGCATCTCAGATCGAAACATGTTATTACCTAGGGTTTCGAATCGGAGAGGAAAAAGAGGGGAAAGAGATGGGGAAAACGCACTTGCTTGGAGTGGAATACCGATCCACGAAACCTGCCAAAGATCGAATCAATCAAGAACACAGCGAATCAACAAAGAACACCTCCAATCAAACAACAACACCAGCACCAGAGCGATAGAGAAGGGGGAGCAAACCCTACCGGCGGCGCACACGGGGACAGACAAGAAGAAAAAGGGAGGGAAGAGGAGGGAAGGGGGCTTTATAGGGCGGCGACGCGCGGGAAGGAGGGCGGTGACCCTAGTTTTCGCGCCATCTCTGCGCGCACGGAGGGAGCCAGCCGCAAGCTCGGACGGAGCATGGCGAGAGCCAGGATGAGGAGGAACGGCCGAATCGGGCGTTCCTCGGGAGCCTGGCTGGAGGGCCTCTTTTGCATCTCGCGAACCTGGCCAGGGGAGGGACACAGGCAACCAAACTGGGCCTCATTGCATCCCGCGAGCCATGTATGGCCTCAGCAGGCCAACCAAACAGGCCCCTAATGACTACTTGAGTAGTAGTATATCACATTTTATGCTCGACTATATTTAAAGTTTACTATTGGAAACCGATCGGCTAGGGAAATATTAAACTTGCATTTTCCCCCCTTTATCGGAGGGTACAAGTAAACAATCGGCCACATAGTATAAGCACTGTTCCTGAAAATGACTCAAAAAGGAGACTAAACGTGAAAGCACGGGTGGAACAGGATGCATCCATTAGAGAACACCAGCTGCAAGCAGCTAGTAGTTCTCCAGGTTACAAAATGATTGGCAAAGCATGGACAAGCTCGGTGCACGGTCGAGATTACTATTTGTAGGCAGTATTCTGCTTACGCGAACAGTAATAGCTCCATGCTTCACTACTAAAACTGGGCACACCGGACTGCACCTGATCAACTTCAGTCGGTATAGTCGGACCCGCTCAGCCCTGCATAGCACGAGTAGTACTGTAGATTCTTTACTTTGCTGAGCTCCTGCTCTGGACTGCTGCACCGGGACAAGAGATGAGCCAAAGAAAGAGAGATACTGACAGGGAGAGAGATGGCGCGGCCGCCCGAAACATCCTCGAGAATATGCACGCAAATCTTGTGCATTAATGGAACGGATTTGTTATCATACGCGCCTACTATACGCCTAGTACGCCCGTCCTCTGCTGTCCCTATCCTCAGTCTGCTGCACAGAAAACCCATTTGCTCACTCGTCTCGTGCCGGATGTGGACTCTGTTCGCCATGGGCAGACCGCACCGCAGACGCGTACAGCAAGAGAAGATTTGCAGTCTCCAGTCTCCACTCTCCAGACGTCGTCCGCTCCTCGCCTCCGGCCTCCTCTCGCCTCCCTCCTTTTATACTCCGTACAGTATGTCCGGAGGACTCTCTCCTCTCCAAGCCATCAGAGCACCTTCCCATCAGCCCCCCACCGGCCACCACCGTCGTTCACCTGCGACAATGGCCCCTTGCATGAGCTCCCTCCGCCCCACAGCCCCGGCATACATCCCGCAGAAGGGCGTGCCATGTATCCCGTCGCCGTCCGCCGTGCCTGGGTTCACGACGTACTACATCTGCCCGCTGCCGCCGCCGGAGTTCTTCCCGTGGCCGCCCCTGGCTCCGCCTCCGCCTCCGCCTTTCTGGAGCATCCCGCAGCCGCAGGGCCCTTGTGTCCCGGTGATGCACGGAGCTGCGTTCCACGGCGGCGTGGTGCCGCCGCATGGAGCGATGGCCATGGCGCCCCCTTCTGGGCCAGGGCCAGTGCCAGTGCCCGTTGCCTGGCCACCACGGTGCCATGTCGAGGCTACGGCTACGATAAGGATGCAGCGAGCGGTGGCTCCGGGTCCGGCTTCGGCACCAACCGCGGCGTCGTGTGGCGTCAAGGCCGCCGGGGACGCGAAGGAGGCGGCTGCGACCAACCAGCCGTCCCCGCGCTCGGTGCTCGCGCTCGCGGTCCCCAGTCCGCCTATCTCGCCGACAACGTCCCTTCCGACGTCGTTCCCATACCAGCTGGTGTTCCCCGCGCCGCCGCCGGCCACCGCAGGCCTCGCCTCTGCAGCGGCTCCTCCCACCGCCGACGCCAAGGGCAGCGTGGCCGTCCGTCCACCGCAGAAGCGGCGGCTGCGCCTGCGCGGGCCGCGGCGTGCGCGGACGGTGCAAGTACGCCGCGCCATCAAGCCTCGGCGCATATTCGACTTCGCTTCTGAGCGGACTAGCCTCATGATCCGTAACATCCCTAATGATTTTACGTGAGCCTGCTGCCTGCCTTATTTTCCTCTCTTTTGTCCTCGGCTTGTGCTACTCTTGGTCTTGCGCTATCAATCCTTGATTCGTTTCAATGCAGGAGGATGAGGATGATGAACATCCTTGATGAACACTGCTTCATCGAGAACGAGAAGATCGCGCCGGGCGGGGTGAGGTCGGAATACGACTTCCTCTACCTGCCGATCGATTTCAGGTTGCCTTTTTACCTGTGCGTACTAATAATCTTCTCGTCTAGGCGTCTAGCAATAGTATCCGTGACCTCGTTCGTTGCATCTGAGCAGGACCCTTGCCAACAAGGGCTACGCTTTCGTCAACATGACCTCGCCGGAGGCGGCTCGCCGGCTCTTTGTGCACCTGCACAAGTACCGGTGGGTTTACAAGGGCACCGGGAAGACCTGCGTGGTCGACTACGCTGACCGACAGGTACGTCGTCTATGCTCACTACCTTCGTCTTCGCTTTCCCTGACTCTGACGCCTGACCCGGCCACCGGCCTTTTGGATTCCTGCAGGGGGACGAGCTGGTCACGCATTTTTCCGGATCGCACTTCGACTGCCCCACGGAGGAGTTCCTGCCGGTGCGGTTCGAGCCGCCGCGGGACGGCGCCCGGCCGGCGGCGGTTGCGTTGCATGTCATCGGCAGGCTCTCCCGCCGCCACCTCGCCGGAGATGGGAAGTAATCCGCCGCCTCGCTGCCTGCTGCACCCTTGCCGCGCCGCTTCATATCTTGCGTTCTATCCGTTCGAGGAAGGAGCGGATAGAACGGGAGATACGATTCGCCTGGCCTCCTTGATTGCGTGCATGCTTTTAGTAATCTGCTTGTGGATTAGTTAATTTCGTTTCATATCCATGTGCTTTCGATCTCCAGTCGAACTTGCTAGGTTTAGTCTGTTAGTGTCGAAGCTCAAGTTTTGTCCTGTTGTATAATTTTAGTCTGTTTGTGTGTGTGTGTGTGTGTCTGTGTTGTCTGCTGTGCTTATGATCTGATGTTGAGGCTAGAGTAGGAGGGTTGGTAGTGTGAGCCGGCTAAAAACCTGCTTGTTAATTTCCCCGGCACATGGGATTAATTTAGCTCTCTTAATTCCTTAGCCTGATGATAACAGCCTCATCTTCATTTAATGCTTCGCCCCCTTGTTTCTTGTGGTATGAAATGGTTATTTGAATCTGCATGGAGTATCATGTTGGGTTTACACTAGGGAGCAATACAAATTTTAATCATTGAATGCAGACATGGACTCATGAACGGAACTTGTTAATGGAGTACTACTTTGTGATCTTCAGAAGATCATGCATTTGGGTTCTATCAATCTGTAGTAGTAATTTTTTTAGGCCTAACAGTTGGATTTGGTTCTAAGAAGTATTTTGACTGTGATCTTATGGTACGTGTGTCAATTCATTTCTACTGAAGCTTTATGTTACTACTTTTGTTCTGCATGCATTCTGGAGAAATAGATCGTATAGATTGTCATAGAATCATATTTGCCTTCATCAGTATAGATTGTCATACAACAGTTCATTAGACACTGTTCACTGCATCAGAAGCGCAACGTTCCGTGTCGTACAAAAGTTAATTAGACAATGTTCACTGCATCAGAAGGGCAACATGCCGTTAGTTAAACCGTTTTTTTGGTTTCTCAAGATTGGCAATAATTCATCAGACATGTTATATGATGATGTTGTTTGCTTGGTGTCGTAGTCTGTGACTTATCTTTCGCAAACTGTGGCTGCCACACAAAATGTGGCAAAGACATTTGTGGAGAAGTTCGGCAGAAAAATAAGTATGACATGTGGGACATTGTGCAAAGCAAGTGTGGCACGCTATAATTGCGGCAGTGATAAGTATGACATGTGGGACATTGTGCTAAGGAAGTTTGGTCAGGGCGCCCTCAACAAGAAATACGAAATCGCTAGCGATTGCAAATAAAAAAGAAAAAACTTACCACCTGCAGGGTCCAAAGGGGAGTGGGTCATGCAAGGCAGAGATCGAGCATTCATCGGGAACTGAGCAAGCTGGTCGAGGAGCTCGTCGCTAGCTAGCAGGATTGTGCACCTTCTCTCTCTATTTCATTGGCTGACAGCTCCTCCTAGCTAGTAATGGGTCAGCCGTTGGGGACGCCTCGTGAACCAAACATGCCCTCACTATATTTCCACATGAGGTCTTGTTTAGATTCAAAAAGTTAAAAAAATTTATAATTATAGTATTTTGTTTTGTATTTAACAGTTAGTGTCAAATCATAGACTATCTAGGCTTAAAAGATTCGTCTCTTAGTTTATAACTAAACTGTATAATTAGTTATTTTTTATCTATATTTAGTGCTCTATGCAAGAGTGGAAAGATTGATATAACAAAGAGAGTGAAAAAATTTCACTTTTGAATGTAAACTAAACGAGGCCTGATTTTCGATGACCCTCGTTGGATCTAACTCTACCCATTCTTTTTGGTTATATTCAAAGCAATGCGAATCTAGTTTTGTCCTATTCTTGTTTATTGATTTTCGGCGGTTTGGTCCAGACTCCAGATTTATCTTTCAGTTTGATCCACCACGCTTGAATCATCAGCGTTGGCCAAAATGCTGGTTTTGAGCTGTTTTGGTATTACTACTCAATGATACCACCACTACAGTCTTGAATTTTATTTCTCATTTTGTGTTGTCGGTTCTATCTCGTTGATTTACATATAGTGTACCCTATCCGTTTGAATTTAAGGGTTTTCCCTCCAAACTTTTCCGCTTTAGGCTGTCTCCAATAAAGAACCCAAAGGCCTACCCAAACATAAAATGCATAGTGCACAGTTAGAAAACGCCCTTCAACAGAGAACCCAACTCGAGCACTCATTTTGCCTTAGAGGTGAGAGGGTAGCCAAAATTGTGTCGCTCTCTCTCCTCGACCCAAAACTGCGCCATCGATGATGGTGGGCTTGCGACAGGGAGCGGCCGGCGCGGCCATAGGGAGCCCATGACGGGGAGCCACCGGCGCGGCCTGGCGGGACGTGATGGGGAGCTGCCGGCGCGGCCATGGTGAGCCTGCGACGGGGAGCTCCGTACAGAGGCAGCTCACACAGAGACCGCCGAGGAGTTGCGCCCGCCACCGGGAGCCGTCGGAGAAGAGGAGCGCAAGGGGAGGTGGGTGGCGCTGCCAGATTTGCCCGCGGCCCCGACAACGGCGAGGCGGGGAAGGAGGCGGGCGGCGACGCTCGTCGGGACGGCGGCGAGGAGTCGGGACGAGAAGGCGAGGCGCAGCAGGGAGCGGCGGGGTCGGGACGGCGGGGGGAGTCACGACGAGGAGGCAATTAGCAGGGGGAGCGGCGCCGCGAGGAGTGGCTGGCGTGGTGAGGAGCGGTGCAGCGAGGAACAGCCGACGCGGAGGGAAGTCGCGACGAGGAGCGGCCGGCCTGTTCGGTTTTGGTTTCCATGTTTGCATCGTCTGTTGGAAAACCGAAGTTTTCGGTGCCTGCTCCTTCTAGTGTGCGGTATCCAAACTACCAAATGCATATTGTATCTGGGTACCGACCGTTGGAAACAGCCTTAGAACAAATGAAAAGCATAGGAAATTTTAGAGGTCCCTAGTTAAACTTCGAACATGTTCCTTTGGTGGAAGGGATTAAACCTACGAAATTCCTTGAATACTACAGAATGTATGAAACCATAGTAATTTTGAAGGAAAACTAGAATGATTTTGGATCTCATAGAAACTTCTAGTTTTATGTCTCTTGGAATTTCATGTAATGTATCTTAAGGTCATAATGGCAATTTTCTTATATTTAAAATTAGTTTACTCCCTCTAGTTTTCTTAAAGATATCGTTTTGGGTAGGGACGTAGTTTTCCAAGCATAACTTTGACTTCTATTTTTTATAGAAATATTTATTTGTTGATAAGTTATATATGTATATTTGGTTCACGTTAGCGAACTCAAATTTTCAATTATTTATTATTTATATTCTCGTTGTTTGCCCTATGTACAAGTTTCATGCAACTTCAATGCTGTTATTAGTGTTTTTCTTGTTCCGCTTGATTGCTCATCGGCAGTCGATAAGCACAGCCAAAACCAGTTAAAAGGGCGTACTTAGTGTCGTAGGCTTCCGCACTGCGGAGCCTAGAGAAGGGAAAATAGCCAGCAGCCTTTATCTGTACAAATATACAGAGACTGAGGCTTAAACCCTAAACCTTTTGGTCACAGACGATAAAGCACTACCGCTTGCACCCCACCCTTCGTAGCCAAAACGAGATATACACATTTTTTTCTTTCACGCGAAAGGTTTGTCCATCTTTCTATTAAATAGAGAAAATAATAAATACGAGTCTTAGCGACGTTCTAGGGGTCAATAAGAGTACATGAATGCTTGGACCTTTTCTAGTGTATTGTAAGCTATCCTATTGCAAAAAAAAAAAACTGAACGAACTATAAACTTGAACACGTGTACAACTATTGCATCAGCCCCATGAAATTCTTGTAGATTTACGTAAAAATTCTACTCTCTCAGAATGACAATTTTAGTACTCGTTGATTTTTAGATGTATTTTAAGACATAATTTGAGCTTGAGCAGAGTACAGTGCAATGCATGGGGGCCTGCGGAAAGTGCGCGTCGAGCCTCCAGCGCCACAGTCCCACGTCACAAATCCCCACTACTCCGTACAGGCCATGCCAGCTCCTGTCGAGTTGTATGACGACTGTGCCGGACCAGGCCATGAATGGGATTTGACGGCGGAGGGGGAGGAATCAAAAGCGATTACTCCATCTAGTACAGGTCTCACGTCAGTCCGTCGTTGCCCTCTCCAGGAGTGCAGATGCCCGCGTCGGCGTTGCCCAACCGCAGCGGAGATTTTGGGCAGAGCTTCTCGAGCACACGGGATAGTGAGCTTTTTAATTTTGGATTTATGGATGACGGTTTTGTCTGAAATGGATTCCTTGACCTTTTGTATTGGTTTCATGTACTGGCACAACAGTAGGTATACTCGTACAATAGTACGTATGCTTTCCCATGTTTGCAGCTGATGCGGATGTGGCATGGAGGTGTGCCGGCAGCTTTGCAAGGCCATGCCATCGTTCCCCATGGCATACGTACTGCGCGTACTCCGTACACCGCATCGTGCGCAATGGCGCTGCAGCACCACTCCCTCAACGCCGGCCATGAGGCATGAGCTATTGAGCTAGTGCTAGACTGCTAGTCCATGCTCGGTTTCTCGCACGCGGTATTTGGGGGGGGGTGGTCATGGGGGGCTCTGCGTAAGAAGTGACTTGTACAGTGACCCAAACGCCCAGTCGACAACAAGGGCACGGCACTGTAGCAATTGCAGAATCTGCGGTTCGAATTGGACATCTAAACAAGGGTAAGGTTCCTGTGCCGGATGGTCTGACAGCCGCAGGCCTGCAAGCACTGGACTGCACCCTGGTGTACGATTCCGACTGCACCATGCCGCGTGTGCATGGCGTTGCCGCGGCAGTGACGACGGCTTGCTTGCTGGGCTCGGCGTCCACCTGCTACTGCGCCACAGTGCTGGAGTTGGAGTACAGTACAATACGGAGTCGTCCAAGCAGAGTCAGGCAGTACAATTGCTTCTCTAGCACAAGTCTCTCCAGTCCCCATCGGTACCGATCTTTTTATTATTATTTCCTCAATAATCTGTCACGACTTTGCACAGTACTTACACTAAAACATCAGATGCCCTTTGCGAGGCCTATCATGTTTTGGGAAAATATTTAGGTCCGTTTGGATCCCTTTGTTTTGGCAGAATTAGAATCTGCTTAATAAATTAGGCTATTTAGTTTGAAATTTATAAGATTCTTAACATTTTCAAAATTCATAAATAAGTCTATCTTCATCTTCAATTCATAGGGTGAGAGATGAAAATTGAATAAAATAGATCACCATGCTATATTTACACTTCTAACTTTATTTCGTTTCCAAGTATAGCTTAGCTCAAATATGTGTCTAAACTATAACAAAAAAATCAATTCCAAAAATCCAAACACGCTCTTAGTATCTTCTATAGTAATGTTTTAGGACTTTGCCCTCACTCTTGTCTTTTTTTTCTTTTTATTTGTTTCGAAAAAGATATCGTCCGATTCTCCTTATTCTTTTCCGATCGAGATGTATGGATCCATGTGTCTACATACCTAGATTCTCATTGATTAACGAAAATGTGCAAGAGCTCTATTTGCCTCTGCTATTCTATGAGTCGCTTCCTTTTTGCGTATGACACCCCCACTCCCTTTGGCAGCATCTACTAATTCGGAACTTAATTTTAAGCCACGGCCAGCTGCTGTTCCTTCTCTCACAAATTACTGTTCATACAGTACAATAAGCAGTTGTGGCTCCTTCTCCTCAAGTTACAGTGCTGAGGGGCTGCTGTTGCAGCAGCAGCAGCAGCCGCGGCAGGGCTGCGGCTAGCACTTCCAATCTGATTTTCAGCTTGTTAATCCTGTAATATATAAGCGCACTATAATAAAGTTTATTATAAAGCTTCTGGCCAAGAGACAGCATATAGGTGATTTTGGCATGTTTACCAGATAGCATCCCATGGATACAGGGTAAAAAAAAAAAGAAAACTGTATCAACGCTACAAGCATTTGAACCAGACAATATGCAGTGCAGAAACATTCTAGTAACAACATAATCATCACAAAAATCTAATAATAGAAAAATCTTTTGGAAGCACATTTCAAAGAGCACCTGAAGCAGTACAGAGAAAGATGACCTTTGGCTCAGCTTCCTTATCTTTAGTATCAACTATCATCCCAGTCTTCTGGCTGTGTAACTATTAGCAAGCTACATTAAACTCTTCTGTGGAAAAGAGCACAGTCAAGCTCGTATTTAGCATATTGAGGATGGATAAACATTACTAAATAGAGTTCAGAACATCCTGTGCACTACTATTCGAATGGCTGAACTATCTAGCTGAACTAATTAAATCAAATAATTTGCAAGAATAAAAAGTGAAAAATATTTATTCTTCGATATAAGTACACAATCAGCACCACACACATATTGACCGTCTCATCTAATAAGACCCTTTTGCACTATATGCATAGGGGAAAAACATCGTCTTCTCAAAGACAACCAATGCATTAAGCAAACACGTTGAAGAATAGAACTAAAGAATTACCCAAGCGATTCCACCTTATTGCAAAAAAAAAAAAAACATGTGTATTTCCCTTACAATAGCTAATAGATGGGTGGAAATGTGGAATCATGCTAATATCAATTCTGCCCTTACAATTGCTCTACTTCCTATGTCTCTGGCATCATTAGTGGGGGTATTTTAGAAACCATTTGACAAGGCTCATATCCGGCTCCGGCTCCTGCCGAGGAGCACTACACCAATTGATTTAGTAGGAAGAGTTTCAGTGAAAAGAGGAGGAGGCATATTCTAAAATAGCTTCGGCTCCTACAGAAAAGCCCTTATGGAGCAACGCAACGAGGAGCGGACGGAGGGTCAAAGAGGAGCGAACAGAAGCAATGCGAAGCCTGACCAGCTAGGTAGGGAAAACTGTGGAAGAATATAACTTTTTTGCATAAGCATAAGAGTCGCACCTATCTAGATACCACTCTTAGGATCATTTACAGAATTGCCATGAGAGAGGAGTTCTACTAAAAGTCATTTTTGTGCATGTTGGAACGCTACACACTCATGCCACCATGGAGTCTAGTCAATATTCACACGTGAAATGACTCCCTTGACGACGCCGACGGGGTGGACGATATGTCATCAGGGCCCAGTGGCGAAGCTAGAGCAGAGTAGATAGGGTTGCATTTAACGTTGTGGGTGCATATAAGGTGAAAATCTAGCCAAAACCATTTTATAATTTTTTTGGGGGGGGGGGGGGTTGCATTGGCACCCCTAGGAACTATGTAGCTTCGCCACTGTCAAGGCCAAGTGCCAATGCTCGAGCGCTCTCTTTGACATCGGCTGCCTCCTCCTTCTTCCTTAGTCCTCGTTCTCTCTTGCTACCACCAGCTTGTGTCGTACTATGTCTCGTCCTCCTTGGCGGCAACAAGCTTCTTGGCCTTCCAAGACTACATTTTCAGAGCAGCTTGGCAGCCTCTTACATGGCCATGGCAGACTCTGGCCCATCCTAATCGATGGCTCGACGGCAGTCAACGTGGTATGTTTGGTGGTGAAGCAGCATGTGGAGCCATGGTGGTTCTGCTTTGCACCACAGATTGAGGAGAAGGGAGCGAGCGAGAGCGTGCTGCTATGGAACGCGTTGGTCGCCCTGCAGGGCCAGATGCCTGTACCGCCATGCTCACCGTAGACCAACTGGACAAATGGCTAATTTTCTCACAAAATCTACCATTGTTGCCAGTAATACTCTCCCGTGAGTGGTTGTCGTGCATGGTCTGGTTTGCGTTTGTCATGCAGACTAGTGCACGAGACAACTTGGTAGTGCTCGGCGCAGGAAGTCACAGATCGAGTTGGTCCAGCATGAGCTCATCCGACGTTTTTCTCGGAACCAACACATCCTAACAATCGTCTGGATGTTGGCTTTGCAAAAGCACCAAGTGGGGGACGAGCTCAACTTGCTAACCAAATAGGAAAGCTATAGGTTTGGTATTAGGTTCGGATGATTCCGGACCAAGTCGATCGGTGAAACAAACACGCTGGAAGCAGGTCCCTAACACGACACGCGGGGCTTGCTACCTCGCTGACTGTCTTGGCTGGGCGCTCTCTGTGGTCATCCTTTTCACCAAGGCCACTCCTGCCTCATCCCATCACGCCCTCCCTCATCTCGGTGCTATATGTCTTTGTTGAGATCAGTGTTGACGTCGCTGCTGTCTACGCTGCCTTCATGAATCCTGTCACCGCGCGCCCATCACGCCATTGTCGCGATTGTGCAGTTCGTTGCTGCAAATGCATGCCAAGCTTGAGATGCTCAAAAAAGTAGGGTACCGTCATCGTCATATTGCAGATTCCTTACAACAGTTTGGCACATTTACGTCCTCACAAATAATGATCCTTGTAGTCATAACCGTATAATAGATCCTAATCAAAATGCAGAGTAACGGGGGGGAAGGGATTGGACTATATGGTGGCAAGCAGGTATGGTGTGTCACATACTCACATGTGACAAATACATTGGTAAAACTTCTCTCTCGGTATTTTTAACGATGACAAAAGGTTAAATTTTCCCGTTTGTAAGGAATGAATTCATAACTCATTTTCCAGGGGAGGCCGTCTCCAACAGCACTCACCTAAAAGTGCCACCCAATTCAGAATCTAGGTTCTACATAGTGAGTCGGTCCCCGACCTAAACACTTTGTTTTCCAACAGCCAGAACGCAAAAGGAGGAGCCCCCGAGGTCCACCCCGTTTCCCTCCCACCGAGGTCCGCTCGTCTCTTTCCCTGCCTCTCTGCATGCGCCGCCCGCCCGCCCACCTCCCCCGCCGACGAGCTTGTCAGGGAGTCGCCGCGACCGAGGTCGCTGAGGAAGAGAGTGTGGGCCAGATCGCGCGTGAGCAAGCTGGGGTGACCGCACGGGAGAGTTTCTGCCCGTCGCCACACGGGTGACCTCCGGCCGGCCGCCGCGCGGGCCAGCACGTGGCGGAGCCCTGGCACCGTCGCCATGCAGGGAACCTCCAGCCCGCCGCCAAGCAGACGAGCACGGGTGGGGGAGTGCCGGTCCGCTGCCTTGAGGGCCATCTCCGCCACGAGGAGGCACAGGAGAAGGAGGGCCGCGCCCGGGCTCACCGGGGAAGAAGACTCGAGGCGGTCCTGCCTCCCTGCGCCGGGCCGCTCCGCCTCGACGCCTCCTGTGTGGCCCACCACTGCATGCATCAAAGTTTTTTCGTTTTGGAAAGAGAAGACGCAAAAATGAGTCCCGGTTCACCTGCAACCCAAAAATACCTTCCCTGTTTGCCTCATATGTTGGACCGTGGTTTTTCACTGTGCATGGCCTATTTTGAGTTTGCATCTCCATTTGCACGAGCTGTCCTCCGAGTCCCTGTCCCGCCGCCAAAAAATTGAAGCGCACTCCGTGATGATATCATTCAACTAGGACCTCAGATCCGGGATCGACCCATCCCAAGTCACAGGCTCACAGCTCTATCTGCCAGTTCCACGGGTGTGGAGCATACCGCAGTCCGCACGCGCTGACGCACCTCCAAACTGCTTCCTTCTCCGGCCGGTGATGGCGACGGCCGCCGCCGCATCCACGTCCCTCCGGTTGCTGTCTCCGTCTCCACCTCGCATCGCAGTTACCCTCTTCACCCTGTTTATCCCAATTTGTTTTCTCCAACGAACTCAAAGCGTACTCTAATCGTCCGCGTTTGCGTTAACCAGAGTTTGCCCCGTCGGTGGTGTTGGGGGATCCCGGTGCAGTCCGCCGGGCGGAGCGCATTCCATGCGGAACGGCGGAGACGGTTCGTGTTCTATGCTTGCTTTCCGCTTTTTAGTTAAAATTTACTTGTGCACAGTTGGTGGGTGCTTTTAGATTATTAATTAAGAAGTAATATCCTTTATTTTGCTCAATTGTGCGATTTGGTCTGATTGGTTAACAATGTATTTATCCGATACTCTCCATGGTCCTTAGCCTTGCTATGGCATAGCTGTGCTGGAGTCCGCGGATTAAGAAAAGTTTAATGAATTGGGAAACTTTTATAACTGAACAATGAGCACAGACTGAACATTGCTATAGAACTGCCATTGTGTTTTGTGGTTGCTCAACATTTAAATGTGACCCTGGAACTGTAACCAATCAAGTAGTAGCATGGCTATTGTTCGAAAGCTTGGATATGATAACTTGCTGAGTTGCTGATGCAAATGTGTGATTAATGTTCAAACTACTCTGTGGTTATCAGGATCTATCTAATATTCTTAATTAAGGACTTGTGGTTTTGATAAGCAGGACGACTTTATTATGCGCAGTTAATAAACCTCCTGAAGAATCCCTCAAAAAGACCATACAAGTGGATATGCTTATTGATATGCTGAGGAACTCAAATCCTAGAGAGGTAAATATGAATACGTGATTTCTGTCTTCTTCACTCTGGCTGGTATTTAGTTCACATTATTCTTTTTGAACTGTGGTTGCTGTCCTACATTTCGATTCAGACTTAACACTATAGATCTGCTTCAGTATGGAAACCAGTATGAAATCCGCATGCCATGATTCATTATGAAAGTCTTTATCATAGCAGCCTCAGAAGGTTTGTTTCCTATTTTATGTTCACATATACTTCTCAAAGCAAGATCGAGGGTATGCACAACACATGGTGCCCAAAATATGTTATCATATTCTGATTCTATTATGATACCAGCACCTTTGCAGTTTGCAGCATTGTCTGTAATCATTTGTATCACATTTTGTCGACCAACTTCTTCAATGACACCCATCAACTTATCAGAAATGTATTCTTTTGATTTGTACTCACCTTGATAATTATCATCCCTCAAGAACATAGGTGCCTTCTCAGAAACAGCAACAAAATTGATGATTGGTCACCTCTAAGGATTGTGACCAACCATCGTGCTCTGTGTGCTCTCCAGTAGAGTCTCTATGTTCTCCTCCTTTCTTGCTTCAGGTGTCCCTCCCTAACTCTATTGTACCCAGGAATTGTATAACCTTGCATATTGCACCTGCAAGCAAAGGCAACAGCTTCTCGAAGATATGGATTTCTCAGAAAATTGAAAGATACCCCTGCAAGCATAGGAAAACAACATTAGACCACTTAACATTCTATCAAATAGTTGAAAACATAGACAAAGGAAAGTGCTGCATACCTCCAGAATAAATACATGTACTAATTAAAGCATCCAAGTGCTTACAGTCTTCCAATGCCCCAAGCTTTTCCCAATGCAGAAGCAGGCCCCTTCTTGTTCTTGTTGCTGTCATTGGTATTGCCTGAGGAAGGAGCAGTAGGCAAAGAAACAGTTCTTGCCTTTGACCGTTCCACTAGTCTTAGAGCTTGTTTCCAGTGTTGCTTGTTCGAAACTAGTGATTTGCACGCGCCCATGTTTCGTGTAGGGCCACTTCTTTCGTTATGGTTTCTACAGTAACAGCTGCATGAAAATGTAATAGAAAGGCAACTTAGACAAAAATGGGCCTAGAAACTGAAAATCTCAACTCATGAATTTCAATTTGTAATACAATGTTGATGAGCTGCTACCTGGCTCAAAACACCAACATGGTTGAGAACATGTCAAATGCCCTTTCTAACACACAAAGCATATTTATGCATCTTAACTAATGAGAATGAGATATGCTCTAGTCCCAGTACATGTATAGTGCACCACATAACCAAGTACATGAAGAAAAGGATATCCATCTTTTTTCTCCCCAGAGAGAACAATCAACATCTGTTATATCTAACAAATTTACTTTCACCCTCAATCCCGAATCCTCTCAAATACAAATAATAAAAGGTAGAGTTTCCCACACAGTTAGATCCTTCTAGAAATAGATAGCCCACCCATTTCATTGGAATGTGGATGTCTATCTTATAAGCTATGAAAACAACAAGAAAATTGGAAACCATAGTGGTCAGTGGTAACCGGTAACGAATTTCAGACCTATACTGTAAATCTATAACTAAACTGACCCAGATGTACTTCTGATCTTGCATCCTAAAAAAGAAAAAAAAAACAAAATCTCGAATTTGAGGTGAAGTAAACTGATGACGAAATTTTGGTGGAAGTATGTGATCTTGGTACTTTTGATGGAGATATTAAATTGCTTCTTGCTTGCTGCTTGCATATCTGTTATGAAAACACTTTTTTAAGGAACTGTTATGAAAACATTTGACATGACACTGGCAATAAGTTGACCAATGAGCGCACCAGAGAAGGTATCAAAACAAGGAGCTGATAAAGTCACACAAACATGGGAGTTCTAAAACAATAGGCTATAACTAAATTGAGTCTATTACTGTTATTGTGGTGTTTCTCTTGTATTCCAACCCCACCTTTTTCTTGGAGTGGAGTTGAGGCTGGAGGTGTTTGGCTAGACAAAGTTAGAGCGGAGCTGCAAAACCTTGAGTGGAGCAATCCCAAACATCCCCTAAACCTCAATCCACTGCCACACCATGAGAAAGTTAGAATGTGTACCTTGGTTTGAAGATGCCAGATCTGCTGGAGCAAACGGGGCAACATGTCTGGTGGAGAGTCAGCAGGGATGCCACGGTGATGATCTTCGGTACAGGAGTTGTGGGGGCCACAGGCTAGAACGTGGCCCATGGGCCACGGAGAGGAAGGCCGGAGGCACTGGTCAGGAAGATGGCGTTGGGAGAGGTGGGCTGCCGCTAGGCAAGGAGCACTGAGGAACGGTGTACCGGTGAGGCCATGCACTACAGAGACAAGGTGCTGCAGATGGAGATGGTGCCAGGGCCTCCAAGCATAATGCCACCAAACGATGCACGAGGGTTGGCATGGTACGCTGTATCCCTCGGGGCACATCCTCTCCCTTGTCGTTGAGGGTTGCTTACAACAGCCTGATCTGCCACCATTCCCCTGGCACTGGGCGACGAGGTCTGTCGAGGGTCAGATTTGACACCATCGGCACGGCCTGTAGGACCTCCGCTTGTGCGCATATGGGGCCCTTGACTTTGAACGCCGTGGGCGCCCCACCAGCTCGGACTGCACTCCAAAACAGCGCTGTCATGTCCACAAAGCATGTGAAGCTGTAGAAGTCAAACAGAACTATGAAAAGCTGCTTCTAATGTAAGCGGGTCCAAGCAATATTAGCCCTAGGTGGGCGCTAATTGGGATGGCGTGAACCCTCCACTGGCTAAGAACCATGATGCTCTCCTATTTTACCATTTACAGAGCCGAACTAACAACTACTGGTTGGCAAATCTATCTGGACCTAAGTTTCATCAACTGCTCTGAGTATAGTGTTAGTTGACAGTTTGACTTATTTCTATATAGTCTTCTCAATTCTCACTATCCTGTCCTACATGCTTGTTTTATTGTTTCTTTTGATATAATGAGTTCAAGTGATTAAATCACTAATACACCTTTCTTTCTTGTAAACAGCTTGATCAAATAGTGGTTGAAAATGTTCTGTCATTCGACGCTGGTTTCTGGGTTCGGCTAGCAGCTAGAATTGACCTCTGCAAATCAGATGATGATAAAGCATGGTTTCACATATGTAGATAATTTTGCTTCCTATGGATGTTATTATCTTCTATCTCAGTTAATTTAACTTTACAATTGGTCTGTTTTACGTTCTCAGAAAGATTATGAAGAGCTGGCAGAAAATGTCATGAACATTGTTGACCGGCTTGTTCACAAGACTAATGTAAGAACCATTTTTCCATCTTGCATAAGTATGGTACCTCTGCCTATGTTCTCATAAGCAAGGAAAACTTTATATTTCTTTTTTGATTACTAATATTGTTGCATTTGCTAATTTTACACTTATGTTATGCAGCAAAAAATTGAACAGTCAACAGATGTGCTGAAGGCAATCATTAGTCCTGTGATGCATGAGGGAGATGTGCAGTGGCCACCAAGAGGTCCAGACACTCTCAAATTGATGGAGAAAGTATGGTCACGTCTCTACCTATTGTTCCAAATGCTTTTTTTTTTTACATCCTTTACTTGCATTTTGTCATGGCCGTTGCATTTGCACTGCTTATAAAACTGAACTTTCTTACACTGTCATCTACAGAATTAACAAATTTGTGGTGAAAATGTAATCATCAGGGCAAATATCCGAACATTTCTTCTTCAGCAATTTCTTTTAAATTATGATTTACATGTGCCTATTGTTGCCGTTGTCTGTACTTTGCAACCAACATTCCTTTTGGGCTTCAGAGATTCAGTTGATTATATGTAATTTTCTGTGTCACATTGTGTACCTACAAATGCCAGTCTCCTTCATGCCACCTGACATTTCCAGGAAATAACACGCCGAGAACAAGAAGGACAGCTTGATGAGGGATTTCTGTCAGAAGTTAGTGCTCAGTTGAGGCAAGTAAGTGTTAGTTTATTACTCAAAAAAAGTGTTAGTCTATGCTTTTTATGCCACCAAGTTATTGTTTTTGTTGCAACTTGTATTAAATTTTATTTTAATTTTTATGTGACTATGCTTAAATGTGTTTAGGCTAAACAAGATGGAGATAAGCCAGGGCTTCAAGCTATGCTGCAAAAAGTGTTGCAGTTATATGCTTCCAAATCTCTCCAAAAACGTAGTTATGCATACAAAGGTAGTCTTCCTTCATGCATTACTTTTATGCTGTTCGACCTGAGATGTTGAGACAGGACTACACTTTCATTTTGTTCATGAGAACTTTCCTTTTTTCAGGGGATCAAGTTGTAGTTCCTGAAAAGTTCCTCGAATGTATAATACAGGGTCTGTATTTCCACATAGAGATTCTTTTGGTTTCGCTCTTTTGCATCTACTATAATCATATCTGATCAATGGAAATTGTGCAATGCAGCGCCTGAGAATGAGTGGAACAAGGTGTTTCTTGACGGGCTTACAGTAGGAAAAGGAGATGTTTCACCAGATGATCTTTATGCTGTTATTAACAAGAGAATTGAGAGAGTCTTGATTCGTACGGTGAGATCCACAAACATCTGGATTCTACAAGGAGCAGGGCCTGGTGCTGAGCATCGTCTCACACTAACGTGCGTTCTTCCTGTAGAAAATATAGACTAACACTTCGTTTCTCTCTGTGTTCTACAGGAAGGTGGTTCTTACCAGCAACGCATACTGGTTGAGTATCTGAAAGAGATACAGGCTAGAGCAGAGGAAGTTGTCAAAGTGCTTCAAGGACCAACAATATAAAGTCTTCTGGTCCTGTTTACACTAAATACATGTTTTCCCGCTTGCACGTAGTCTGATGGACCAATGGCTTAATTTTACTGAAGTTGTTTGGCAGAGAACTAGGAGGAGGTAAGTTTCCCCATTTGGTAGAGAACTCAGAAGCTTTCAACTCTATTCTCCTCTATTCTCTCCGTGTTGAACAGCTTTCATCTTTTCAGTTTCAGATATGCCTGAATGCCTGATGCTGGACCTGATCAGTGATCACACATTTACAGAGAAGAGATAAGCCATAAGGAGCGCACATTTACAGCAAATCGCCCTTTCTTATTCGTGTGATTGCCCATTGTAACTTGTAATTTTCCGAAGCTAGCTTTCATCCCGAAGGCCTGGCTGGTTTATCTGTTGGGATTATGAAATTTTCTGGTTGTCTGACTGAAAACTGTAATATGCTGCGGCTATACATACAGAACTGATGATCAAGTAAAAATCCTGATCCTGATGTGATGTTAGTTTGTGTCTTTGTGAAATCTTGGTGGCTCTCCCATGATCCCATCTGGCAGATGTTGATTCGGCACACGCGGAACGAAAGACGAACCAACCAAATCAATCAACCGAGCACGTGTCGTTGGCCAATTTGTTCGTCCCTGGTGGCCTGTGGCAGTTGGACTCCGATCCTTCAAACCGCGTTCCAATCACGCAGCCTCTTCTTGGCCTCCGGGACCCCTCCTCCCCTTTCGACGAGCGAGGGGGCTGGCTGTATGCTGGGCGCCGTCGTCCGTGTCCCGGCCCCGATCCTGCTGCCTCTCCTCCTCCCCGGGCCGACGCGGCCTTTCCTCCGCCGCCGCCGCCACCACTGCCTCCCGCCCGAGACGCCCATGGCCTCGGCCACCCCTCGCGGCGGCGCCGCCCATGGCCTCGGCCACCCCTCGCGACGGCGGCGCCGCCGCGAAGCCCGACGCCGCGCCCGCGCCAACGCCGCTGCCGCTGCCGCCCGAGAAGCCTCTCCCGGGCGACTGCTGCGGCAGCGGCTGCGTCCGCTGCGTCTGGGACATATATTTCGACGAGCTCGACGCGTACGACAAGGCCCTCGCCGCCCACGCGGCCGCCTCCTCAGGCTCCGGCGCCAAGGACGACTCCGCTGATACAAACAAGCCCAGCGACGGTGCCAAGTCCTGAAACGCGTCTCTCAAGTGTAATCACCTCTTCTGTTCCCCCAACTGAATTAGATTGATTGCTGGCCGTCTCACCAGATTCACATAGGCCGCTACCGATTCTTAGCACTGAGACATTACAATATCATTGTGCCTACCGCTGTAACCTGTAAGCATGTGCTTGATTGGGATGTTTTGTCAGTTTACCCCTCATTGTTGTGTAACAAGAGAAAGTTATGATTTACAAACAAAAGAAAGATTCAATTTCTCTGTGAGATGGTTAGCATTTTGTTCAATCATCTTAATCAGTAATCGAATCCTAGTCAAGGAACCCGAACCAATCACCAATGCCATTAGAATCAGAACAAATTAGCAGGTTACATCTGGTCTGTCTCACCATCCACAGGTGGTGAGCAAATGGTAATACACACAGAAACCATTGTGCCTGCTGTGGTATGTGCTAGATTGAGATGCTTTGTCAATTCAGCCTCATTGTTGTGTAACAAGAGAAAGTTATGATTTACAAACAAAAGAAAGATTCAATTTTTCTGTGAGATGGTCAGCATTTTGTTCATTCATCTTAATCAGCAATCGAGTTCTAGTCAAGGAACCCCAACCAATCACCAATGCCATTAGAATCGGAACAAATTAGCAGGTTACATCATGTCTGTCTCACCATCCACCGGTGGTGAGCCAAAGGTAACACACACTGACACAAACACGCACTAGCTCATGAATTGACATAGAACTTACTGATCATCGTCCGAACCACAAGAGGGATCCTCACAGTGTGCACGCCATCCTCCCATGTCAGGCTGCCGAAGTTGTACCTCCCCTGCACCTTCAGTTTGGCCTGGAACGTCACCTTGAAGGTCAACCTTCGCACCGTCGAGCTGAAGGTTAGGAGTGAGGGGCTCACGGTGACTTCCACCCCTGGAGGAGCTTCCACACGGGCTCTGTACTGCGACGAGGCTGAGCCGACGTTAGTGACTGTTCTTGACACAGTAAGCCTGCCCTGCAGTTTGGGAACTGTGATGGATGGCAGGTTCAGGTTCAGCTGCGTCTTCGATGTGTGCTGACAGGTCTCGTGCTGTTGAGTCATGGAGCTGATGGCCGAGGTGTTGTAGCCCATGGAGCAAAGGAAGGGCACATAGTCAGATGTCCCCATGTCATACACAAGACCAGGGTATGCAGCCCTGTTTGGATCCACATGACCACCTCCATAATCGAATGGGTTCGCCTGATTGTAGGGTGCTGCCTCGGATACAATTCCAAACCCATATGTGTCATGGACATTGGCTGCAAATGTGTTGACTTGTTAGGCACAAAACATCTTTGCTCAGAGAAGTGGATGAAGTATTACCTGTTGTGACAAGTGCTGATTTTACTGCAGCAGGACTCCAATTAGGATGCATTGATTTGAGGAGCGCAACAACTCCTGAAATGTGGGGACATGACATAGAGGTTCCTGAATCAATCTTGAAGTTCACAGATCCAATGGCTGATGATATGGCAGCCGCAGGAGTCCATGCAGCCAAAATGTTGACACCTGGAGCAGCGATGTCTGGCTGCAGAAGAAGGTGCAGGGTTTTTTCAGACAACTGGGACAGGCACTAACATAGAAATTTGATCGACTATTGAATTGGAGGAGATTTCTTACCTTCAGGACAGAAGGGGACAGAGAATTTGGACCCCGAGATGAGAAATATGCAACTTCTGGGCCTATCAGTTCTCCAAGAATTGTCTTTGCTGAGCCAAACTGAACTGTTGGGTTTCTGTGTATGGAAAATAGAAATTATTGGAAAGTTGCTGACAGCAACAGCATATTGCTACGTTTTTGCAACTGTTGAAATGCATGTGGCACTGTTTGCAAACCTCATGCTAGTAGTGTACGAGAGTATAGCTGTTCCAACTTGATAGTCTACTTGAACACTGGGAATATCGAATGAAGATGCAATGTCCTTAGTTAAGAACTGGGAAAATATAACTCCAACGCCACGAGCTTTCTTGACAGTCTCCACTGCCACTGAAGCTGATCTCTGTGCCCTTGTTTGGAAGCAAAGCACCACCTTTCCCTTCACTAGAGTAGAATTCAGAGATCCTGCAGTGCAGCTTCTGCAAAGACATCAGCCAATATGGACGTCGAACTAAAAGTTTGATCAGAAGAGATTTAGGACGGCAAAGTTTACCTTGCATCTGTATCGTCTGCACTATTAGATGCACTGTCTTCGGCATAGACTATGCGTATGCTTTTTCCAGGATGCTTTCCAGAGTACAGTGTTTGACCCTGCACCATCAGATATCAGAATGTCAGCACAAATATTTGCATATGAACCTGCATTACAACCCAAAACTTCAGATGAATGAAACTCTTACCACATAGGTGCTATTGTTGCCAAGGGTGATCTTTGCAAGAAAAGTCCTATCAATGGTGCCAGCAGCAACGGTCACAATCCATGGCGCCGAGTTGATCACCGTCTCTGAATAAGGCCCAGAATTTCCTGCAGAGCAGACCACAACAATCCCTCTCGCGACAGCATGGAAGGATCCAATGGATAGGACGTCATCAACATATGCAGGGAGTGGTGGTGCTTGGCCTAGGGACACCGAGAGCACATCGACACCGTCATGTATGGCATCATCAAAAGCCGCAAGGATATCTGCAGAAGTGCAATCTCCGGTGGCCCAGCAAACTTTGTAAACCGCCAGTCTTGCCCTGGGCGCCCCTCCCCTTGCAATGCCACTGGCAAGGCCCCTGAAGCTTGCATCGGCTACCTGAGCGCCAGCAGCAGTGGAGGCTGTGTGTGTGCCATGCCCAACGGCGTCTCTCGCAGACATGAACTCATAAATGTCGCCAGTGTTCATCTTCCCATACTCGGCTTCGTACCCTTTGATGTACCAATTCGCGCCTATTATTTTCCTATCCTATCATGAATTTGATGTCACTACCAGGACAATCACCACTAGAATTCTCCTCTCTTATTTAAGAGTTAAGACGGCAGTGATAAAATCTTTTCGCAGGCAAAACAGTAAGGTGAAAAAAACTCCAACCTGTTGCAGTTGGAAGCATTGAACCTGTCTCCGGCGACGCATTGCCCTTTCCACCGCCGTGGAACCTCACCGATGCCGTCGTCTCTAAAACTGGCCGACTCTGGCCATATTCCTGCAAAGTGCGAGCCAGCAGGATACCTCAGTCTTCTAATCGAAATGTCAGTCCTAATCCCAGTTGTTACTAGTAGTAGTAGAAGAAAGAAAATGAAGGGAAGTGGCCTCACCAGTGTCTAGCACACCAACAATGGAATCCTCACCGAATCTACTCTGTGAGAGGACTCCAACCGAGTGCGACGGATTCACTCGCATGAAGTCCCAGCTCCTGGTGGTGTGCAGGTCAAGCACACGATTCCGCACCACTCGCACAACCCCAGGCGAATCTTTGACACCGCAATTCAAATTGAGCCAAAACACGCAAGACAGCAACAGGTCTGAGCAGAACAGGAGACTAGTGAAGTGTGAGCTCACCGGCGAGCCGCGCCGCCTGGCTGTCCGTGAGCACGGCGGCGAACCCGGAGAAGCCGTGCCTGTAGCTGTAAAGGATGGCGTCCATGGCCGCCTGCTCGCTGCAAAGGCCGGCACCGTGACTCGTTAGGGGCATGGGCATCGTAGGTACTAGTCAATCGACAGGGTTGAAGAGCGGTGGCCTCACTCACCTGCCGAGAAGGGCGGCGAGCATGCCGTGGTGCGAGTCCCGGACCATCTCCGGGCGCAGCTCGGGATTCCTCTCCCCCATGTACACAATGTACACCTGCAGGAAACGGAACCGCATCATTCAAGGGTCAAGGCAAGAACCACTCGTGGATCGGGCCATCGCGGAGCTGAACCACCAGGACACAGGACTCTGTTCAGGCTCACTCACATTGCTGCAAGAAGAGGGGCCGAGCTGAAGCAGCAGGAGGAGGGAGAAGAAGCCGAGCAGGGCAGCCATGGCCGCCGCCACCAGGCAGCACAGGTAGCTAGCAGCTCGCCGGCAGCTCCAAGCAAGACGAAGTGGAAGGGAGCCGGAGTGGAGTGGTTTGAAAGGGGAGGAGGGTTGGTCTGTCACCGGCCGTGGCCGCCTCCTCGCACTAGTCTACAGGAACAAGGAGGCTTCCTCACTTTCTCAGCTGTCTGGCTGGCTGGACAAATACTACCGCACTGTTGCAGCGCGGATTGGTTTGTTTACTCTTTGCTCTCCCGTCCTGACGCAGCGACGTGCCTCCTCTCCTCAGCCAGTCAGGCGGCCTCTGTTTCTTTAATGGAGATGATCAGAGATGACTGACCAGTGTCGTCCTCGTCCATGGCGGCTGCCAACCAACAATTAAGCTGCGTTCTCTGTGTGCGCGCGCGCCCCCGGTGTGGTGTGGACGTGTGGTGTTCGGCCAAACGCATCGTGCTCGTTGCCAAAAACGCCCGAGTGCACACCCATGCTTCCCCGGTGCGGCGGCGGCGGCGGTGCCGTGGCCCATGGTGGAGGGTTTCGGTCTCTTCTCCCGGTGCGGCACCAGGAGAGGTTGCACGATTCGAACGTTGCGTTAGGCTCGCCGGCACCTACCCCGACCAAGCAGGCCCCTTTGGTTCACGGGTGGAACACATGAAAAACGTAGGAATCGATTCCTCCGGAATCGCTGACGTCATCGCCCTTTTGGATGTGCGCAGGAGAAACGGAGGAATTGATCCAGAGGAATCGTCAGTCTCTCACTGTAGCACAGGGGAGGAAAAATCCACACCGACCTCTGGAAATACGCAGGAATCGAAGGAGAGGGAGCTCGAGGCATCCAGCTGCGCGCCCACGGCGGACCTCCCGCGAGCAGCCGAGCCGCGCTTAGATCTCACAAGAGATGGCGCCGGCGACGCGCGCGGCCGCCCTCCGCGCGAGGTGTGCGCGGCGGTGGTGGTGGAGCCGCCCAGGGCTCCACCCTCCACCTCGTGCATCCTCGCCCGCGCCGCCACGGCGGCGGAGGAGAGCTTGAGCACCGGTGAAGCCCGCCCCCGCACCGCCGCCTCCAGGCCCGCGCGGACGAGGCCGCCTCCCTCCGCATGCGCCTCGCCGACGCCGCCGCGGTGCGCGCCCGCGCCGAGCGACTCCATGGCCGCCGGTGGAGGCGGTGTGGCGTGGGGGAGGAGAGGAGCGCGCCGGTCGCATGCGTTGTGTGTGTGAGAGAGAGAGACACGAGCACGGGCAAGAGAAAGTTTCTGGAGGATTCGTTGGACATATGAAAGTTTCCCTTTCCTACGAACGTACGAATCCTGTATTTTTTCTATGGCGATCCTTTGAGCCAAAGGGCCCTAAATGTTTGTTACAGTGTGGTGTGGGGTTGAGTGGCTTTTGTTTTATCTTGCGTTTGCTTGCAAGTTAATTTGGGGCTTTCTTGGGATCCTGCTTCCCTGAAGCCTGAAGGACCCGACAGGTACATGGAATCGCTCGACACATGGACGGGTTATAGGATCGTTGCTTTGTGAGCGTCGGACCACACGTGTGAATCATTGCCGCCTCGTTTGCCGCTTCTCCTCTCTAGCTTTGCTTCCGAAGAAGCGCTAACCTCTAAGCAAGCGGCAAGAAGGCCTTTCTTCTTAAAATTTATGTCCGATATTTGCACAAGAAATTTGAATAAAACAAGCAGTCAAACACGATGTTCGAAAGTTAAAAACGATGATCTTTTCAAGACGGAGGGAATAAACTAAAATATTGAATAATTTAAAAAGAATACCATTTAATATGCTGCCTTGGTCTTAAAACGGTACAATTTCCACCTCTATCCATAGTTAAACTTTCTACAGTTTGACCGGGATCATAGGAAAAAATTATCAATATTTATAACCCAAGATAAATGTACTATGAAAGTATATTTTATAGAATCCAATGATGTTTGCTTATAGTATCATAAATAATGATAAATTCATACTCACTCTCTCTCTCTCTCTCTCTCTCTCTCTCTCTCTCTCTCTCTCTCTCTCTCTCTCTCTCTCTCTCTCTGAGTAAGGCAATGATCAGGTGCAAAAATTCTTGGAATTAAAGCTATACCATGACTCTTGAGATTCACTTAAGCATGAAATGGGCGATCGAGGAATGAACCAAATATGGACCAAGAAGACTGGTCATCCTTTGCATAGCAATGTGCATTAGATCTCTATTCCGACGAATTATTTTGCTAGTATTCTTCCTTGCAAGCGCAACCTCACAAAAGTTGCTGCTTGCATCTGCATTGTTTTTTGCATAGGGCTGGGATAGTGGGATGTGGTCATCCGGATGAAGAGGTTACATTTACACTAAAATACTTCCTAGTCAGTAGACCATTGACCCCAGAATACATTCTCAGGAAGGGAACATTCCATTGCGCCACTTGGATCTTCACATAACAGGTTTGGTAACATCGGATCAATTAAAAATAAGCAGAGACGCACAACCAGTTGACTGTGGAGTGGACTTTAAAGAAAATTGGCATCAGTGGGCGCCTCTTTCACCTTTTGACGCTCAGGCGCTGAGCAATGGCCTCTTTCAATTTTTTTAAAGATAATAATGGTCGGGCCTGCTTTGATGCTTTCTCACTTTCTCACTTCAAAGGACTTGTTTAGATTTAAAAAGTTGAAAAAATTATAACTATAGTATTTTATTTGTATTTGGCAATTAGTGTCCAATCATAGACGAATTAAGTTCAAAAGATTCGTCTCGTGATTTACAACTAAACTGTGTAATTAGTTTTTTTACCTATATTTAGAGTTTTATACAAGAGTAAAAAGATTGACATAATAGAGAGAGTGAAAAAATTTCAACTTTTAGAGGTTAACTAAACAAGGCCTTTTACAGCAACGACGTGGCTAGATTTCGTCCGCCTTTGAAAGGCCTTTTACAGCAACGACGTGGCTAGATTTCGTCCGCCTTTGAAACGTTCGTTCAAACCCCAGGCATCTTTGATGGCGTCGGGTCGTGATTCGTGCGTGAATCATGATGCCATGCCTTTTGCTGAGCCCCTGAGCCTGAGCCCCTGATGAGTCATGAGTGGCAGCAGCCAGCCAGCAGGAGCGTGGACCGACCGGCAGTGCGCCGCAGGCCGCAGGCGCCGCCCCCCGTACCCTCGTCCGCTTACTAGAGAAAGGGATGACAAGAGAGGAGATCACCGGACACCAGTCTTTGCAAGAGCAAGAAAGGCCGAATAATTTGCACCTTTTGTACAAATCATCTGAGGAAAGTTGCAGCGGTGTTTCCCTCTCTATGGCCTTGTTTAGGTCGTCAAATTAGCGTTGGAATTTCTATAACAAAATTACTATAGTATTTCGTTTGTATTTGATAAAAAATGTTTAAACTTTGATTAATTAGGCTTAAAATATTCGCCTCGCAAAGTACAACAAAACTGTGCAATTAGTTTTTAATTTCATCTATATTTAGTACTTTATGCATGTGTCGACATTTTAATATGACTAGGAATAGAAATTCTATCTAATAAATTTGATGACCAAATTTAATTACCTAAACAAGTCCTATCTTTCCAGCGTAAAGTACAGAGCGGCTGCGTCAGATTTTTTCAATGGATACGGTACCGGTGCAGGTGCATGGCCTGCTTCAGGTCAATGCTCAGAGTAATGCCTCATGATCAATGAACACTTTTCAGAGTGGCATGACACCAGCCGGAGCCCAGGACCCAACAGCTCGTACTTCTCCCTGCTCTCTCGTTTTCTCAATTTAGTTTATTTGTAGAAATAATTTCAATATTTATCTTACAGTACTGTAGTGCACTGCTGTTCTAGTGCCGGATCAAACGCACAACAGGAAATCAGAAAACGCCCACGTTCCGAGCACGCCGTTTGAGCCGTGACAGAGGAACGGGAGGAGCATGGGGGCGACAGGGGGCGGTGCCGCACGTAGTAGGTGAAGCATTTACAGTGGCACGGATCTGTCATGCGACTGATGTGACGTGATGTCATGTCATGTCAGTCTCACCGGCGTCCAGGGGGGCGTGCCGCGCCGTGCGCCCCCCCGTTGGCCGTTGTCCCCGCTCCCCGGCGACGACGAGTCGACGACCACACGGAGCACGCGCCACTGCTGTGCCTGGTTTCTCTTCAGGTTTCAGCTGTAAGCATCTACTCTAGGGGTCGGATTTGGATGATCTAATATCTAATTAAGCATTTGTTTATCCCATGATCAATATATGAGTAAACCACCACTGGTGTCACTCCGCGCCCGAGCGCCGTACCTGAGTCGTGAGATGAGAGTACAGTGACCGGATGGCATGTGACCTGGCAGCGCAGACGACCGTTCAACCCTCTGAATGCATTCAACCAGGGCAGCAGGCTCTGAGCAAAGCAGGCCTGTTTGATTCCTTCCTCCTCCGCCCGTTTCAAATTACTAAAAGAAACTTTAATATTTCTAGATATGTTATTTTTATTGTACATCATATTATGTAAAATAATGATCTAAGAAAATGATGTCACCATGCATCATATATACTATACACTTTTACTAAAGATTTCATAAAATTTTGTTTCATTTTATTAGCAATAACTTTTATGTTCTCTTTAATTTCTCCATATATTGTTCATATTCCTATATAGTGGTGGCAACGTACGGGTATTCACCTAGTTAAGTACTCCCTCCGTCTCAAATTATAGTTCACTTTGATTTTTTTGGTACATGTATTTTGCTACATATCTAGATAAATAATATATCTAGATACATAGCAAAATGCATGCACAAAAAAATCAAAATAAACTACCAATTGAGACGGAGGGGGTAGGATATAAAGAGTCTATTGGAATTGTTGTTAATTGTGTCAACTAGCATTATAGTTAATGAAGAGAGAAAATAAAAAGAATTTTTATATAAAAATCTATGTCTACATGAGAAATAAAGATATGAGCGAAGTAACTGCTAGATGATATAAAAGAGAAGACATTTGATTTTGTTTGTGAATGTGATTTCTTTTTGTAGTGTCTACTTAACTTACTAAGCATGGAAACCATTTCATAGTTTGTAGACTATGACTACCATAACTAGTTCACTAATTAATATGAATTAGTTCTAATAATGAGAGGACTAATATATAGTTCTATATGTAATCTGAAGGGAGAATTAGGAAAAACGGCCCCCAAAAAAATTATCGTTAGAATTTGGTCCTTATTTTTTTAAACTTAGAAAAACAACCCCAAAACAAAATTTTGTTAGAAAATAGCCTTCTGTCAGTTTTGGCCCTTAACGGTGTTAACTTTAGGAATAAAAAGACCATTTCGAGTAAAGCAGCAAGTACTAGTAGTTTCGAGT
>CM041630.1:51630476-51648633 GCA_023333625.1 Bothriochloa decipiens | reverse complement strand
TAAAAAGAGCACGTGTATCCGGTAATGAGCAAGAGCACGTGTATCCGGTAATGAGCAAGGGCACGTGTATCCGGTATTATTTCGCTTCAAACAAGCAGCAAGTTATTTGCATGTACATATGCAGCCGTAAATTACAAGATTATGCGAGCATCGAGTAAAGCAAAGAAAGTTGGTATCCCAGAAAGGCTCCATTTTTTAAATCAGTGAGGAAATTGGATCTGCTACTTACTGGGACTACAAGATTATGGATCGACTTAGGTAGTCCTTATTAGGTAGTCCTTATGTAAGCTTTCCAGCAGCAAAGCCATTTCTTCAGCTCTCAACCTGAGCATAGATGATCCCTCGGCAAGGCTACTACTTTGGTGGGCGACGATCAGGGTACAATACGTCCTGAACATTTTCCTTGATATAATGGGCTGTTTTGTTTAGATTCTTTGCGACACCTGAAGCGACCAGTCCAGCACTCCTCTTAAACCTGCACCATCCATATACATCAGCAAGGCAATATATCGAAGTGGGGGCTGGGGACCAAGAAGAGATATGGACAGACACTTTCCTTTCCAAGAATTCCTGCCTCGACAAGTTCGCAGGTCTCTGTTGTCCTTGTTGGTGAGAGCGGGTGGTAGCTGCTGCTAAAATAAACATGAAGAAGTTACTATGATAAGTTCAGTTCTCCACAAAAGATGAACACCAGTAACGGTTCGCTGAGAGCAAGAAAAACAAGAGACCAGAAAATGAAAATAAAAATAAAATCAAAACCTTCAGGATGGCAGATCATTTTGACTAAACAACATAACAAAATGGCATAATAGTATAGTAGTGATAAAACCAGTTCCTGTCTGCATTTATCAAATGAAAGAAATGATCCTACGTTATATCATATTTGGCTATAACACTGCAGCTGACTTTTGTTCAAAGTATAGTCCATGTGGAACCTAATGTGCTCAGTAGGAACAAATCATTCCATCTTTAACATAGGGTCACCAGAGATGAAATTAGAAGAGGATGAACCAATAGATATATAACATCAACAGAAAACTTCACATACCATCCTTTGAAACATGTGCTGGAGCTTGTTCAGCTGTCGATGATTTTCTCTCAACCAATCTGCTGTCCACCAATAACTGCAGGGACATTTCTCATTCCTGTTAGGACTGCATAAGCTTATCATATGAGAAGCTTCAACAAATAGAAAATGTATTGTACACCTATTGGTGAATCCTAAAAATTAAAATGTACTATTAGGAGGTAGAAAGTTTGTTCATTGCATTCAAAGCGCACAGCATTTCTGAAGAACAGAATCTGAAAGCAAAGCATAGGGAGCTTTTTTTTTTGTTACCATTCATTTGTATTCAGTGAGATTGAACCAAAGGATTCGATATGTGCTGATGAATCTTTTCAGGGTGATTAGGAATCAATGCAGTGGTTCTTTGTAGTGCACGAGGCAATTAAAAAGTGACATCAAATTACGGGGTTAGATCAGGATTGGAACTTTTCATATGGTGACGATGGTGCTGGTGGTAGGCAGAAGAAAAAACACACTCAAAAGGAGGTCAAGACTAAATAAAAAGGTCAATATAAAATGGTTACCAGAAGAGAAAAAAGGAGACTTCCACAAGGAATAGCAAACTTAAGAGTGACAGTATGGAATGTCCCTCCTACTAGGAGGGTAAGACTGTCTCTCCTTGTAGGGTTAGCATAATCATGCATCCATGTTGTTAATCAGGAAATTAGTGTTAATAAATCTTTCTAAAGTATAAATCCTGTTCCTACATGAGATATGTGGATTGCTAATTTCTCAGATTATCAACAAATCTTCCATGAAGGGAAGGATGCAGAGCGATGCTCATTGGTTAGCGCATTTTTTTTTTTACACTACAACAAAAACTAAAGAAATTCGTGGCCCTGTACTATGTTCTAATCACTCACTGCATATACTGTGCTATGTTTCCTAGATATGAAATTTAACAGAAACAAATGGTATGCACATGCTGGCACCTGCATTGTGCCATTGGCCAAAGAAAAAGAAAAAGAAAATCTGCTATGTTCAGAGATTCTCAGATTGTAAAAGGAGAGGAAAACTAACCTCGAGGCCCCTGCAGTACGGCAACAACGTCTTGTCCTCGCTCTCACCACCCTGGCCGTCCCTGTTGTCCACGAACATGGAGTAACCGGCGCACCCGTACCTGAACCGCCTGAGATCATGCCCCTGCGCCGTCGCCTCCTCCTTAGGCTCATCCACCACGTAGTTCGGAACTAACACACCAAATCATCAATAACCTCATGAGATCTTCGGATCAGGCGTAGTAGCGTAAAAATCAGATTTTTTTTTTATTTCTTCAAGTTTCAAAGAAACAAATTCGCATCCGAAAGTAGACAAATTTTTCGATTGCGCCGCAAATATCAACCGAACAGATTGCACAGAGTTACCGGCAAATCGGGTTAGGGTTTGTGACCTTGGGGGATGGAGCGGGGGATCCCAACGCAGATTGGGTTGTAGCCACGGGACTTGAGCACGGATGAGTAGTAGAGGCAGCCTTTGCATGACTTCCCCTTCCGCGGCGGAGCCATACCAGAGGATCCTCCGGCCGCCGCGGCGCCGGACTCCGGCGATGCCTCCACCATCTTCTCTTTTCCCCTCCCTCCTCTCCTACCTCCGCGTCGGTCGGACGGGTGACGGCGAAATTAGCTATCGACGAAGGGAGAAAACCGTACTGGCTGCCGTGTGGGACCTCGTTGCTTACACCGCGAACCGATAGATCGCATCACAGGGCTGTCAAAGAGCCCTAGAGGAATTCGTTTTGTACTTTTGCACGTAGCACCTCTGTGGAAGCTGTGTTTCCTCTACCGATCCCGTCCGTCTCCTCCCCACGCTTTGTTTTCAACTTGTTTATTTACTCTCGGGTTGTAAAAGATGTTGTAAAGATAAATGGATGTTGCAAAGATAGATTTTTTATTAGTAATATGTTGTAAAGATAGTTTAGCTATTACGTTAAGATGTGTAATTCAAGAAAAATAGTTTAGCTACCTTCGGTTGCAGGTTTAGGAGTTGATGATTTTGAGACTTGTTTATGGATCATGCACCCATCTTTGTAATTCACCTGGTCTTGGGCCATAAGCCAGGAACAACTATAATGGAAGCCTTGTTTATGTGATTCTAGAGTGATTTTTGTCTCCTTCCTACTAGAATCTATGCATAGTTTTGATGTTCATCAGAGGAGTAATTCTCAAAGAGGAGTCTAGTCCGAGAAACTCTGACTAATGCCCGCATAGATTTGTTTCATCGACTTTGTTGCTCACCAAGGCATACACTTTGTGAGGTTGGACCTCGTTACAGATTCGACAAGGAACTTGGCCCTTCCCACCACCTTCGTCATGAGGCCAAGTCTATTGTCGACAACAATGTGGTCTGACTCACCCCATCTAAGTTGGCCATGCCACTACCGGCAACATCACCCACGCCAATGTCTCTAGAGTTTGCCACTGTTAAATAATTATCCACCTCCATGATTGTGAACACATAAAGTAACCTATTAATTTGTAATTAAATCACCCATTTATGCTATTATTACAAAACATCGTATAGAGCAATCATAAATTTACTTGCAGTTGTCCTATGTCAATAATTTATTTAACCTCTTAAACTTTCTTCAAAATACCAATTATGTAGTCCCCCAATTTTTAAATTATAACACGTTGGCTTTTCTAGATAAATAGATTTTGCTATTCACCTAAATATATATGTCTAGATATATAGTAAAACTAACGTGTCAAGAAAAGTCAAAATATTTTATAACTTAGATGGAGAGAGTAGCTATTAAAAAACTGAAACATTATCTCAAATATATGTATAAACTACCAATATCTTCCACTGCAAAGAGATATTTAAATAGGTACAAATTAAGCACAAATATGTTTCTATGTCGTAGAATCTTGTAAATTAAGTACAAATGCATGCATAAGCGATAAATATATACGTTATCTATCAACAAGCATGATAATATAGGGCACTCAAACGTTGGTCTTCTGTTTGTGTTTTCCGGTAACCAGTGTTGAATTTTTCTTGATCCAAAACTTCTCAATAGACAAACCTCCCTTAGAGGCACACATCAAATTCCTTGCGCTACTGCAGTGCTGCCTGAACGAGCGTCTTGCACTTGGGGACCAGGACGAGGGGAACCCGCCGCGGCGTCGTCAGCCCCGGCGCCCCGCCCATGTCGAGGTCCGCTGGGCGCATGCCGGCGGGGAGCTAGCGCTTACTGTTGTAGGACTACGAGCCTTCTATTCCAAGTTTGTCTATTGAAATTTTCAGCACATCAACCTGCTTATTTGATATGACCATGTCTTTCTTTAGGCACTACATGAAAACAATCTAAAAAAAAGAGGATCCGAAGGCCGCGAACATGAATAGATGGAAGAGGAGGCTTAACACCAGGGCCATAAGGACCACAAAATCGAACAAGTTTCGACGACAACGTCAGACCAGGTGATAGTTCAGACGATAGCATGTGACAATGTTACACGTAACTTTCAGACTTCATCTACCAAGACATTGACATACATATGCATTCAAACTTTATTTTACTATGTATATAGCTATATAATGTATCTAGATATATAGTAAAATAGATATACTAAAAGAGACACATTAACTTATAATTTAGAATGGAAGAAGTATTATTTAGTTATAGCACCACATAGACACGTATTTCCTACCACGTAGATGAGTAAAATAAATTAAGAAGTAAAGCAAAAGGGGCACATCTGACGCTCGGACGTCCGATGTGGTATAATTCCATGGGACAGTAATTTAATGTGCGCGCATGTACAACCTGCCCCACATCTGTATCGTGTTTGTATAATTAACGTGCTCACAAGTTGCAACACCCCGTTCGCCCCGCCCCCATTCACGCACCTCGCCCCCATCTGTTCGCCCTGCCCCACAAGCTCACTCGTGTTCGTGACTGACAGTGCGCTGCGTCCTTCGACCACTGGCTCACCGTGCCCCGTTAGAACCCGTTCCATATCACCATCACTCCTCCACGCCCCCATGACTGTGTGAACAACATGAAATCCGTGCAACATGAAACATTTGAAACAGATGAAACATTTTGAACATATGTTTGCAACATCCTTGTGAAAACATATGTAACATCCACATAGAACAATTGTAACTTGAAACAAAGAAACACTTGCCGCAATAGAACACTAGAACAGATGAAACATTTGAAATATAATTTTGCAACATATGTGTAAAGCATATCAACAGATCAAAACGCTTACGTCTAGAAGAGGTGAAGCATTTTGAACAAATTCTTGCAACGTGCTTCTAAAAACAATTCAACATATGCAACATCTATGATCTATTTTTGCAATATTTATATAAAATAACTGCAACTTTTAACATCTTCGATCTATTTTTGCAACCTCCATATAAAATATAATTTTCTGAAACAGAGACAGGAGTGGATGGTGGCACCCGACCACCACTAGCATCCACCACTAGAGAACGTTGCGGTCAGTGGTGGCACCCTTGGCAAGCGGCCCCCATGGTGGAGTGACAGCAACGTCGGTCAGGCGGGTGCCGCCTCCCGCGACCGGTCGACCCTGCACAGGAGAAGGGAAGGACGCGGCTGGCTGGTGTTGTGCCCACAGCCAAGCGCCCTTGCACTGGAGAACGTCGCGGCGGTCAAGGGCGTGGTGCGGTGGCGGAGAATGCCGCCACGGGAGAGAGCGAGGGGGACTGGGGGACCAATGTCCAACTATCCTGCAGTGTTTTTATTAATAGAGAAGCACATGACCATTGGGCCGGTCCGTGCGCAAGCCTAGGAAGCCATCGTCCTAACGCCGGGGACGCCCTGTAGGGAGCATTTCTGTAAAAAAAAAATGGTCTATACAAAAAGAGGAGGATAACGTAGGGACCAAGTAACAAAAAGAGAAGGACAATGCATTGATCGACCAAGAAATGACATAGATTTAAAGAAAAATCTTCATCCACATGTTCATGAATCCTAGATGGACTGGATCTCAATTAATTCTCATGTGGTCAACTGGCCAAATAACAAGAGCACCTGGGCGGCAACGCAGTCGGTTCTTTCTAGTTACAGATTTCAGTGACGAAAAATTGTCATACATAAGTCTGCTCACCAGTCCAATGGATGAAGTCACATCAGAACAGATACAGATAGGAAGCAAACGAAAAGTGGAGGTTGAAAAATTGGAGGTTGTTGCTCCGCAGCCTCCACCAAAGAAACGTATATAAATTTAACACTTCAGCGGGAGGAAGGGTAGTCACCAAGGCAAAGAACCTTAACGTCGCGATGATTCGCTATATAACATGGCCAAGACCAATCTTTTCTTCATAAGTAGTAGTAATCACTGAATAGACTACGGAGCAGGACAAGATGTTTCGTTACGTGCTCGCTGCCGCCGGGGTGCTTATCGTCATCCTCTATGCCGTCAAGAACCGCCGAAGCAGCAGGCTCCCGCCTTCGCCCCCGTCGCTGCCGTTGATCGGTCACCTCCACCTCATCGGCCGCCTTGCGCACCGCTCCATGCACGAGCTGCAAATTCGCTACGGCGGGAGCGGCCGTGGCCTCCTGTACCTGCACCTCGGGCGCAGGCGGACCTTGGTGGTGTCCACTGCCGCGGCGGCAGCGGACCTGTTCAGGAACCACGACCTCGCCTTCGCCTCGCGCCCGCACAGCGTGTCAGCCGACAAGATGATGTATGGCTGCAACAACGTGTCGTTCGCGCCATACGGCGGGAACTGGCGCCGGGGCAAGAAAATCGCCACGGTCCACCTCCTCTCCCAGCGCCGTGTCGAGTCGTTCGCGCCCGTGCGGGCCGCCGAGGTGGCAGCGCTCGTCGCGCGGACCCGCCGTGCCGCGGAGGCGGCGGAGGCAGTAGAGCTGAGGGAGCTCCTGTACGGCTACACCAACGCTGTGGTCACCCGCGCGGCCACCGGTGTCGCCGGGGCAACAGCAGAGAGGCTGAAACAGCTGCTGGGGAACGCCGAGGAGCTGATGGTGGGCTTCCAACCGGAGGACGTGCTGCCGGACGCGCCGGCGAGGTTTGTGAGATGGGCGACGGGCCTCGATAAGAAGCTCGACGACTATGCCGAGGAATGGGATAAGTTCCTGTCGGAGTTAGTGGCCGCGCACAAGGAGAAGGGGGCTGGCAATGCAGGGGAGGAGGATGAGGACTTCTTGGATGTCTTGCTTCGGCTCAGGGAAGAAGGTACCGACGGGCTCGAGGTCACAGACGATCACATCAAAGCTATCATCAAGGTCAATAACTTTGCAGAAACGCTCTGTAAGTTTTTTTAAAGAAATGTTTATCAGCAATATTGGTCATCTCATGCGTGCTCGATTCTTGTGTCTGCAGGACATGATAGCTGCCGCAACAGAAACATCATCTCAAACGCTGGAATGGACCATGGCAGAACTCATCGCCAACCCGCGGGTGCTGAGCAAGCTCCAGGACGAGATAGCGCGAGTCGTCAGTGCCGATCAGACGACCATTGCTGAACCGGACCTGAACAGAATGGAGTACCTGAAGGCAGTGTTCAAAGAGGTGCTTCGGCTCCACCCACCAGCGCCGCTCCTCGTCCCGCACCAATCAACAACGCCCGCGGTCGTGCAGGGCTACGAGATCCCGGCCAAGACCACGCTGTTGGTCAACGTGTGGGCCATCGGGCGGGACCCCGGTGTGTGGGACACGGCGGACGCGTTTCGCCCGGAGCGGTTCATGGGTGGCAGTCCCTCCGTGGACTTCAGAGGGACCGACTACCAGCTCATCCCGTTCGGCGCCGGCCGGAGGATTTGCCCCGGCATCAACTTCGCGCTGCCGGTCTTGGAGCTCGCGCTCGTCAGCCTTGTACATCACTTCGAATGGGAGCTCCCCGCCGGCATGCTCCCAGCGGACCTCGACATGGGCGAGGCGCCGGGGCAGACGACGTCGCTGCAGGTTCCCCTTGTCCTAGTCCCGAAGTGCAAGACGCTGGTTCAAACAGCACTGCATTAACACAAGGAATTTGACGTGCCTTCATGGTTATTGAGGTTTGTCTAGCGAGAAGTTGTGGACCAAGAAAAACTAGGAAGAACGGCGCGCTTCGCTGCGCCCGTCGTAGCTGTCATGGCCAATCTGCCGGTAAGGGTGTTGCTGCAACAGTTGGAAACAAAATAAATAGCTTCCGAATAAAAAATAATTTAAAATACATGCTTCAGTGTGTTCTCAAAAAAATCAAATTATCATGTGTAAGAAATGTAACCTATCAATCAAATGATTGGTATGAAAAATTAATAAAAGAAGAGTGTGTCTACCCCCGCTCGGGTGATTTTGGGAGACGATACACCCGAGCCAGGGTATGGCCCTCATCACTCGATTCCCATGGAAAAATAAAAATCTGGTATTTTTTAGACCTCGCCACTCTATTTTGAGAAATGTACATAGTTTGAGAGTCCTGCACCCTGATAATATAGGACGTTGCTGGCGCTAGGACGTCTGATGAAGATAAAATCTATCGGACGCCCTCTCACCCGCCTGCAACGAATTGCCCGCAGGTGCACCGCTGCCCGCAACACTACCAGACGTCCACACCGCTCGCTCTCGCGCCCCAAGCAGGGGCCCGCGTCACTCGGACGTCACTCGACCGCGGAAGTCATTTGGTGGGTGGTGGCGGCTCTTCTCTATAAGTTATCAACATTCATCTGCGAAATTTTAGGACACCGTTTAGATTTTCAACCTATGAGTTCCTTTAGAACCTTTCAAATTAAATACCAAGGTACAATACTTTTCACCGATGACTATACTAGTACAGTGAAAATGACACTTGCACAAACAAATTCAGTACAAACCCAACAACAAAAGCCAAAAATACCATGCAAGACAAACTCTCTTTATCGCATAAATTCCACTCCTATCGTAGTAGTTGCATCAGTCGTACTAACTCATTTGCACCTATCTATAACTTCACCTACTCGATCTTTTTTTTTGACCGAAGTCAGCACAGGAACTCTAAGCCTATTTTTTGATTTTTTTTAATAACGCAAACCTGTTTAAATTCGCTCTCACGAGGAGTCGAACTTAAATCTGCTGGGTGCTACTCAGGTGTTCTAACCAGTAGGCTAGAGACCTTTTCGCCACCCACTCGATCTTATATATACACACCAATAAGATTCAGAGATTGTGATGCTCAATGTCTATGACCAGGATTAGGATTGCCAACAAAGTATGCAAGCACTCCTACTAACGGAGCATTGATATAGGTGGTGGGCTCAGATTTCCTGAAATCTGCACGGTCATCCTCATAAGCATCATCCTCCCTAGGCCCGCCGACCACTGCGCCGATCAATGGGTTCGATTGGGTTCGCGCTAGATAAATTGAAGTATGGCGTGCCTTCTTTGCACGGCATCTGTTGAGGATGGTCCTTGATGGAGGGCAATGACGATGCCCGGTGATGGATCCGCTGAGGGTACCGGTCACCGTACCCGATCATATACGACGTTTTCATTGGATTTTTTTTTTTTTGCAAAATGACGTTTTCATTGGATTGTCTCCTAACAGGTAATCAACCTGCAGATATGTATGGATACATTCGAAATGTTCTGGATCTTCTAACAGTGGAATATGTGGAAGCAGCCTTCAATTTCTCATCGATTTTATATGAGCATAGGTTTTGATGAAATGTTGCATGGTGGCCCACACTAGGTACTGTGTCCTTGGAGACGGATTCAGTTAGTGTCTCAGAATTTGAGTCTCTAATAAGTCCATAGTAGCGACGGATATGAAAGTAAAGAGCCGGCTGCAAACGTTGACCGTCTATGGTATTGCTATGGCTTCTACAGCTATGCCCCATCTTTGCCATTCTTAGATGGTGGAGAAGAGTAGCAGTAGAGGTAGGCCTGATATTGTGATTTTAAAATTGGTTGACCACTCTTCCAACAAACTTTTGGACCGACCTTGTAAAATACGTATTTAACAAGGCTTTAGCTTCAAATCTAACTTTCGAAACAAGACCGAGGTTAACCGTAATCCTGCCGCAGTGCTGGCTGAGACAGCGTCCTGGGGACCACGACAAGGGGAACCCGCCGTGACGTCATCAGCCTCGGCGCCCATTGCTGGCCCTAGGATTTTGAGGGCCCTCTGCGAACTCTTCACGACGGTCCTCTAGACAATGTATAAAATCTTTATATCATATATAGATGTTAGCTTTATATGTAAAGTTAAAACAAAAATTAAATGCTAGTTTTATTTGTAAAGTTAAAACAAATTCAATGTTTTTTTGGTAACGTTTTCTAAGACCTAAATTAAAGAAAACATGACCATATGAGCACATAGTATTAGCAGAAGTCTGAAATACAATTTAAATTAAAAACGAAGAAGAAAAAAGAATACCTAGATGAACTGAAACCGATCTGCTGATGCTGAAGTGCTAATCGCAAAACCGATCGTCGTCGTTCGTCCGTGCAGCCATGGCCCTAAAGGCCTGGACGCGGCGTTCGCGTGGGTCATCTCTTTGTGGCTGAGGCGACGCGGCCGGCGGCTTCACGCGTTGCATCGCTTGCTCGCAGGGTCTCTACGACTGCTTGGCTGCTCGCAAGATCATTACTTCGCTAAATGAACTATTTTGGTTTGGGCCCCTCCCTCTCCTGGGCCCTCGGCCGTCGCACCCCGTGCCCCTCCCATAGGGCCGGCACTGCCGGTGCCTCGCTCATGTCTAGGTCCGCAAGATGCATGCCAGCGGGGAGCTCCCAGTCGAATTGGTGCATAAGACTGGCGACTGCGAGCTCCAAGACCGGTAGCGCAAAGCTGATGCCGGGGCAGATCCTCCAACCGGCGCCGAACGGGTTGAACTGTTAGTCAGTCCCTCTGAAGTCGACCGGGGAACTGCTGCCTACGAACCGCTCCGGGCTGAACTCCTCAGGCACGTCCCACGTCGACGGGTCCCTCTCGATCGCCCACACGTTGACGTATAGAGCCCGGTCTTGGCGGGGATCTCATAGCCCTGCACGACCGTGGGTGTTGTAGATTTGTGCGGCACCAGGAGCGGCAACGGCGCGTGGAGCTGGAGCACCTCTTTGAGCACTGCTCTCAGGTATTCCATTCTGTGGAGATCCGGCTCCGAGATGGTCGGCTGATCGGCGGTGACGACTCGTGTGATCTCGTCCTTGAGCTTGGCCATCACCCGCGGGTTGGCGATGAGCTCTGCCATGGTCCATTCCAGCATTTGGATGGTTGTTTCAGTTCCACCAAATATCATGTCCTACGGAGGCGGCAAGAATCAAGCATGGATCAGGATTCAGGAGTCAGGAGAAAAATATTAGTGGATATTTCTGTAGAAATTAAAAGAACATTTCGGCAAAGATGACCTCGAGGGTGCCCTTGATGCGATCCTCTGTGAGCTCGAGCCCATCGGCCCTTCTTCCCTAAGCCACAGCAAGATGTCCAAGAAGTCTTCATCCTCCTCCTCCCCTGCGCCGCCAGGCCCCTTCTCCTTGTGCGTGGCCACTATCTCGGACAAGAACTTATCCTACGACTCGGCCATGTCGTCCAGCTTCTTATCGAGGCCCATCGCCCATCTCACAAACCTCGCCGACGCGTCCGGCAGCACGTCCTCTGGTTGGAAACCCACCATCAGCGCCTCGGAGTTTCCCAACACCTGTTTCAGCCTCTCTGCTGTTTCCCCGATGGCACCGATGGCCGCGTGGGTGACCACGGCGTTGGTGTAGCCGTACAGGAGCTCCCTCAGCTCCACGGCCTCCCCCGCCTCCCTGGCGCGGCGTGTCCGTGCGACGAGCACGGCTACCTCAGCGGCCCGCACGGGCGCGAACGACTCGACGCGGCGCTGGGAGAGGAGGTGGACCATGGTGATCTTCTTGCCCCAGCGCCAGTCCCCGCCATACGGCGCGAACAACATGTTGTTGCAGCCGTATATCATCTTGTCACCGGACACGCTGTGCAGACGGGAGGTGAAGGCGAGGTCGTGGTTCGTGAACAGGTCTGCGGCCGCCGTGGCAGTGGACACCACCAAGGTCCGCCTGCGCCCGAGCTGCAGGTAGAGGAGGCCACCGCTCCCGCCATTGCAAATTTGCAGCTCGCACAAGGATCGGTGCGCGAGGCGGTCGATGAGGTGGAGGTGACCGTGTAAAGATTGGTGGAACGTGATGACCTCTCGGTGCTCATGGCTTTGTGTTATATAGGGATGGAACATCCCCATCATGGCATTACATCTTGTAGTACAAGTAAAGAAAGAATCAAAGAAGGAAACTACAGATTACAATCTATCTACCTCTTGTACAAGTTAAGGACTCAATACAACAATACACGAAGCCTGGCACCTATACGTAACAACCGTATATTCTAACACCCTCCCTCAAGCACAACTTATCTGAAAGGTTGAGATTGTTACTAAATAACACCATCTGTTTTTCTGTAAGGGCTTTTGCAAAACCATCTATGATCTGATCAGTGGTACTGATAAACCGAATATCAAGACACTTGGCTGCAACTTGCTCTCTCACAAAATGAAAATCAATCTCTATATACTTATTAGCTGATAGATATGTAGCTCCAATGTTATCACACCATAGACGAGCAGCTTTAGGATAAGGAATACCTAATTCATCAAGCAACTTGTGTACCTACATTACCTCGACTGCGGCATTAGCCAAAGATTTATACTCAGCTTCTGTACTAGACCGAGAGACAGTTGCCTGTTTTCTTGCACACCATGATATAAGGTTACAGCCAATGTAGACAACAAAACCACCTGTAGATCGCCTATCATCTGGACAACTGGCCCAATCTACATCTGAGAAAGCACTAACAAGAGTAGAATTAGATCTTCTAACTTTGATGCCTAGGCCGATTGTTCCTTGTACATATCTCAAAATTCTTTTCACAGCTTCCCAATGGGTTGTAGAAGGAGAATGCAAGAATTGGCACACTTTATTGAATGCAAAAGACAGGTCTGGTCGAGTCAATGTTAAGTACTGAAGTGCACCCACAATGCTTCTATAGCGTGTAGCATCTTCTGCTCCCAATGGTTTCCCTTGAGTATCTAACAACTTTTCTGTGGTTGGAAGTGGTGTTTTCACAGGTTTGCAAAGCTGCATATTGACTCTCTTTAAGATGTCAGACGCATACCTTTGTTGTGTTAACAACAATTATCCTTTCTTTCTGTGAACTTGAATCCCAAGAAAATAGCTCAAGTCGCCCAAGTCCTTGATAGCAAATTCCTTTTCAAGGTCATGGAGTAAGGCATCAATAGCATCCTGTGAAGAACTAGCCACAATAATATCATCCACATAAACAAGCATAAATATGACATGATTTCCCTTTCGATAGAAGAAGAGAGATGTATCAGCCTTTGATGGAACAAAGCCAATGCTTTGCAGCTTATTGCACAATCTGGAATACCATGCTCTAGGGGCTTGTTTGAGTCCATATAGTGCCTTGTCAAGTTTACACACAAAATTTGGTTTGTTCCTATCCTCATAACCAGGCAGCTGCTTCATATAAACTTCTTCTTCAAGGTAACCATGTAGAAAGGCATTGGTTATATCTAACTGTCTTAGGCACCAGTTCTTAGAAACCACAAGAGAAAGAACAAGTCTTATTGTGGCTGCTTTGACAACTGGACTAACTGTATCTTCATAATCTATGCCATATCTTTGCTTGAAACCCTGCTACTAATCTTGCCTTATACCTCTCAATTTTACTATCTGATCTCCGTTTGATTTTATAAACCCATTTGCAGTCTATAATATTTCTACCTTTTACTGGTGGTACTAAATGCCAAGTTTTGTTTCTACAGAGAGCATCAAACTCAACATCCATAGCATGTTTCCAATTTGGATCACTAAGAGCACTTCGCAAATTTAAAGGGCCCTCAGTTGTGGCTGCTAACTAACCATAGCGTATAGTACCATCAGTGTATACCTTGGGTTTGCGTATACCATGTTGGAGACGAGTGGTTGGCCTTGATGATGTAGCAGGAGGTGATGAAGGCGCAGTTGGAGCAGAAGATCCAGGCGGCACCACACCAGATCCCGTGGACCCAGCTGGTGTAGCATGCTGCGATGAGGATGGCGCAGAAAATCCCAGCGGCACGGCAAGCGAAGGAGATCCACTGGGCCCACTTGAACCCGCATTGCGTCCTTGTCCCCCCGTGGTCGGCGCGACCTGCTGACGAGAGCCGCCAGATGGCGCGTTGCGAGAGGGCGAAGGTGGTGGTGTGGACGCTCCGTGCGCGCTGTCGGCCAGCGCGTGATCCGAGGAGGATCCGCTAGGCGCACCTGACCCACCAGCCGTCATATCGCCTCGGGATCAGCGCTTGTTGGTCCCGAAGGGAGCAGGGGAGGCACCTGCATGAAATCATGGCCGTTCGGCCAGTTTTCTTCATCGTTTTGCACCAGATTTTCTTCAGATCCTACAGACTCAATAGAAGTATTAGTGCGCAAGGAATCATTCCCAAATTGGTCAGCAGTATCATCGTCCCCATGAAAAGATGGATTAAGGAGTTCTGGTGAAAGAAGTATTTTTGATCTAAGGCGAGCGCCAGCATTCGGATGAAGACCGGCAAAAGGATAGATTGTCTCATCAAAAACAACATCGCGAGGGATGTAAACACGACCTTCTGCCACATCAAGACACTTGAACCCCTTATGCATATTGCTATAACCTAGAAAGACACACTGTTTTGAACGAAATTGCAGTTTTCTGGAATTATAAGGGCAAAGATTGGGCCAACATGCACACCCAAAAACTCAAAGGTTGTGATAGTCTGGTGTATGATGATAGAGACACTCGAGAGGAGTCTGACCAAAAATAACCTTGTTGGGAAGTCGGTTAATTAGATATGTGGCGGTGATGAAGGCTTCATCCCAGAATTTTAGTGGCATAGATGCATGGGCGAGAAGGGTTAAGCCGACTTTGACTACGTGTCTATGTTTGCGTTCAGCGGCGCCATTTTGTTGATGTGCATGTGGACAGGAGACATGGTGCGATATTCCTATGCGCTGAAAGAAGGAATTAAGCTTTTGGTATTCACCTCCCCAGTCTGTTTGGACAGATAGGATTTTTCTATCAAATTGTTGTTCGGCCATGGACTGAAAATCATGAAATTTCTGAAAAACTTTAGACTTATGGCATAAAAGATAAATCCATGTGAACTTGCTAAAATCATCAATAAAGCTAACATAATAATTATTTCTTCCGACAGAAGTGGGTGCAGGGCCCCATACATCCGAGAAAATGAGTTCAAGAGGACTTGATGACATGCTACTAGACACAAGATAAGGCAATTGATGACTTTTGCCTTTTTGACAAGCATTACAAACTTGTCCTTTATTTGACTCAGGAATAAAAGGCACAGGACTCTTGCTAAGAACTTGCTGAACTATGGAAGACGACGGATGACCCAGACGACTATGCCATCTAGACACGGAGGGCTTGACAGTAGCGAGTGTTTCTTTATTTGTGGAGGACGAAGACTTCAAAGGATAGAGCCCCCGCTTGTACTCCCCTCTATGCAGAATTTTCTTTGTGGTCTGATCCTTCATCAAAAAATAAAATAATCAGCATGATATTCAATAAAAGTATTGTTAACGGATGTAAGACGATGAACGAAAGCAAGATTTTTATTAGCTTGAGGAACATAAAGGACATTTTTAAGGATGAGATCACGATGAGGGGTACGAATAGTACTTAGTACTATGACCAATTTGACTGATTCTCATACCTGCACCACTTGCGGTGTGGACCTGGTCGTTGCCGGTGTACTTGTCGTGGGCGGTGAGCTTCTCCAACTCGCTGGTGATACGATGGTAGCACCTGTATCGGTGTACCAACTTGTGTCTATCCCGTAGTTGGCCGTGGCGGACGATGCTTGGCGTTGCTCTTGTTTGCCGTGGAAGGAGGCATCAAAACGTTTGCGGCAGCGAATTGCAGTGTGACCATCAAAGCCGCAAAGCTGACACTTGGGGCCATCATTGTTCTGGCGGCGATCGTTGCCACCATTGTTGCCTCCACCGTTCCCACGGCCACGGCCGCGTCCTCCACGTCCGCGGCCTCCGCCATGGGTGAAACCGCCTCGACCTCCTCCACGGGAGGCAGTGTTCGCCGAAGAGCCAGAGCCACCTTGGGACAGATCCATCCGTTGTTCCCAGGTGACGAGCTGGGTGTAGAGTTCCCCGAGAGTAACCCTCTCAGTCCGGGAAGACATGGAGGATACAACGGGATCGTAGGTGTTGTCGAGGCCGGTCAGAATGTACGAGGCCACCTTCTCGTCATCAAGCCTTTTTCCGGCAGCGGCCATATCATCTGCAAGGGATTTCACCTTGCTGAAGAAGTCGGCGATTGTAGATGAGCCCTTCTGCACTGTGGCCAAGGCCATGCGCGTGTTGATGACGCGGCCACGAGATTGAGACGCCGTCATCTCATCCACAGCTCCGCCGCGGTAGTGCAGGCCGCGACATGGATCTGCACATCTCTGGAGACCGACGACAGGAGGTAGTTGAAGACCTGCTGGTCTTTGGCAACCCAAAGAGCATACTCGGGGTTGGGGACGGGCGGATCGTCAGGCTTCACCGTCGACTTGACCTCCTTCTCCGGCATTGCCGCAGTAGCGGCATCGAGGAGGTACGCCATCTGCGCACCGCGGATGGCTGAGAGAACCTGCGCCTTCCAGAGAGGCGCATTGTTCTTGGAGAGTTTCTCCATGACCGGACAACCGATCGGTAGTACGACGGCGGCAGCGCGGAGGAGTTCGAAATAGAACCCATCGAAGAATTTCCTGGCTATGATTACCATGTAAAGATTGGTTGAACGTGATGACCTCTCGGTGCTCACGGCTTCGTGTTATATAGGGATGGAACAGCCCCATCATGGCATTACATCTTGTAGTACAAGTAAAGAAAGAATCGAAGAAGGAAACCACATATTACAATCTATCTACCTCTTGTACAAGTTAAGGACTCAATACAAAAATACACGAAGCCTGGCACCTATACGTAACAACCGTATATTCTAACAGACCGATCAGCGGCAGCGACGGGGGCGACGGCGGGAGCTTGCTGCTTCGGCGGTTCTTGATGGCATAGAGGAAGACGATAAGCACGCCGGCGGCCGCGAGTACGTAGGGAAACATCTCTGCACTGCAGTCTGCTGACCGACGACTACTACTACTAATGAAGAAAATATTGCGTTTCTCTTGGTCATGTTATATAGCGTTTCTCTACCAGCTGAAGTGTTCAATTTATACCCATCTCTTGTTGGTGGCTGCGGAGCAATAATTCTCATTTTCGTTTGTTTCCTATCTGTATCTATTCAGATGTGACTTCATCTATTGGATTGTCTGATGAGCAGACTTATCTATGACTATTCTTCGACACTGAAATCTCAGACTGACAATTGCGTGACTTGTCTGAACTCTGAAATATGAAACCGCTCTTGTCATCATGTTGTGGCAATATATGCACACATGGTGATGGCGTGCACTTCTTTTGTCTCATCAGCCTTAGAGGTCCGAGAGGGAAGAGCAGTGATGTCCTTAAAACTGAGTTATGGCGGCTGTCCTCTATAAATTATCAGCATTTATCTCCGCAATTTCAGTTCAGGACACCATGATAGGCGAACAGTCTTCCATATGGCATTAGATTTTCAAGCTACGAGGTCCTTTAGAACCATTTTTTTTTATAGAAAAGGTCCTTTAGATTTTAGAACCTTTTAAATCAAAAACCAAAATACAATATTTTTCACCGATGACTATACTAGTACAGTGAAAATGTTTCTTCAAAAAAAATACAGTGAAAATGCCACTTGCACAAAGAAATTCAGTGCAAACCCAACAACAAAAGCGAAAAATACCATGCAAGACAAACTCTCTTTATCGCATAAATTCCACTCCTATCATAGTAGTTGCATCAGTCCTACTGTCTCACTTGCACCTATCTATAACTTCATCCACTCGATCTTATATATAAATATATACATACCAAGATTCAGAGATTGCGATACTCAATGTCTGGTATGACCAGGATTAGGATTGCCAACAAAGTATGCAAGCACTCCTACTAACGGAGCATTGATATAGGTGGTGGGCTCAGATTTCCTGAAATCTGCACGGTCATCCTCATAAGCATCATCCTCCCC
>CM041630.1:51553248-51630466 GCA_023333625.1 Bothriochloa decipiens | reverse complement strand
CGCGCGGGAGGCGGAGCGCGGCGACGGCTCCGACTGGGAGTGCGCCGGCCCGACCACGCTCATGTTCCGCGGCAACATCCCCGAGCGCGCCATGTTCCCCGCCTCCTACACCTACGGTGAGAAATGCATTGCATCCACCCTTTCCGTTCTGCTGCGTCGTCGTCGCTCGCGTTCAAGAGCTCCATCACATTGCTCTCCTTGTTTGTCCTCTGCTTTCAGACAGGGTGTTCAACCCGGAGTGCAGCACGCGGCAGGTGTACGAGGAAGGGGCCAAGCAGGTGGCCCTATCGGTGCTCAGCGGCATCAACTGTACCCACGCTTTACAGAAATTGACAATACCAATTATATATTTCACGAGACTGAAATGCAACTATTCTTACACAAAGTTTGTTCTCTGAATCTCTGCATGACAGCAAGCATATTTGCGTACGGTCAGACCAGCAGCGGGAAGACGTACACCATGGTCGGCATCACGGAGCGCAGCATGTCAGACATCTACGACTACATTGACAAGGTTGGGTGATCGCTGTTCATCAGATTTTGTCTGAATCATGCAGTACTTTTTCTGTTTTTCTGTGATTTCCCATTCGACGCCTTCTGGTTTCCTGCAGAATCCTGAGAGGGAGTACGTCCTGAAATTTTCAGCGATGGAGATATACAATGAAGCCGTGAGGGATCTCTTGAGCCCTGACGCAACACAGCTAAGGCTCCTTGATGATCCGGAGGTGAACTGTTCTTTACTGTTACCTGAAATCAAATGTAAATTTCGTGCGTGCCTGAACAACTCATGTTTATCCATATGTGTACCATTCCTGAATCTATCAGAAAGGAACTGTAGTAGAGAAACTCACCGAAGAAACTCTCAGGGACAAAGGCCATCTCTTGGAGCTCCTTGCAGTGTGTGAAGGTGTTAAACCAAAATTTCTCTTCTTTCTGTTCAAACAAGATGCACCCTGTTAAGTTTACTTCTAGTGTACTAATCCTTTCGGTTTCTGGGACAGCTCAAAGACAGATCGGGGAAACTGCTATGAATGAAACAAGCTCCAGATCTCATCAGATACTCAGGCTGGTTGGCCCTTGTGCAGTACTGAATGATGTGCAAATGTTTTAGCAGGAATTACTTTTTGTTCTAATAACACATGTGTAAATTGCAGACCATCGAGAGCACGGCAAAGCAGTTCATGGGAAAAGGCAACTCGAGCACCCTTCTGGCTTGTGTGGTATGGATCTCTATGGTGTATTTTCTTATCACATCTCAAGTATAGTACATTGTTCCATGTATTGCCCTCTGAATTTTTCATTTCTTCCGAGGGAAGAATTTTGTTGATTTAGCAGGAAGTGAGCGTGCCTCTCAGACACAATCAGCTGGTATGAGGCTTAAGGAAGGCAGCCACATTAACAGAAGCTTGCTTACATTGGGAAAGGTCATTCGCCAACTCAGGTCCGTTAAGGTGCTCTAGTCATCTGTCTTTGGCAGAGAATCACAACTCCAAGCATATTAGTGCTATTTTTGCAATTTGTCTTGAACCAAATGCCCTTCAGCATTGCAACTTGAACGCCTGAATCTGGACAACTCATTCCTGATGCAGCAAGGGAAGAAATGGGCATATCCCTTACAGAGATTCAAAGCTCACACGTATACTGCAGTCATCTTTAGGCGGCAACGCGAGAACTGCTATTATCTGCACAATGAGCCCAGCACACTGCCATCTCGAGCAATCCAGGAACACGCTTTTGTTTGCAAACTGTGCTAAAAACGTAGTTACTGACGCAAAGGTCAATGTAGTGATGTCAGACAAGGTGTTAGTGAAACATCTTCAAAGGGAAATTGCAAGGCTAGAGAATGAACTAAAGTTTCCTGGATCAGCCTCTTGCAGCAATCATGCTGAGGCTTTGAGAGAAAAAGATGAGCTGATCAAACAGGTGCTGTTACTCTCAACAAGTCCTTTGCTTTTTGTGTCTGCAATTCCACATTCATGACAATTGTCTTGTTATATTATTTGTTCATTTGCAACAATGTATGCTGTTATGCCAATGAAAAAAATACAATTGTTATGGACTTTCAGCTGGAAGAGCAGTTGAAGGAATTGATGGAGCAGAAAGACACCGTTCAGTCTCAACTTGACAATTTTCGCCGAGTTGCAAGTGATGGAAATTTCAATGTCCTTGCAACAAGGCAATGGGTATCTATTCTCTTGTTTCTGCACTCCGTTATAAAACCATGCGGCCATCTTCTTAATGACATACTAATTGGACTACTTCTGACAGGATCAACGGAATAGGTCTTTAGAGTCCCTTCCACGTAATGTGTCTGAAGACGCGCTTTCTTCTTCTGATACTTATGATGCCCTTTATGAAGAACAAGGAGATCCAGGATCAAAAGCATTTGATGATTCACAGATCTATAATGGTCATCATCATGACCCAGAGCTTCTCAAAAGAACACAATATCAACAAACAGTGGATGAACAGCCAATGTCTAACAGCATAGAGATATATCAACAAAATAGGGAGGCTTCATCAGAGGTTTCTGAGGAGCATTGCAAGGAAGTCCGGTGCATCCAAACGAATGAGCTTAGGAAAAGTCAATTATTCTATCCTGCTGATCGATCTCATGCTGGTACAAACATCGATGAAGAAAAGCATGGTGAAAACATAACAGACACATCAGACATTGCCATCAAACTGTACACATGTGATTCTGACCCATCTTCTGATACTGAAAAAACAAATACTGATGAATCTTTGGCCCTGAAGAGGTGTGTGATAAGCTCCAGGGACAGTGTACTAAATAGAAGCAGAAGTTGCAGAGCTAGCTTCATGGTCATTCCAAATAGTTGGTTTGATGGTTCAGTGGATATGAGAATGACACCAACAGGTGACATTTTCAAATATGCTCACAGAAGGCCAGAGAAGGTTAGGAGGAGTCTGTATCCTGAAAATGGTCATTGCGAAAATGATCTTACATTAGACTGCCCTGTGGTCTCTGGAACAGTTGCATCTGACACGATTATAGACAAGAACACTTGCAATGAAGAAGATGAAGACACCATCAATAACGTCAGCTGCATCACAAAAGTGAAAGAGAAGTCAGAAGGGTGCTGTACATCCCAATTAGAGGGCAACCAGGTACAAGTAGCTTCCTTACAGAAGTGGTCTCTCCATCGGTTCTGCTTGTGACACCTAGTTAGTTTAACACCTCAAAGTTTCCATTACACAAGCAATAAATGCTATAAACACAAATGAATTTCCTAATATCCCAACATTTTCAGTTCATCAAGCTGATTTTTGATGTCTGCATATATATATTTTTAAGCAGGATGACGTTACTGAAGAAATCCCGGACTTGAAACATGTCAAAGATGTTGACAGAGATACATCGGTGACCCCTGTTGACTCTCCTTCACGGTGGCCTATTAACTTTGAGAAAAAACAGAAGGAAATCATTGAGTTATGGCATGAATGCAATGTCTCTATAGTACACAGAACATATTTCTTCCTCCTCTTCAAGGGGGACAAAGCAGACTATATTTACTTGGAAGTGGAGCACAGGAGATTGTCCTTCATTAAAAGTTCTTTCAGTGCCGGGTGTGAGCCTAATGCTACTGTTACATCAAGGTAAGTTCTGTCATAATTCATATGTATATTGCTTAAGTTACTGAAATCAACAATTTCGAGCTCTTTTCTAAGAACACAAATTGTGTGCATCCTTGTTCTTGCCAGCTTGAGAAATCTTCGGCACGAAAGAGACATGCTCTACAGGCAAATGCTGAGGAGACTCAATCTTCAGGAAAGAGAGAGCCTTTACAGCAAATGGGGGATAGAACTGAATTCCAAACAGCGAAGGCTGCAGCTATCGCGTCGCATCTGGACACAGACTGACATGGAACATGTGAGGGAAAGTGCCGCTCTTGTCACAAAACTGGTAGAACATCTGGAGAAGAGGCAGGCCATCAAGGAGATGTTTGGGTTGAGCTTCACACTGAACCCACGAGCTGACCGAAGAACTTTCAGCTGGGTCAGTGGTCACTCCTAAACTAAGCATTATGACAATGACGATTATGATGGTTGATGGCTGGATGAGACGACAACAGTGGCACAGTGGTAAATGATGAATACAGGATAGAGGAGATCTCTTGTCAGATTTGAACTCATCCCAGCATTAGTTTTCACTAATGCCCGCATACATTTTGTATCACTTATTATGCAGGTGTACATGTACATGTGATGGATTTCGCATTGCGGTACTGTCAAAATGAACGGACATGAGGTGCCAACCCTTTGCAGCTAACTGTACGATGTATTGCTGTTCTGATTTTTTTGTGTCAAATATATCTAATCTACTTGATTCTTTGTTAAGGTAGATCAGATGCTATGAAAATGCCAGCGTTTATTGTTGTTGTAAGCTCGTTCCCTTCCTTTTCTCTTTGTAAGAGCCGCATCATGCTAATGCTAATGCTAATATATGACCAAACTAACTAAAAAACTTCGATTATGATTAAACTAAAAACAGGGAATAATCTGCCTGTTTTAACCCCATTCAGAAACCCGCTATCATTTGGATTCAAACATATATGACTCAAAAGACGATTCTGACTCATTTCAAGAGGGCTTGAAACATGTTTTTGAAAAAAAAAAAACTTTCACCTTGATGTGAAAAAGGGGAGAGATCTATTTTTTGCCATCAATCTAGCGCTCGAATATGATTTTGTCCGTCCAACTTGAAAATCAGAAATCATGTCCACCCAACTACTGAAAGTAGTCACGTTTGATGGTTTTAATAGTTCAGTGACCAAAGATTTCTAGGTTTCAAGTTTAATATCAAACTTGGATTCTCAAGCGATAGCTGAATAGTCAAAAATAGTCTAATCCCTATTCAAATATTTTATCCGTTTTAAATTATAGTTCGGTTAACTTTTTTTTATCTTAAATTTGATCACTTCTCTTATTCAAAAATTTTTAACAAACATAGTCAAATTTTGTCATTCTCGAAGATCCTTTTGTTAATAAAGCATATCACAATAACAAATATTTTAAATAAATTTTTAAATAAAATAATTAATTAATTTTAAAATTAAAAAAATTAAACAAACTATAATTTATAGTTTAAAATACATTGTACGTACCAGTGCCATCTGGACGGCGGGCTCCAAAACTCCGGCGTTGGAGCGAAGCCTGAAGGAGGCGACTCACGGAGAGGGTGCGTGTCGTGGAGAAATTTTGAAACTTCACCCATAATTCGCGTGCCGCTTGAAACTCCACCCATAATTCGTAAGCCTTTAGAAATATGATCCAGGTCACGTGAATTCTTTTGAAATTTAGTCTTTTCAGAATTTTAGCGATTTCAATAATTCCAGCCATGTTTTTACACTGTTTGAGGCGGGGGAAAAGACCAGACTGCCCCTCTCTCATTTCACAGAGCCTGGACACCTCCTGGACACATCGGTTGCCTTCCAGGACCCCTCCTGGACGTATCCAACCGCCCCCTTGCCTTTCAGGTGATAAATTTCAGCATAAATAATAAAAAAATATAGAATAGCAGCATAGATTTAATAAGAGTATAGGTTCACATAGATTTAATAAATAGGTTTACATCAACCACTTAGCCATCTAGCCAATCTAGAAATAGTACAGGTTCACATAGTTCAAATAAAAATAGCCATCAGCCATACAAAAGAGTCTCATCCAGCCAATTTAGAACCACAAGTTGACATACACAAAAGATGGCTAGAAATCTAAAGGAGACAAAAAATCTCATGGCATCGATTATTCAAGCATTCATGTTCTTCCCCTTCCTTGGAGTGAGTTTCTTCTTGTGAGCTAGCATCTTCCTTGGACTCTTCCTTGGAGTGGTCATTGTATTACTTGGCCCTTCTCCGGTTTGACTTGTCCCTCCAAGCTCCCTCATTGTTAGTCGTAATTGGCTATAAAATGAGAAAGGTTAATTGTAATAGGTTAAAAGAGCCTAGTGTTGATTTTAGTTTTTAGGAATCACCTTTGCCTCTTGTAACAGGTCCAGGACTGCTGTGGATTTCACTTGTGCCTTCTGCCACTACAACCTTCTGCCTTTTGGATGGACTAGGAGTTGCATCACCTTTGCTAGAACCAGCAGGCCTCCCAGCCTTCCCTGTCTTTGCTCGACTTTTCCTATACATGAAAATTAAGATGAGTAAAAAAAATTCAGCAAGTATGCATTAAAAAGACATACACATTTACCTCTTCTTTGTTCCATTTCTAGGGCACTTTGGAGAGTTATACCTATGGCCAAGTTCACCGCAGTTTGGACACTTAACCTACCACATGCCTTTGCCCCTAGGCTTGTTTCCCTTGTTCTCTAGGCAGCTAGGTATTCTTTTTTTCTCACTCTTCCAACATCTCTCTTATCTAGTGGTGGCATAACTTTGAATTCATGTACACGCAACCACTGAGACTTATCGGGCAATGGTTTGATCACACCACCATAGGCTTGTCTAAAATGGTACACTAAATAATATGGATCCAAGTAGTCTTTCATCTTAGCATTTCTATATGTGATGATGAGTGCCAAAGCATGTGCACATGGCTTACCTGACACTTGCCACTCCCTGCAGGTGCATACATGATCCTTAATATTCACCACATGTCTTATGATCTTTTGTGAAGCAGTGACCTCTGACACTTGTGCTTCATCCCTTCCACCTTTTTCTATTTTCAAGTGACCGAGCTGCCGAGTCATTGCATATAGCTGGCGTACAACAAGTGGCAGCATTATATGTCCTTCAAATTTTTCACCTATTCTTCTCCTTCTTGCATAAAGTTTCATGAATTTGGACCTCAGTGTGTCGGCAAGGTCAGCCATTGGAAGGTCCTTAAGGTCTTTCACCCAATTGTTCCAAACCTCTGACACGTTGTTGGTGATGTGGTCACACTTTATTGCCTCTGAGAATTTGCTCCTCATCCACTTTAACTTGTGATGGGTATTCAGCCATGGCTCAACATTCGTGTTTACTGCATACATCTTCTTCATCAAGTACTCATGGTATTCTGGTTGACAAGTCCTGGCTGCAGGATGCATTCTCCCATATGCCTGACCTTGAAACCTCATGCTAAAATTCTTCATAAGATGGACAAAACATTCTCTATGCTCTGCCTGAGGGAATACCTTCTTCACTGCATTCTCTAGGCCCTTGCAAGCATCTGAACTAATAGCTAGGTGAGGAGGATTACCAATTGCCTTTTGCAGCTGCTCCATAAACCAAGTCCAATTATCAGTAGTCTCACCATCAAAAAATCCTAATGCAACTGGAAAAATCCAGTTGTGCCCATCTAGTGCTGTAGCTGAAGGTAGGTGACCATTCCATCTACCATTCAGAGTTGTAGAATCAACACTCAAAAATGAGGAATCCATCGATGCTTGGCTTCATACAACAGAAGAACCTGTGAAAAAATACACCTTCCTATGTAACAGCAAACTCTATCTCTACAACACTTCCTGGCATTCTCAGCTCAATCTCTGCCTTGAAGTTCAACAAATAACCAAAACTCTCTTCCCATTTGCCAAAAAGTTCATCTCTTGCATGATCCCTCCCAAGATGTACAGTTAGGTACCCAATTGTGACTTGATACTTTTCCTCTAACTCTTTTTTAAGTTCTGTTGCAGGCATTCCTGGATTCTTCTTTAGATAAGGGATTGCCCTATCTCTTACCCATTTGTAGCTTGCCATCTTGGTGATCAATTCTTTAGTAGATGGACAAAACTCATGCTTTCCATCATTTACTGTAATCTGTAAATTAAAACAAACATGTTAGCTAGCGTGCAATATATATGAAAATGTGACAAAATCTTCATGCAATATATGAAAAGTGTTAGTGTGCTGCATATGAGAAGTGTTAGTACCCTGACTTGTTGACCATCACATCTTATCAACCTTGTTGAAATATTCCATGAACAAGCCTCGTGACTGCATCTCCCGTGGAAATAATATGTGCGAGATTTCTTTGTGACAAGCTGAAATTGCCCCTTTATAGCATGCTGCCGCACTGCATCCCTAAACTCATCCATACTAGCATATACAGTTCCAACTTTCATTGGAGGGTCATCTTTATCATAGACAAAGGAATCCTCACCAGATACATGATCATGAACCGCCAAGTGTGCATCTTGTAGCTCCATATCATCAAGATTAAGTTGAGTCACATTTTGGGCAGCCATCCTAGCCTGTTCGGCTCTCTCATCCTCTGCTCTAAGGCCAACAAACTCATACACTAAATCCTCATCCATCACAGGATGTGCAGTACCAATCTGTTCTTCTGTAAGAGGAGTTATCAGCAGACTTTCCCAGTCAATTGGATGAGAAACAACTGTAAGATTGCTGCAATCTTCTTGTTCTGTGGCATTGTCATGGCCTACATCACTTGCTGCAGCCTCTGCCTCTGTAACAGCCGAGTTGGAAGACATTTGTGCGGGTTTATCCACCACATCACATTTAGTTACCACATCAACAGAGCCACCATCATCAAATGGAGAAAACTGAAAACCATACGGATCCGGATCGATTCTACCATGTACCAACAAAAAATAAAGTGACACAATTTAGATTGTGTCCTAAATCAACAGAAGAACCCCTAAACATATAGTACAGTACAGAAGGAGTAGATGGGGGGCTCTTACCCTGGAGAAGCCATGGAGCACGTGGAGCAGCGTCACCACGGACCCCTTCACCCGCCGGCCTGGAGGCGCCAAGGGGCCGACTTTGCTGCTGGTGCACGGCGGTGGCCTTCAACCCTAGAAAGAACAAAATGTCAAGCAATGGATGGGGCGGGGAGGAGTAGGCGCAAGGAGAAGCAGCTGGGGGGGCAGGCGCGGGGCGCTGCTCGGGGGCGGCGGGCGGCGGCCGGACCTGGCAGAAACCGGCGGGCGGCGGACAGCGTCGGGCGGCTCCCTACGGCGCGCGTCGGTCTCGCGAAGAAAGTCGCGAGCGTCGGTCTCAGCCTCCAGCCACGGAACAAAGAGATAAGGGAGGGGCAATGAAGTCTTTTCCCCCGCCCCAAACAGTGCAAAAACATGGCTGGAATTATTGAAATCGCTAAAATTCTGAAAAGACTAAATTTCCAAAGAATTCGCGTGACCTGGGTCATATTTCTAAAGGCTTACGAATTATGGGTCAAGTTTCAAGCGACACGCGAATTGTGGGTCAAGTTTCAAAATTTCTCATGGTCGTGGGTGGAGCCGTGGGGGGAACCCAATCAGTAGCAGGCCTCCTTCCACTGTGCCTTGCTTAATTTGTTTTGAATGGTCTTTAGTAAATTTGTCTTGGGCCTTGCAAGTTGCAGCCCTGTTCCTCACTTTAACTCCTCTTCCTCGTGTCCTCCACGGCCAATCGGGTGATCTGAAAGCGGCGGCGGCGGCGGCGCTCCGAGCTTTCGCGACATGGCGATGCGGTTGGCGGCGGCGGCCGCGTTCGTGCGGAGCCTGGTACCGGCGCGCCCACCAGCACCCGTCCTGGCGGCGGCATCTACGGCGGAGGCTGAGGCGGTGACGTGCGGGCGCGGGGACAAGAAAACCAAGCGCGGGAAGCGGTTCAAGGGCTCCTACGGCAACGCGCGGCCCAAGCGGGAGAAGAAGATTGAGCGCATCAAGGACCGCGTCGAGGTGCCCCGCTCCACACCCTGGCCCCTCCCCTTCAAGCTTATCTGAGTGGGGACTCCGCTCCCCTCCCCCTCGGTTCGCGAGGGTACCTAGGGTTTACTGCAACAGTTGCTGCTACTTCGCCGTTTCCATTTAGCTGCACGCCTGCGTGGGCGTGTGTTTGCTTTGTTTCTAATTGTCCCTCAGTTGTGTGGTGTCAGATATGTATTGTCGAACTCAAACTGCTCTGGTCCAACTTTGACCAATGCAATGTCCTTTTGGATGGAAGTGAAATATGTTTGTGTTCCATTATTCTATTAGTGTATGCATAATTGGAAAATGAATTGATCTTCATCAGCAGTTAATGATGTTATCCACATCTGTCAATAGAGTTGTTGAAGGATATCAGCTTAGATTGTATTCTCTCTTTGTTGTTCTACTGTCTTCACATGCCATTCATAATGAAATGGCAAGAACTGCCAAGTATATATTTCTAAGATGTAAGATGACAGAATCCAAACTATAGGTGTCTTTAATTTCAAGGTGTTCAAGGTACATGTGCCTGTACTATAGTTTCTTTGTAAAATTATAACTTGCTGAATGAACATCTTCTTTGCATATCGGGTTACTTCCAAGCAAAACGAAATCCTCTTCCTCCCTAAGTCTTCTCATTTGTTTCACTTCTGCTGTTCTTCAAAGCGTCCGAAACTCTCTTATATGTGTATCATTTGCTCGCTCTGAATCCCAGAATTCATCCAATCGAAGCTGGGATGCAAGGGTTTATTAAATATGCGTACTTTCTTCCACTGAAACATCCATTCTCTGCACCCTCAAGTAGCTAAGCTCTTTCTAAATAATGTTGTAAAACAATCCTGTCTGACAGAGACAAGATCTTTTTTTTTTTTTAGAACACAGAGACAAAATCTTTATCAGTGTTTTGTGGACTGTATTGTTCAACATCCTTGAACTAAACTGCAGCTCAGTACTGCTTATCGTTCCCAAACCAATAACCCAATAGCCAGACTGAGTGTTCAATTATTTAATCTTGTGCCTATGGAGATTTTGCACACAACATTTCATTTCACCTAGCACTTTGGTGTTCACTTTCAAGGTATTATTTTGTTTTGATCTGCCACAAGGGTATGCTCGTGTTTTGTCTGAAAGCACACATAGGTGACTTCTGAAATGCTACAGGAACAAAAACAGTTTCCAGATTTGCTGTTAAAGGGCTCAAAACAAGATGAACCTATGTGCTATTTAGAACATGTCTGGTTTATACTTCCTTGTTGGAGAAAAGATTTAGCTCAAGCTTCAGCTCGACCCTTGGCTGGCCGCCTGGCCACCATCCATTCCCCAATTTGGCAGTATTATATGTGGCTCCCTTCACCGTCTTCAAATGCATTCGACCTTTTACTTGCCAATGTGGCCTCAGCCTTGTCGCACTAACATACATGGAACAACAGCCTGTTACACTTGGTGAGCTGGCCTGCTGGCCTGACAAGGCTGTTACCTTAGCTTCCGATACCCATCATCCTTTCTATTCCTCCTTTCCTGAGCTGAGCTCTCCCATGTGCAGTTAGTGTTTGTTTAGCCAATGTGTAAATGCTACAGAAATGCCAATTGCATAGTTTTCGAGGTTTTTGGCCAATTAAATGGGATGCCTTATACTCGGTCTTGGTAACCCTCAGTTTTTATTCTCAGCCTTAGTGGGACTGCATGGAAGGGCGGCCCTGGTGCAAGCGGTAGAGCTTTACTGCCTGTGACCAAGAGGTTTAGGGTTCAAGCCCCAGCCTCTGCACATTTATGCAGAGATGGCTGCTGGCTATTTTGCCTTCTCCAGACCCCGCAGTGCGGGAGCCTACGGCACTGGGTACGCCTCTTAGTGGGACTGCATGTATTTGCTTCTAGATGGTGACCAGCATGTGTAGGCGGCGAGCTAGCATTGTTGAGAGATCAAGCTCAGCCACATATTTGAGAAAAAAAACAGTATGTGGCTACGAAGAATTGCACTTTATGGCATGATTGGTTGTTTGCGTTAACCCAAGACTGTATTGGGTCTAAGCCAAGTGAGCCCAACCCAGTATATTTGTATGCAATTAGTAGTATATTTGCATGCAATCAGTTGGTGTTTGATTGCCCTGCATGGAGTTGCATTTCGTAAGATTATGTTTGATTGGGTGACTTGTATTGCATGAGGTCATCTCCTTGTTCTTGTGGTGAGATTGAAATATAATCACTTCCACCTTCCCACCTCCATCTTAGTTCGCACCACCTCATCTTTATTGTCGCTTCCTCAATGCTCATCCATTTGTGCAGCCATCCTCCCTGTACCTCACGGCACACTGGTATTGTGACTTGTGAGTTGTGACTGTGACCATGTCCCTCAAGAACGAGGCCCCCGTGTCCTATGTTGGGATGCATTGGCATCCTACTACTACTGCTCGGGGGCAACAGCGAGATTCCTATGATCTGCCTCTACATTTACGATGTTGATGAGGTTGACCTGGACCTCAACTGTGTCAAGGGCCATGGGGGCTCGCTACCGGTGGTTGCCAGATTTGCAGCGACCGCGATGTGTTGGGAAGTGTCAAGGTGGTGTGGTGGTGAGTGCCAGGAGGAGTGGCGAAGGGGATGTACTTGGGAACACGGTGGAGGTCAGCCATGGTAAGGAGCCTGGGACGATGTAAGCAGTGGAAATAGGGACATAAGGCCACTTCAACCTCGTGGATCCATGGTTTGTGCAAGATTACACAAGCTCACAATCAATTTTTGGCAGGGTCTGTGATGCAGGTTTGGAGCCTGCTTCTGCACTCCCTAAGCCTGCTTATGGCCCTTTGAGTAACCATATATTACGTGCTTGCCATTAGATAGGCCCTAATTAAAGCAACCAATTACAACCTTAGGGTTCCTCCCTTCCATTTTCCACCTGCAACTACTACTCACCGTCCAGCCGCTGCCGCCGCCACTGCCGCTGCCGCCTCCACTGGTTTGTTCTCCATTGCATGCCAGCCCAGCTGCTCGTGTGCGACCTGGATCCTCACTCCTCAGTGAACCGTACAGTCTAGCTCTCCACTGCCATTTTTCTTCGGCTCTCCATCATTCGTCAGTCTGCCCAGATCTGAGACTCAAGTTCCAGGTATTTTTGTTGATCCTCCTCTTGTAGACTCTAGCACTTGGTGTGTTGTGCTAATTCTCTGTTGATCTTCATTGTAGCAACTAGTTTGCGCTCTGCCTTGTGTGCATTCTGTGCTGTCCTATGCTTGTGTGCTCTGCTCAGCTCAGTTTGTAGTGGTTGTGTGCTATCAGACACAAATCATTTGGTGGCGAGATTAGAGCTGGCCCCGAATTGTTATGACAGTTATTGATGAATCGTTGGTTAATGAATTTGAGGACAATGAAGATTGAAGTAGAAATCCTAATAGTTATGTTATCTCATAGTCAGTTTCTCGCTTCAAAATATGGTATGAAACATGCCATCTATAGTTATATGTTTGTGCATATGCTTGAAGTCCTTGATGTTACCATGCATATTACAAACTGTGTAGTTGCTGTCTACAGTCCTACACATCCTAAACATTAAAAAATGGGTGACCAACCATTTTGCATTTAGTACTTTAGTGTCTAGGTGAATGCATGAAGGGCGGCCCTGGTGCAAGCGGTAGAGCTTTACCGCCTGTGACCAAGAGGTCCAGGGTTCAAGCCCCAACCTCTGCACATTTGTGTAGGGATGGTTGCTGGCTATTTTCTCTTCCCCAGACCCCGCAGTGCGGGAGCCTACGGCACAGGGTACCCCTGCATCTGTCTAACGTTGATGACGTCAAGCTTGCAGTGGCTGTTGTTGACATATGCGCAAGGGATGTGGTGACTGATCTTGATCTTCGTTGTGCGCCATGTGGGGTTGTTGTTGGAGTTCCACGGCTCACTGATAGTGCTATCCATTTTGTAACCAGTGCATGCCGCAGTCTGAAGTCAGTTTGTCTCGTTGACTGTGTCTCTCTCACGGATGAAGCTGCCAAGATCATTGCTTCAAACTGCTCTGCATTAGAATTCTCGTTATTTTAAAGTCTTCAATCAGTGATGATGGTCTTTCTCAGGTTGCTAAGGAATGCAGAAACCTGAAGTTCCTCCATATCGAAGGGTTCTTCTTCATAACTGAGGCGTCTCTAAGAGCCCTTGTGCAGTATGCTAGGAGACTTGAGTCTCTTACTCTGGGAAACTGCCCTCAAATTGGGCAAGATGCCATTTTGTCTTTACTGATGAATCAACCTTATCTGGACAAGCTTGAGCTCAAGGGCATGATAGCTGGAGAATCACATATAAATTTTGCTAGACAATCATCAGCCCTCCATCATTCATGCTTATTTCGCCAGCTCTCTAGCCTCATCCTGGTGAAATGTCCAGAGGGTTACGGGACCTGGGCATGCTTTACTTTGCTAGAATTCACTTTCGATTGCTACAACATTTGGTAATTGATGACTGCAGGGGAGTGACAGAACTTGGCTTGAAGTGGCTGTTGGGTGATGCCATGAATCCTACTAAGCTTAAGACCATTAAACTTGTCAGTTTCCACTTTTTTACATATAAAGCTGCAATAGAAGTTATGTCCTTGATCAGCAGAACAATTGAATCAATGATTATGGATTCATGTAATTTTGGCATGTTCATGCCACACTATCTTGATGAAGTTGTGGCCTGTGAGTGTCCCAAGCTGAAGGTGATCATTGTGGAGCACTGTGAGAGAACTATGGAGCTCTTCTTGTCATGGGTCAACATAGCGTGTCGTGAGCTTAAGGAGCTTAGGTTCGTTGGCTTCGCAGCAATGGGATCACAAAGGTTGAACTGCATTTTAAGTGGCATTTTGCACAGCAATGGGATCACAAAGGTTGAACTGCAATCCTACATTTTTACAGACATACATGTTTGCATGGTAGCTCAATCATGCCAGGGAGCTCTGCAGGAACTTATATTGGATGATTGCCCGAACATCCAGGGCAACTTTGTTGTGCATCTCAGAGAGTCTTGCCCCAATCTAATCAAGTTGACCCTGAATCATATTCAAATAAGCGATGTCCAAATCAGGCTTCTTATGCTTGTAGGATTTCACCAACTTGAGGAGTTTGGTTTAATTGAGTGCCCCTTGATCACTGACAGGTTACTGGCTATCTTACATGCATCAACCTTGCCCAGCCTGAAGAAAATCAATTTGTCAGGTTGCATTAGTGTCACCCAGGAGGCTGTTAACATTTACCAGCTTCGCTGGGAAATCGAGTAATGAGCGAGCTGAACCTCCAGAATAAAAACCAACTTGGCTGCGTGCTCCTTTTTGCAGCCAATATCTGGTGGGGTCATCGTGAACTTAGATTTCATCTTTGAACTTTTCTTGTCTGTGGAACCGAAGTATGTGGTGTCTGTACTTGACAATGCCAGTCCTGTTGTTGCTTATGTTCACAGCTCCTCTGAGATGCTGTGCTGCTTTTGTGTACCGGTTTATGTTTCTAGAGTAATAAGGTGCTGAACTGCTAGTTTTGTTTGTCAAAAGTTGCAAGGTGTCGGCTAGATTTTGCATCTGTGAACCTGTGACTGCTCAGTGCAGATGTGCTCGACAGGCCGTACTTATTTTATTTTATTTTTGTTCTGATAACCGGCAACACCGTACATAATTTCAGTGACAAGTCTAGTTTTTCAGGTAGTGAGATCATGCTAGTCTTAGCGATCAGGTAATGTGCAGGTAGAGTTGACGGGGCTTTGGCCTCGATGCGGCGGCTATACCTGATCGCTGAGAATGGAGCTCGTGCAGTATGTAGTCGTGTTTTTTTCCTTTAGAGCAAATGCAGTATGTAGTCATGTGTTCGTGCTAGAAGCTAAAGTGTTTGTGACTTACTCTTGTGGCCCATGGGACACAGCCCGTACGTATGCATACGCAGGATACCTGTCTATTGGTCTGAGCGCGATTCGGCGGCCTGGTCCGGTCCAGTCAGCGGTCACTCTCTCCTTAACGAAACGCAGTGACAGAAGTTTCTTCTTTTTTTAATCCTTCATTGTCGTATTTCCGACAGTGCTTGTCATGCTCTTGGATCAATGCCTATCCATCAGGTGCCGTCAGGTAACGGATCGTATGACGATGAGCAGTGCCTGATCATGACAAGCGAGCGACCGGAAAACTCTTGGCAGCTCCTTCCTCCGGTCTCCAGATCTTGTTCGTAGCTAGTACTAGTAGTAATCTCTGCACTCCTCGGAGCAAGCAAAGCATAGAAAAGCTCCGCTGCTGCTGGAGACACCAGTTTCGACGAATCCCAGCGTATTTGTTCATCCTTCAGCGGCGGTCATGGAGGTTCAGGTACCTACAGGCAGCACTGTTCAGTTTCAGTGTTCGCCATGATCGTCCTCTACTCTACTCGATCCTCTCTCCCTGAAGGCTTAGCGTGTTCTCGAGTGATGGCGATGAGATCACGGACGAGTGAACAGCAGATTGTCTCCGTCGATGCGCCTGTGCGGAGCGGAGCCCGCGTTAACTGTTGCTGTTCGTCCCAGGGCTTTGTCCTGGTCGAACAAACCATGCTGTATATCTCCGCTGTTTGTCCGGAAGGGATCACGACGTCCGTCCGTCCACCACAGACAAACGAAACAAAAGAGAAAGAAAAAGAAAAGTCTTGTTACTCTAGCATCTTCTCGCAGCAAAGGATCGGCGGTCGGTCTCGCCTCTCGGTCGTTTACCAGCAGCAGGTTTAGCTTGCCAATTCACCGTGCAGAGACAAGCACGGTGGCGGCTGTCAGTCTATATTCTTCTCTAACAATATAGGACAAGTTACGGTTGTTTTTTTTTTTTTGAATTTGGGAAAAAAAGAAAAAGACAGGCCGGCCAGGCCGTAGTACTTCTTGTGCAGTTACAATTACAACACATGGCCGGCGGCGTGTATGTATATGAATTATTACTACGATGACGACGATACATGTATCTCGCCACTCGCCAGCCATGCATACGGTTCAGTGCAGAAGCCAGTCGGGGACCGGAGATATTCGTCAGCTAGCTACAGTATTCCGACGGCGATCAGCATGGAGAGCCGTGCCCCACCTGCCGGACGCCGGTGCCGGTGATGACCTCACAATAGATATACCGTAGCTTAGCTAGCTACGTAGTATGGGCACGTAGGGCTAGGCATCAGCTAGATGCCGGCGGCGGCGTACCTACGTAGCGCAACCTCACACGCAACTCCGGTCTCCGTCAAGGCAGCTGCAACTGCATCAAGCGCCAGCACTGTTTAGCAAATTGGTAGTAGCTAGCCGCAGCGCAGCACGGCATGGGTGGGCGGCCAATCGGGGAGGGAAAGGTGGCGGGGCCAGCGACGACCGGGGCGGGCCGGCCGGCCAGCGGCGGCCAAATCCCTGCATTGTTGACGCCGACAGGTGAAGGGATCGGGATGCGTGTACGTGGTATGCGCCCGGGCTCGTCGATTCCGCGCTCGCGGCGTCGATCGCGAGAGAGCGCCGGGCCATGCCGAGGCGCTGTAGCGCTAGTACTCGTCGCTGGGCGTGGCCGATTCCTCGCCTCTCGTTGGCGGAGATGCGCCTGCCCCTCTGAGGCTCAGGCCGGCCATGCCTCGCGTGATATCACCAGCAGCACCACGATGCCGATCGATCGATCGGCGCGCTGTAGCTAGCGTAGCGCAGGAGGGCCCCGCGAACAGCCTCCGCGCCGTGCATGCGGCGGCATTCATATCGGGTAGGTTCTTGTTCGCCGGCGCCGCTATCCATCGGCTCCGGTCGGCAAGTTTCGCTCATTTGCTCGACGAAAAGTCGAAAACGATCGATGGGATAAGCAAGCCGATAAGGACGATCGAGCGAGCTCATTTGATCAGCGCCTGGCGACGCACACATGCCCTGTTCCAACTTAATTCGTCTTATTACATAATTAATTAAAGCCACGTTCAAACGTAGACCCTAAACTACATATATAAAACCCGGCCCGACACTGAACAAAATCCTTAGCTGTCTAATGAAACGACAAGGAAATTCAGACCCACATGAACAGCAAAGCTCGACGTGCGTACTTAGCACCACACCGGCCAGTCCGACGTTGCACCTGACCGTAATTTCCTATGCATTCAGTGCATTTGTAAACTACAAGAAAGGCGAGGCCTCCATCTGTGCCCTTGTCGTCAGTCGGTCAACGATAGGTTACTTATCAAGACACGAAAATCTGATCATCGATGGCATAATAATGACTTGATGATAAGATAGTAACCGGGAAGGGATCAACGCGAGCCACTAGCCGGTTGTTTAGGCGGTCGGGGTCATCAGTGGACTCGGAAGGGCCAGGCGGTGTGTCGGACTTCTCCACCGCCGCGAGAGCGAGGAGCGATCACACCCACACGGTGGTGACACGGTCCAAACAAAAGTCGCCAGCGGCGCCGGAAAAGGAGGACACCTGGATGACATGTGCAGGAGCGAGGCTGGCTGGCTCGCGCCTCCCACTCCCAGTCCAATTCCACCGCGCCATCTGCTCGCCGTCTTTTGTTTGGGCGCAGGCGCGTCACCGAAAATGATCGAGACCTGGGCGGGCGCTTTCGTGTCTCTATAGGTGCCACGAGCGTAGCCTAGCTAGCCACAGCAGTACGTACGTACGTACGCGTACCAAGATCATACACACTGTTCATAAATGGTGATGTTCGTATGTGCTCCCGATCCCCGAAATGTACACGCCGGCCGGCCCCGGCCAAATTGAGCGCAACGGCCAAAGCGGCAGCGCGCCCGCCCCGCGCGTCGTTTAACCGCCGCGACGGAACCCTCCGCGCGCGGCGCGCTCCCCGAGGGCTCGGCGGCAGGTTAGCTAGCCAAGCCTGGCAAGGGCCGGGACGCGGCGCCGCCACTGCCCGGCCGACACGTCGGCCTTCCACCGGAGAGTCCCTGCCCATCTTCCCAACCAACCAGCCAGCCAACCCCGCGCACGCAACGCAACGGAGCGCAGGAACGCGACGCCACGCGGCGGTTTTTTAACCTTATCCCGCTCCCGCCCCCGCCGCGCCCGTACGCTACGCACGTCTCCCTCCGCACCAACCGGGTCGGCGCTCTCGCACTCGCGCTCGCGGCGCTGCCAACAAGGTGGCAGTGGCACGCCCCGCGCCCGCCGGCGCGCGCGCGGCGCCGTAACAAGCACAACCACCAACCACTTGCTCGCACGCACCGCGGCGCCGGTAAAAATCGCGGCGCGGGCGCTGATATATACGTGGCCACCACCGGCGCACCAGCCCTCCTACTGCCCCGTGAGCTGGCTCCGGCTTTGGAGCGAGCAACACTTGGCAAGGGATAGGGATCGGGAGCGAGCGAATTCCCGGCCTCTGCCTGCCCCGCGACAGCGACGCCGACGCGGGCGGGGCCGCGCGGCACAGCAGCGCTAGCGCTCGCTAGCTATAGAGAGAGAGAGAGAGACCCGAGGGCCGCCGGGGGGAGACTGGAGAGGGACAGGCCGCGCGCGCGCACGCCACCGCGCTCCATTGGCCACGACGTTACCATCACGCCGATTAAACTAGTCGATCGCCAGCCCAGCTCGCCTCCCTCGCCTGTGATCGATCGATCGATCGATCGATCGGCCAGACTGCTAGCTGCCTCCCTCCCTTCCTTCCTCCTCTTGCCCAGCATCATTCCTACTAGCTACTTCAGCGAGCCAGCCACGGGACACTGACTAGCTCTAGCTGAGGGAGTAGTGAGCTCGTGATCCGAGACGCGTGCGTGCGTGCGTGCCCCTCCCCCCGGCCATGGACGGCGAGGACGACATGCCGGAGTGGATGATGGAGGTGGGCGGCGGTGCCGGAGGGAAGGGAGGCAAAGGCGGCGGCGGCGCGCTGGACAAGAACAAGAAGCGCTTCAGCGAGGAGCAGATCAAGTCGCTGGAGTCCATGTTCGCGACGCAGACCAAGCTGGAGCCCCGGCAGAAGCTGCAGCTGGCGCGGGACCTCGGCCTGCAGCCGCGCCAGGTCGCCATCTGGTTCCAGAACAAGCGCGCGCGCTGGAAGTCCAAGCAGCTGGAGCGCGAGTACTCGGCGCTCCGCGACGACTACGACGCGCTCGTCTGCAGCTACGAGTCACTCAAGAAGGAGAAGCACGCGCTCCTCAAGCAGGTCAGGAACTCAGGATGATGCCAGCCTCGTCATGCCTGCATCTTTCGTTAGCTCGTGCGCGTGCGGCCCATGTTGATCCGTTGCATATATGTCCTCAGTCCTCCAGTTCAGTTTCTTTTTCTAACGATCGACCTGGTTCTTGAATGCGTTGCGTGCAGCTGGAGAAGCTGGCGGAGATGCTGCACGAGCCGCGAGGCAAGTACGGTAGCAATGCGGACGGCGGCGCCGGGGACGACGTGCGCTCGGGCGTCGGCGGTATGAAGGAGGAGTTCACGGACGCCGCCGGGGCCGCGCTCTACTCGTCCGAGGGCGGTGGCAGTGGCAAGTTCGCGCACTTCACGGACGACGACGTGGGAGCCCTCTTCCGGGCGTCTCCGCAGCCGACCGCAGGTGGCTTCACGTCGTCGGGGCCGCCGGCGGAGCACCAGCCGTTCCAGTTCCACTCCAACTCCAGCTGCTGGCCATCGTCGACGACGGAGCAGACCTGCAGCAGCTCGCAATGGTGGGAATTCGAGTCCCTCAGTGAGTGATCGATCGGTCATGCGACGACGATCACAAGCGGGCCACTCGGTTCTCTCCAATTCCAAGCACGTAACTAAGGACGAATTGAATACGAGTTCGTAGCGGTCATCACAGCTGCCCCAGAGCGACGGTGTACATAGCTTCAGTCAGTAGATCAAAGTCCAGGTCTGTCCATCAAGCAGTTTCTTCTTCAGTTCTTCTCGTCATCGATCATCAATCATGCATACAAACGAATTTTTCTCTCCGATCTCCCACGTCTTCCATGTCGTCGCTATATATATCAGATCATGTAATCCAGGAACATGTAGAGAAAGATCAAACGAGCCTATAGAGAAGCAAGGTCACATGCGAGATAGTCAATTTTATATATTCGCCATGTTCAATGGCTGCTTTCTTGGTTCGTGTTCTTTATCCCAAAGATAGTATTAGATGAGCAGCTAGCTATATTAAAGAGAGAGAACATGAAAGTACAGACTGCGAAAAGATGCCGACGTGGATGGAGATTCTTTAAATCGAGGAGGAGAGGGAGGGGAAGGAATAATCGAACAGCAAGGCTCAGTACAGTACGGCGGAGGGTACAGGGTGGCACAGATCCCACAAGTAACATGCATGCGGCCATTCTTTTATGCGGATGATAACGAAGGCGCGTTGTTTAGCTAGCTAGGTCAAGCCGAAATGCGTTGTATATTTCTAAATATGTTTACTATGACAAATATATGAAATTTTTTGAGGAATAACAAATATATGACATTTAATCCCTATCACAAGTACTGTATTAGCAATTTAACTTTTTATGCATACTTAGTTAAAGCTGACATTGTTTGACTCGACAAAATACAAAGTGAAGACTTATTTAGGACAAAGGGAATACGGATTTTGTTTCTAAAGATGCTATCTACCTATTTGTGATCCATATATAGTTATATTGGACTAATTTATTCATATCCCAAATCGACTTTTTTTAGATTACACAATACAACGTAGACGCCCATAACACATGCACACTCACCCTATAAATACACATACGTAAAACCTACTACCTCTATGAGCACCTCCGAAGGACTGGGCCGGCAGATCTTGAAGTGTTCACGAAGCCACAACACGCGCCTCACTGTCAACGGAGACGTTGCCTACCACTTAATGTATAGCGCCGATAAATTCTGAGAAAATATCTGGAAAATGTGGAGATGGACGCCACAGCAAACATATACATATGACACATACTACTCTCTCGCAAAGGCACACTCAAATAATTCTGACTTTAGCCATTATTTATTTTACTTCTCATTGATTGGAATTCAGATCACTTCCCTATCTATTTCGAAGAAACGATCAGGAACATGCGCTCATCATGGAAGGCTTCAGTGAATGTACTTTGGATAAGCTTATTATGTGACTCGAGGCCGTCGCGTCGAATGAGGGAACTGATGTTAAGTGAAATCATGCATGATGGTTGATGCACGACTCTGCCAACTCCAAGTTGGATCGTCAATTTATATCATTTCTAAACTTGGAACCTAGACGACTCTGTTGCAAATGAAGTCAACGCGTGACGCTGCACACGAAGATCGACCTCATTAGGCCTACATACCCTGCTAGCCCTAATTTACAGAGACATACTTATCCTATAGCTAGGTAGAAGAGACAAAAATTTACCCTACAATAGTTATCATCATTGAGTCCTGATAGCGACCAACACAAACGTGGTAAAAAGAGCTCTCAGCATTATTTCCCCCCTTAAAATAAACGTGGTAACTGAACCAATTTTTGCCAATGCTGATTTCGCGTTCTTCGCGAAAATGGGACAGATTACTCATCACTCAAATTAACAAGTTACTGCCGGTAATTAATGTAAGACCAAATCACCCAGTGTTTGTTCGGACACATACGCAACCCGTCGAATTCAAGCTGTCCTCTTCGAGGTCTCTTTCTCTCGCCCTCAGCTGCTGCCGCGTCGGCCCCACAGATTACAGTGACATGTCACACAGTGACGATTTAGAAGAATAATACTTTGATACTACAGTAGAATCCTAGGACCTAAAAAAAAAAGAATCCGGAGAGGGTCTACAGCTTATATATATATATTTGTATGAGGGGAGGGGCATCCATGCAAGGCTCCAGAATATCACAGGCGCTTGTCGTGTTATCGTGAGGGTGGTTAGCGTTGCTTCCATCTAACCGATATGGGTTCCACTCAAACGTGACAACTCATGACCCACGTATTCTAAGCAACACGTCCCTGTCAAAGCAAAAGGCCCCATGGGAGAGGGGAAGGCGGGAGAGATAATTTAATGCAGATTAGTGGTATCCCGATTTCCTAATCCAGCGACAAATGGAGCCACATGTACAGCCTGTTGATCGAGTGAAATATTTCTGGCGTAATCAGATGTACACGCGGCCGCCTCTTATCGCTTGCTATATATACTCACTGCGATAGTAATATATATATATATATAACGTAGGACTATATATTATTTGATATTGATCACATATGGCTTGACTCTTCTTATTTAGTTACTATCTTCTTCAATATCTGAATCATCAGGCTGAGATATTTCATAATAAGACATTAAATCTCTGTATTGCTTTCTCAGCTCACATTCTTCACCATAATCAGGCTTAATCAATCTTTCAATTCCTCGTATTATGCTATACCTAGTATAGTGCTTTCGTAAGAACACCTTTATTATTTTATTTTGATATACCATATGATAATTTGAATTAAACATAATATTTCCTTCTAATTCTTTTGCTTCACTAAATATTCTCCATTTATCATGATTGGTCTTTTTGGCAAATAATTCTTCATATTTCTCCTCAATTCTCCATACTCTGGGGAGTCTATATTGACCTTTTAATATATATATATCATGAGTAGCTGGCCTTATTGGTTTAGTAAATCTTGGTGGATTGGAACAGAATTTAATCTTATATTTACCTTGGATACAGGCTAGCTTCTTGCATGCTTCTATTATAGCCTTTCCAAGACCAGCTTTAAGAATTTCTTCAAGTGTACCATATATATCATGGATTAGCCCATGATCTATAATGGTTTGCAAAGTTATATCATCATCAGCCTTTCTTTATATTTTTCTAAAATATTTCAAATCTATGCCAGCCATGAATATGAGAAATATTTGATGTGGCTTGACAATGGGTATTTCATCAATATGAATTAAGGGAAAGGTATTTGCAGTAACAGTTATTCCTAAATTCCTTTCTTTCCCTTCATATATCTTTATGAAGTAATTTTGTATGTCTTGAAAGGTTTTGTAGTGCCTTTCAGCATATTTTTCCCATATTAAATCTCTAATTTCTTATGGAAAATATGACAAGATTAGATCAGTTTTAAAACTTAATCTGGGCACAAGAAACTCTTGTGGAATATTCGTTATATTTTTGCTTTTTTCATCTTTTAACTTTTCTACTTCTGCAAACTTATTATCCTCATAACTTATATTCACTATTGTTTTATTTTCTTTTTCTTTTTGTTCTAGACATAGCACACATGCTTGCCTTTGGCATATACTGCATGTTGCTCTTTCTCCTGGATCTTGGTAATATATGCAGAATACACACCTTATATTCATTCCTGCAAAAATAGATGAAAGTAAGCATATCTCATATATAGTATTATCTTTTTCTTTTATAATATCCATCATTTCTATCTTTAAACCAGATAACTCATCGATTAAATCTAATTCTTCATCACTTGATTCTTTTTCTTCATCATATTCAATCTCATCTGTTTCTATAATTGAATATATTGATTCATCATCCATTATATCATCATCACATACTAAAATGTTTTCATTTACACTATCTATTATAAAAACCTTTTCTTGTTCTTCTTGTTTATTAGAGTACCTCTTCTTATCTCTATTAGGACAAGTTCTGCTTAAGTGATCTGGTGAATCACAAATAAAACATCTACAAGTACTATCATAATTCCTTCTAGGATTATATCTTCTAACATTTCTTTTATGTAAAAACGGAGCTCTATTATCTGACCTTCGTAGAAAATAGCGCTTCTTTGTTCTCATATTATCTTTTTTATATTTCTTAAAATATTTCTTATGCCTAGATCTCTCTTCTCCATATGTTAATGGTATTTGAACTATTTTATTGCAAAAATTATAATCAGATTGCTTCATCGACCTTTGAGCTTGAATATTCGTGCATATCTTTCTTAGTTGTTTAAATACAAATGTTATAGCCTGTGAGATATTATATTCTTTACCATCTGTTTCTTTTTTATATTCTTCATATATCATAGATCCTAAAGGATCTGGCAACTTATGAAAATATTTTTCAACAATTTCACGATTATAACCCTGCTTAGCAGTTGAGGCGTTATATAAATAATGCTGAGAAAATTCTTTAATTTTTTTTCAGTTTGTTAGTGATAGCTTTTCTAACTCTCTAAGTCTTTCATTTTGTAAAACTGTATATCCTAATTCAGGGTCTTCTCCTATTATAATACTTGATATGATATTTGCAAAATTATATGGGTTACTTCCAGCTCTTTTAAGTTGCTCATAGTACACAGGAAAAGCTTCTATCCATTGCTCCCATAAGACTTTAACTGATTCACCTAAAAATGTTTCTAAATAAGTAATCATATCTTCTACTCTATTTCCAATATTATGTTGATTTTGTATATATTTTTGCACTATTAACCCTTTCCATATGCTGATAATATTTGGCCAATCTATAGGGTCATGTGCTGCTAAATTTAATATAGCACCATCACTTTTAGAATTCTGAAATTGAACCTTCTTTTCAAAATCTCTTCTTTTTGATCCCATATGTGTATATTGTCCAGGTATATAATTATATGTGGTTTCTTCTTTTTCTGGTGGCCATCTTCCTTGACTTCTAAATGGTCTTTCTGTTTCTTCTTCAACTTTTATATCTGGGCCTCGTTTTCTTTTTGATGCACTTGGATCTAGTTCCATATTCATTGCTTCTATAGCAATATCTTTTCTATGTGGTATTTCATACTCTAAAGGTTTTATAGAATCTACAGAGTTAGTTCTAGTTATCTCAATTATATCTTCATCATTTTCTTCTTCATAACTTTCTAATAGCAAACTATCATTAATCTCCCATTGCTCTTCTTCGCTTATGTCATTGTCTTTATCTATCTTTTTAAGTTTACTGTCAACTAATTCCTTTTGAACTTTGTTATTATCAACTTCTATTGGTTTTGGCTTAGCTTCATACTTCTTTATTGGAATACTAAATTTCTTGCTATTTAGCTTTCTATCTTCCTTAATCTTCCATAGTCTAAATATTTGTTGTCTGAAGTAAATTTCTTTTTCTCTTATAGCAGGCCATTTACTTATACCATTTCTAAAATATTCATTAGAAATTTCTTTAATCTTTTGCTCATAATGTTTTATCTCATTATCTATATCTAAACTATCCATAAATTCACATATGCTATTCCTTCTATTCTCTACTGATTTTACTTCTGAATTAGATATTTCTAAGTCATCAAAGCTTCGTTCTTCATAGCCTACAAACCTTATACTAGTTGATCCACTTTTATTTTCATAACTTATATAGTCTTTATTCACTACTTGGAGCGACTTGTCTCTCCTAGAGTTGCCTTCAGATACTGCCATTTATCTGAATTTAATGGTCTATTAAATTCTACTATTTCTGCAGATGATAACACAATCTCTTTATTATGTCCACTGGTATTGTCAAATTTTTTGTCTAGATAGGTTGTATTCGTTTTAATATAGTCACTATTTTGGCTAATTCTTCCTAGAGAAAATTTACTTTCTTCCAAAACTTACAAGGCTATTTCTAACTTATTATTGATAGCTAAATATTGATCTTTTAAATGCTTATGCTCTTTTTGAAGACTCAAATTTTAATTCTAAGTCGTCCTGCCTTCTTCTCCAAGATATATAAAAATTGTGTATTAAGTCTACAATTAAATTTATCTGCCCGTGTGAAGTATGCCAAATATGTTCTTCAGAGCTATTCAGTCTGCACTTGATATTTATATTTTTTTTAGTCTTAACAGACTTTCCTGTATTAACTTCTAAATTCAGATAATGTAACTTTTCAATTTTTACTACTTAATAAAACTTTTAAACTTCAATTTTATTAACCTGGCTCCGATACCAAACTATTCAATTTTATTAAACTTCAATTTTTACTACTTTTCAATTTTAATAAAAGGTACACTATTTAGAGCCAAAAACTCAGGCTCAAAATTTAAATTTAAAATTTATTCACTTCACTATTCAAATTCTGCGGTTACTATTCAAATTCAAGAATATGAATAGTGCACGGGTGCTTACACGCGGTGCACACAAATTATTAAATATTAGAGCACACTATGCGGGTGCTATTCGATGCCTGTGCAGGATATTTAAATATTCAATGGGTAGCAGTATTCACCACTATTGGGCACTATGTGCTCGAATATAATATGCTGAACGAAAGCGACGCGCGCGATTATTAGCGTGCGTGATTATTCTGATCGCGATTAGCGAATATTCAGTGTATGCGGAATTATATATGCGCGTTATTATCAGGATCTTTGCAAGGCTGGCGAGACCAAACTATTTCAGCCGGTCGTGTGACTTATGCTTGTGTGTGTCCTACTCGGTACTCACCGTATGCATCACTAGCTCGCTCTTTAGAAGCAGAAGCAGCTAATCCTATCCCTCTACGGCCATTTTATGTCGTGAAGCCGAACGCTAAGACGTCTATCGTCTCCCCAGGCAGTTCCACCCGAAGGGAACACTTCTCTGTGACTCAGAGTTCTTTCAGAGTTCTCTAAAAACGCCGCTACCTGGGCTAACACGAGAACAATACAAGAACAATACGCACAGAGGTTTCTCCTATAGGGTCCATAGCATAGACTCAAACCTACATGGATGGCCATAGTAAAGCAGGGATACTCAAAGCTCAAGCTACTCTATTAAAAACAAACAAGCTTACATACGGCTTTCCCTTTCGGGAAGCCCCAAGCACTTAGCACAAACCTTGTTTACCTTACAAGCACGGGAAGCCTGCGACCTTCCTTATTCTCTAATTTACAAGGGTGGTGGAGTAATACAGTGGTAGTGGGGTACTACTGCTATTAGCTATTGTGGTGGTGGATGAGCTCAGAGTGCTTCTGAGATCATGGCTTCATGGTGGAAGTGGAGTGTGTGTGTGTGTGTGTTGTTCTGTTGCCGATGCGACGTGGGAGCGGATTCGATGTCTCTGAGCTTGTGTGTAATGCGGATGCCCGGCTTCTTCTTTTATAGAGCTGAAGGAGGCTTCTGGAGCGTCCATCACGCTTATCGCCTGGCGTCCTTCGCAGATAAGTCTTCAACCTTCTTTATGCTTATCTGGCTGTCCTTCGTGAATGACTCATCGTCCTTCGCGTTTATCTTCTGAGAGTCCTTCGCCGTGAAGACTTCAATTATATGGTATTACTATTGCAGGATGGCGACCTGCCGTCGTTGCATGGTCATCAGGAGGATGACGATCACTGTTGACCGATTGCGACACTCTGAATTTTTTATTCATATTTACTATGTATAGCTTTTGCGCTGGCTGTTGCGCTGGCTGTTTTCATTCGTTATTCAAGTGTATGGGTATGGTCTTCCACGCCCGAATGATTAATGTTGCAAACATTAATCAAAACTCTGGCATGTGTATAATATTCTTCCCCGGGCCAAATTGTTATATATATATATGTATGTATATATATATGTATATATATATATATATATATATATATATATATATATATAGAACCCGGGCGCGATAGTTATTTGCCTTGTGTACAGCTACCACCTATCTAAAGACTATATGGATGAATTATGAATTATTAATCCGAGAATACTGCAATGCATTCCATCAGAGAGCCTCGAACACACAATTAGTTTGACTCTCCCATTGTAAGAGTCAAATGGCAATAGGTACGGTGTCGTCGCCAAACAAGTTACGGAGCACACAAGAAATGGGCACATGGCACGGCAACGTATAAGAAATATTACTATTACCCAACAATTTAGCAAGGCATCAAACATCTGCAAAAATTTTCTCATTCATATATATAAGTGGAGATAATTACACGTTCGACTTGTTTAGTGATGCAATACTTGCTGATTTATTGGTCAGGAATCGTTCACTAATTAAAAGCGCTCCAGCACCTTCGCGTTCGGAACAATCGATTCAGAGTATCAGAATGATCTTATACAACGAAATAAATTAAGAAAATGATCTCAGCTTATCCATATTTGGATATGTACTCTCTGAATATCTTTCAAAACAATCCCATGGCCACGTCATATGGTTGCTCACGAGTCATTCATACGTCTAGAAGATCCTCTGCATCTTTGATAAGTTTAAATATGGATTATATATATTCGCGTAACATATCAATATCAATCTAACTTCATCAGCTAAGCACGGTGACTATAGCAAGGGTTTGATCAATCTCGTACTCATAATGCATATTCTTTTTTTAGGAACACAATGTACATTTGTATTATATGTCAGTGACCCCGCTATCATGTTTCAGACCTAATAACATGGCTTAGGAATTACAAAATAATGTTTGAGAGCTATTTATAGTATTTAATAGCATTTTTGTAAATACAAACTGTATTAGGGGTTGTTTATAGCCTCTAGTGGTGTTTTTCTTTTTAAAAAGATGCTAGCCCCCTCATGCATCAACCTCCTCTCCCATCTCCCCTATAAAAGGGCGAAGAGGGGGAGTTGGGAGGGGCTATGCTAGCTGGTCACTCGTTTATATCTCTATAAGTACCTTGCTTCTTACGATTGATCTCTCATTGAGTATAATCAGGTTATCTTCACCTTTATGTAGAGTTTTGCTTAGAGTAAAAGATCAACGAGATTGTGTCGTGAATGTTCTGGAGGTTTAAAATGCAAAACTTGATCTCAGAGAAATCTACAAAGATGTAATCAAGCGCTCTTTGTCGATTTTAGATTTATTGAAAGAGAAATTTGAATGGAAATCAAAATGATGTCAACTTCGTCGAAATCCATAACTCTGAAGCTGTCTCTTAGAGATCTAAATATCGTCATGACCTTCTAGGTGGTGCTCTGTTGTTCTTCTGTAGGATATATAGAGATGAACTTCTTGTCGCTACTAGATATGTGCTTATGGAATCTCATTAATCTCACAAGCCACTAACGAGGCAAGCTAGCCTTCACCTGTCTTCTTCAATTGCACCCTAACCTGGCAGTTTGTCTTCACAATATAATTAAACCGCCTTTGTTTCATAGGGTTGCCATCAGTAGAGTCCTTCATGTGCTTTTTACATACCAGAAGCAGCTTCGTGAGCTCTCTTGTCTTCCTCTTGTAGCTCGTGTGTTGTTTGATTGCAAAGTCGACATGCCTAGCATAGACAACGAAGAAGTGATATGCAACCTTTATCTCGAAGACCATCCCCTCAATTGTTTACAGGAGTAGACACAATTTCACTTAGCGTTGGATATTCACCTTCGGCAACGTGTTGTACATATCTCTCTTCCTTTGTTAGAGGATACCTCTCTGACAACTCTTGAACCAGCTTACAAATCTCTTCATCATCTTCGTGGTTGCCTTCTAGATCAACACTTGTTTCATTTTGGTTTGTCTCATGACCCTCTAGTTCAACATTAGGTTTTGCTACTTCATATAGGTCTCTATCATGAGTTTCTTCCTCAGCTCAAGTCTTGTAGCTTCATATATGTCTCCGGTAACATCAAGTTCTAGTATCTCATATATGTTTGTCTAATCATCAACATCCTCAATTGACTACAAACATAGAATTTTGGTATTCACATGGAACAATATAAACGATTGGCTGCATAAAGAACATATATTGCTGGACTTTAATATGTAGGAAAAATCATTTGATGCATTTTCTAAAAATCAAAGTTGCCACAGGGTACCAAATAAAGGTGCATCAATGAAGAGTGCAATGGATTCTGAAGCTTTTATTTTTGTGTTACATATTTTGTGGAAGCAACAGAAAGCTTCTATGAAATTACAAATGGAGACATAAAGATTGTATTTGGAATATACAATCTATCAAATTCTCAAGCTAAGCTTCATCGAAAAAAATCCTATGTAAAAAGTCTTCTCGTGTTGCAAGCCCCTCAGCTACTAAGCTACAAATCATTGAAGTGCCAGAGTATGTTTGGATACAATTTTTTCTAGAACACTTGCATCATTTTGAGGGTTGGAGAGTGTGTGATATACACAATTGGTACTTAACACCTATTGGTGGAGAGATCCCATAACAAGGAATTGGTGGAGAGATCCCATATCAAGGAATTGAAGAGAGTATGGAAGTGATGTTTTGTTGACTCAAGGTTTCTTCTTGTACTCATATTCTTGTATGCTAAGACAACTGAGTGGTTGATGCTCATATCGGTGAATATGCATGAAGCAAATAACATGCCATATAAAAAACTACTGTTTTCAAATAACATGCCTTGTACTCAGATGTTTCTAATGCTTGTATTTTCAAAGTTTTAAAATAATATGTACAACAAACCACTGTTTTATACGAGTGACTGAAGTATTCTTCGAAATGCACTGAACATGAACGTGGAGAGACATTATCTCTGAACTCACCGAGAAGAGACAACAATAAAGCCAAACACTTTTTATTTTCTCTCTAATACTAATAGAACGAGGGTGCAATTTTCACGATGCTACCCTAGAAAGCGTGAGTTTTTTGTCTATAGCAAAGTATGTCAGTCGGTTTGCATTGTCTCTAAAAGGCGATTCTTGAGACTGACTCAAGCAGCCCAACAATGAGAACTTGTCATGTCCACAACAACGTTCACATTGCCCTTTTAGAGCATCTCCAATGATCTTTATAAATCTCACTCTCTAAATCATCATTTAGAGAGTCGTTTGCATAAAAATCGACTTCTTTATCTTTATGCTCTCCAACAGTTTTTATATATATCTCATGCGCACTCTAGAGTCATTCTCGTCATCTATTTTTAGCTAGCAAGAAATCTAAATAGAAGATAGCTATATTTGGTGAGACTTGCTATCACATGTTGTCTAAGCTGATTTAGACAATTTGGTGTAAAATTGATCTACAATAGATTATCTATCTTGTTTTTGTAAAAATAGCCATGAGCTATTTCGTAAATCCCGTTTTCCAAAGATAGATGACGCTGATAGCTCGCTAAATCGCCCTTTCTACTGCTGGCGCATGCATAAACCTCTTCCACGCCTTCTTTTTACATGCATCAACCTCTCCCATGGCAGTTTTAATTATAGGAAACAAAAAAAAAGATAGACCTTTGAAGTATTTCACTTTTTAAGTGAGCTTCCTATTTTAGGTAATGGTTAAATCCTACTGTTTAGAGAAGTTGTTAGAGGTGAGCTTTTCACCAAAGTATCTATTCCTAGCATTGAAAGGATTTACAGTCGTCCTCTTGTTACTATGCCTTGTTTGTGGCCAATGGCTTCACTGCCACCATACCATGTCATGCTGCCTGCTGCCAGCGGTGTTCCTCCTGTTACTATGCATGATTTTTGCTGATATTATGAAGGAAAATGAGAGGAGAGATAGAAAACAACCACCTTATGAACTAAAACTTAGGACTCATACAACAATTTACAATTCTATCATTGCATGAGTTGTTGTCATAACACTCACAACTTTACCCCCAAAAGAAACACAACTTTACATTCTATTCTATATATAAAAACTGAGTAATAAGTTATTACGTGACAACTAAAAAAAACAACCATCGTATATATCGTCTATTAAGTCGTCTTAAAATTATGTCGCTACAGGAGAATACTTATGAGACAAGACAAATACCCTAAGCGGTGAAGAAAATCACATTATCTCAAAAAAAAATCAACTTGTAGGGAAGATATTATTTTATTCACTTGCATTATATCACTAGCTGTGAAATTATGCAGCACTCCCCAACCCTAAGAGTAGTGCTTAAAAAATCAACCAAATTAGAGCAAACCTAGTCACGCACTGTCATGTGGTTCACATTTATTTTCTCGAACACACAGATAAAACTGCATATACTCTACCTCTGCACAGCGGGTGCAGAAGTAGCAGAGTGGGTGCGAGCCAAAGCCTGCATAGCTGGAGACGGAAAATTTGAGCGTATAATTGGATGCAGGATTTGGCTGCTTTGAGAAGAGTGCTATGCTGCATATGTAGTTGTGCAAATAACCAAACATGAGCAACTCGCATTACCGGAGCCTGGATAAGGAATTATGAACAAGATATGACAATGCAGCATCAAGAAATTAAATTCAGTCGTTGGTTACGTTAGTTATACAACAAGTTGAATACATTGTGCCACACAAGCTATGATAATAGGGAACGTATGTTATGCAAACCAGCCTCCTGTGCAAACTATGAAAACTCTAATCAGGACCACCGAAATCTAATCCGATGGCTAGAGGTGAGTTGATTATTTTAGCATTTAAACCCCTTCACTCATTTCATTCCTAAAGGTGGGTTATTTTAGCACTTAAACCCCTCCATCTCTAGTCATCGGATTAGATTTCGGTGGTCTTGATTAGAGTTTTCATAGTTTGCACAGGAGGCTGATTTGTATAGCATACGTTCCCATAATAATATGTACATATTAAGGGAAAGTGCAATTGAAAGATATGCATGTTTCTAGTTAACAATCCATCTCCAAACTAAACAGAGATAACAAACTTGCCCTCTGTAATCACTAGAACATGGCGCGGTGTTGCCCCGCTAAAGTAGTCTTTTTTTTAATACGTAATATGTATGTATATTTATATTAAGTGTATAGTGTAATATATTTTAAATACTAGACTATTTATTTATAATTTTTATTTAGTTTTATTAATTTTTAACATGTTATCATATAAATTTAAAATTATTTTAATTTTTAGACGATAAAGTAGGGGTATAAAATATTTTGATAGGCTATAGGGTGGTTCTAGTTTATTTAGAAATTTTGTATAGTTTCTTTTGAAAAAAGTGCTTATTTTATTTTTCTGGATACGTTTCTCGTGTACCCATACCAATTCCTGTATGAACAGTAACGGTGCCAGATGAATAGTACACTTAAAACGATTTTTCTGGGTATGTTTCTCGGGTACCCGTAGCAATTCACACATGAACATAAACAGTACATACAAAAGCGACTTTTGGAGTGATTTTCAGTACTAGTAAAAGATACCCTTCCCTCAATGCTCAGCTTTCACTTTGACAAACTAAACAGAGATAATAACAAACTTGCCCTCTGTAGTCATGCCCTTCCCTCAATGCTCAGCTTTCACTTTGACATCTCCATTAGGCAAAGTACCCTGGGACTGAGCCAACCGCTTTGCCTCCTGCACAAAAATGGGGAATATGAAGTTACGCAATAAGAACAAATGAGGATTTATTCTAACCACAGGCAACAGCTGAGGCACATCTGCACATGTTACAATGTTTAACGAAACTTGGTATCTATAAACCCTAGTGTAGCAGGATTTTATGAAACCTAGATTTCTCTCACATAACCGAATCACTTTTACCTTTCTTACACTGAAGTTGCTAATTAATACAGAACAAATAGGAGCATATGGTAACTATCAGCTTCTGCAGTATCATGAAAACAGCTCGATACCAGTTGGACCTGTTGAGTTTGTGGACATCTCAGGATAAAGAAAAAGCTTGGCCTGCACAGGAACTGTGCAATACGCCAGTTACAATATAAGATGCAGATTGCAGAGAAAATCAAGTCCAGTTGATAGTGAGCGACGCTCAATTATCTAATATCTGTAAGGTTCCAAAATAATTGTCATTTAATTATCTGTTGAATCTTAACACTAACAGCATTGTTCTAAAAGATGGCCCCCTACCCCATCCCGCCTAAAAAACTGAAGTGTTAGGTATCACCCAGCCTACAGCAAAACCATGGTGTCAAACATTTAAGGGAGATTAGTCTTCTTGCCCCTGCTCTGAAGTCTAAATGTGATTTTGCCTTTACTTTTCAAACTTTGTGATTTTGCCCCTGTATATTTGGGCCTGTTTGTTTCAGCTTCTGGCTGACTCCTGCCAGCCAGAAGCCAGAAGCTGGAACAAACGACAACTATTGAGCTGATTTTTGAAAAGGTAAACAACTTCTAAGGAAATGGACTAAAAGTTAAAAAAACAACACATCGAGAAAGCTTTCCTTGCTTTTGGTGTCTGAGAATCTAAAAATATTATTACAAAAGCCAACAGCAAAAATCCAACAGCCACAAGCCAGAAGCTAGCTTTTGAGCGAAAAGCCCAAAAGCTGCAGCTCAAACAAATGAGCCCAATCGAAGGCACCTTTGCCCCTACGTTAGGGGCTGTTTGGTTCTGAACCTGGCACAAGTGCCTGGGCCAGGCAGCTCACCAGGCCGTCAATTTTGAGCGCCTGGTGGTCGGATGGACCTGCCTAGGCAAGCACCCCCAGGCCACGCTGTGAACCAAACAGCCCCTTATACTTTTTTTAATAATATTTTTGTTAGATGGAGCCGGTTTAAACAAATGAAAATAAAGAGAGAAATGGGTGATGGCCCATGTTGTCCCTAGCCATATCTAGAAGGCTCTCTCCCCCATGAAGCCGTGATCCCCTATCCTCTAATTCTTTCATGTGGTACGGCACACGAGTAAATGGCCTAGCGGCGGCTGTGGCAGAGGCGCAGAGCAGTGCGCAAGCAGCAGCCCCTGTGGGAGGCCGCCAAATCAAAGTCATCCTCAGCATCCCGCCGTCTCCTCCATGACTCCTGAGGTCAGGTAAGCAACAAGCCTCAAGAAATTGCAAGCACGGCGGCAAGGACCGGTTTCAGTTAGTTTGGCAGAGGCTGGGTTTGTGTTCTGCAAGGCTGAGATCCACTGATTTGTGCTTCTGTTTTTATGCCTAACCTTAGACTCAAGCCTTGATGTAGTTTGAAAACTGTACAGACAAGTTACATTACATTGTGAGTTTGCTGTACCAAATACTGATGCCCTGAAAGTTCAAACTCCAAACAAGTTCCATGTCTGATAGCCAAGTTCTGTACATGAATGAAACAACTACTACATTCAAAACGCTTGGCCTATAATTAGACCATAACTGTTAACTGAATTTTGCCTGCAGATTCTGATCCATTAAATATCACATGAATTTTACCTAGTACATCAAACAGACAACCTAAAGACCTGCTCATTGTTATGTTGCTACTGGTTGATAAAGGCATGCTTTTACCTAATACAAGAATTACTAGGTTCAAAATTTATCATCCATGTTTTATGCATATGTATGCACGCTGCAGTTCTAATCACTACCTCAGTTCCAACTTGTGAGTCATTTTAGCTTTGTCCCAAGTCAAACTTCTCTAGCTTTGACCAACTTTATAGAAAAATGCGTAAGCATCTACAACATCAAACAAGATTCATTAGCTACACCATGAAATATATTTTGATAGTGGATTTATTTGATATTGTAGGTGTTAATATATATTTTCTATAAACTTGGTTAAAGTTAGACACTCTGGAATTACGACAAAACTGAAACGACTACAACTCAAAATGGAAGGAATGCTATTTGAAACAGTTTGCCGACAAATAAAGACATAGGCAAACCCTAAGCACTGCCTATTACTAATGGGAAATGGACAGTCAAAATATCAGGAAATGGAGAAATGATCCAAGTAGTACTTGCATAACACTTATTATCTCTTTCATCATTTGTTAAATGATTCTTTTTTGACACGTATTGTTTGGATGCTATAGAAATATCAGACGAGGTCAATCTTGTGTCCACTTACAGCAGCAGAAGTAGCACGTATCTCCCTGTATGCTTCTACGTCCTCAGGGAAAGCTTGTTCAAGCTCCTCAAGAAGATGTTTCCGTAGGCTCTGAAATAAACCAACTTACAATGAAGCAAATTCATATTTTTTATAATCAGATGCAACAAAAGTGAATTAATCCCCAGATCAAACACAGAAAAAATAGATTTACTAATTTAGTTACAGATAATGCAGTGTTCACATAAAACAGTGCCCATGTGATGACCAAAAAGTCCTCTGATCAATATAACTGATGGAATGACTGATAACCATAAGGTTAAACAAACTAGGACCTTGCAGCCACATATGCCTTGCATAGATGATATACTTAGGGTGTATCCCCTTTGAGGAACGAGGTGGTCAATCTTCTTGTCACTCCTCACTTTTTGTATTTTGTTTGTAGAGTGGAATGAGTTGATCCATCATCACCTCATTCCTCACAAGCTAATAATTAGTATGTGCATGAGGAATGGGTTGATTCCACCAAAATTCATGTGATGAACACATGATGCATCACCTCTGAGATGACTCCACAAACCAAACACACTACTAGTGTCACACAAGAATTTCCATATATCTAATTCAATAACTAGTAAACCAAGATAATACAGTGACAGCTACAGCTACAGCATGAGCAGTACTGTACTACAGAAACTTTTGAAGCATGTTTAACCGAAATTTAGTTAGAGAAGATTATAGAAAGTCATGGAAAAATATGGACAATGTCAAAAAAATGATTATGGTTTTTAGCAACTCACAGACTGCTTCTTTTTGAGGAAGGCAAAAGAGAGACAGGATTAAATATGTGGTTCTAATGCCAATCTAGTAATAAGATAAAGAAAGCCCTGTGCTGCTGAAATCCAAAAGATCATGACAGGAATGCGTATCCGTATTCCCTGACACTAGTAATTTCTTATATCACAAGCAACTAAGCAACATAAGCATGATTCCAGACAGCAACAAAAAAAAAACACTTAGGCAATTGTAGTGATGTACATTACTCATTACAAGGAACATGGAAATAGTATGGAAGAACGATCTAATCTTCCTTACCTGACAAAGAATTGCAACTTGCAACAAAACAAAAACAAGGCACAGAATTCATCATTAATTCAAAGTCAGAAAGCAGAACAGCTCCCTGGCCCCACAGCTAATTCCTAGTACAAAATTGTCTACATCGCATGCAAATGTGTAGTCCTAATTCTACCCAGAAGCACTATGCCAACCAATATCTGCAATGATTGAGAGGATACAATGCATTCATACCTTGAAAGCGTCAGTCTTGCCCTTGGTGATCTGGTTCTTGGCGATGCAGCTGTTGAGCACGTCCCTAGTGAACTCGTCGGGGTTCTTCCCATCGTCGATCAAGCTAATAACACACGAACCATTTATAACCGTACCACAGCAGCACGGGTAAGGATGAGTGAAGCTATGAAACCGAGGAGCTCACTTGACGACCTCCATGGGCACCTGGATGTTGCACCCCTCGGCGATTTTCTGCATCGTGTCGAGCTCCGCCACGAGCGCGTTCCTGCGCCACGACGCAACACAGCAGTCAGCAGCAAACGCAAACCCTAAGAGTTACAGCCCCCCGCACACACACAGAAGCGCGAGGCAGAGCCGCGGGGCAGGGGCGGAACCGAACAGAGTGATTTCGGGAGACTCACAGGCGCTGGAGGAGGGGGAGCTGGGAGGCGGAGTTGAAGGAGGAGACGGTGAGGTTGAGCTGGTGGAGCAGGCCCAGCGTCTTCTGGATCGAGCTCGTCACCTGCGCCAGGTTCTGCTTCGACGCGTCCTCCGGGCGCTCCCCTCCGGCCCCCGATGCTTGGACGCCGTTCCCTGCCGCAGCGGCGGGGGCGGCTACCGCGGCGGAAGGGTTCGCGGCGGCGTTCTCCATGATGCCTGCCGGAGGTCAGACGAGGGGAAGAGAGGAGATGGGGAGGAGGGAAGGAGTCGGTCGGAGAGGGAGCGAGGCAGCAGACTGGATCACCGTCGAAGGTTCTGGCCGAACCGAACGAACTTTTTTTATTAATAAACTTATTTTTTAAAAAAATTATAAAATTAGTCTCCGTTTCCAAAAAATTGCAGGAATAGGCCACCAGTCGTCCGTTGAAAGGGCGACGTGAGAGAATCGCCCGTTCAAAGGGCGACCAGGCCCACGTCGCCCGGCCAAAGGGCGACCAGGCTAGTCGCCCAGCCAAAGGGCGACCGGATGTTCGCCGCGCCGACGGGCGACCTGGTTTTTGGATTTTTTTTAAAATAATATTTATTTATTTGAAAATTTCAGAAAAAATTTCGGATTTTTTTAAAATAATATTTATTTATTCGAAAATTTCAGAAAAATATCGAAGTCGGAGAAATAGCAAAAATAATACGTAGTCATGCAATGGACGTGCGAAAACGCCGTTGTCGTGTGCTCGCTCAAGCTTAATAGATGAAAAAAATACAACAGTGAAACATTAATTAAGTTCTAAAAAGTAAAATAGTATCAGTACAATATCATAGAAAACAACATCGGCGGCAAATCATACAAAACTAATATCGTCCACGCTTAGGTGCAACACCCCTAATCGTGCCAGGCTTTGGTGCTTTGCGGCCCGCTCGCACATGGCCGGTTGAGTAAGTAAGCGGCGAAGGAGGAACTATAACACGTGCAGGACGGCCTCCAGCAGCAGCTGGTGTCGCGTACTCGTCCTGTGAGGGCTGTGTCTGTGGTGGTGCTTCACGTAACTGCGATGACGCAAGTACGTCCGCCGGCTCCTGCTCCAGTCAAAAGGTGACGGGGATCGCTGACGAAAAGTGTCAGCGTGCTCAGAGATGTCCGATCCCTCGTAGTCGTAACGGGTCGTCCCTAAACATATAAGACCAACGTTATGATAACGCTGATGGTAAAACTAATATATAACATGTCGAACTCTTAAAAGTAGGTCATACCTGGAACCATGGGTACAGCGTGTGAAGAGGAACCTCCGAAATCGAACTGATGCCGCGAACCGTCAAAGTGCATACCTGACCATGCAGAGTGAATGTAATGTTACGAATAAAGCAGTATTAGATAATATAATTAAATTTCACAACTATATCGTACCTGTAGGCATGTGAGCAGGCTGCGAAGATGATCCAATGATATCGAACTCCGGACGCCAACCGGCAGAGTACGTAGGTGGACCTGAATAATGACACTTATAAGTAACGAACAAGTTACCATTACTACATACGAAGAAAATATAAGTTACTCACCTGTTTGGTACGTAGGCCGCGGAGGTAGTGGCGCCGTCGGTCCGTCAGGCTGTGTGTCACGTGTGAACGTCGAGGGACGACATCCGGCTGTCGTCCGGCAGGGCCGGCACGACGTCAACTTGACAATGTTTACACCAGAGTCGTACATCCTCTGGACCGCAGCGGTAAGCTCGTGGCTGGTCATCTGAATGCCCTCCCTCAATCGGTGCAAGAGCGATCCACCATCCACAGTGATACGGTGAGCCATGTCGGCCTATTAACAAAACGAGAACATTGAAGTAATTACGATAAGAAAAATATTAAACGAAGTGGGTTGAAGTTCACAAAGATCGTACCGCCAACGACATCGCCTGATCTCTGTGCATAGGGTACGTGTCCGTCAACCTGGGGACGTGGGTCCATGGCTCCGCTGGTGTATACGTGACTCTAATCCGTGTGCGAGGAATATACTAACGTAAGTAGTCCCCGTAAGCCTCCAAGGAAAACGGTCTGGGCTCGTAGGTCACATTATGTAGTGCGTTGGCCCACTCGTAGGTCACAAATCGAAAAAATACAGACATACTATTATGTACCAATATTTTTTTTGGATCAGACACATCCATGATATCATAATATGTACCAATATTTTTTTGTCTGACGGTTTCTAACAATCTTGATAGGTTCTCATAAGATGCTTCGTACGAACCGAATCTCTTCTCAATGACCTTCTGTTTCGCTCGCCACGCCTTCGAATAGTTGATGGTGTATTTAAAATCTTTCTCTATAGCAGTCACTATAGATTTTGGCTCATACCTTAAATTATCAACAATTCGATTATACATGTACTCTGCAATGAAGCTCGATGTAAGAGCAGTATTGGACTTCTCTAATTCTTGTAACTCACATGTATGTTCTGTTACTATAGAGCACTTTCAAATTGTACTCTATTTTTGCTCATAAGCATGTACCCTAAATGGACAGTCCGAAAACACACATTTAACATCATATACTTTCTTGTTGGACTTAACAACTACAAAAGACCGCTTTATTGACAGAGACCAATACTTCACGGCACTCATCACTTCATCTTTGCCTTTGTACATAGCTCCCTCTACTAGTTCATTCTCATGATATTCCCACGGCACAGAATTTTCTTCGTTGATCATCAAATTCTTGGAACTGTTACTCTTCCACTCCAGTGGGACAGAAATTTCATTCTCATCTTCAGATGAGTCAGTTTCAGATATATTCTCATTCTCCATATCTTCCATCGCCATCTCTTGAACTATATGCTCTATGCACTCTCCTTCGTTCGCTTCACCCGTCGGTACCATAGATGACAGGTGATGATCACCCTCTTCATTATCTTCCTCATTATCATTGTGATTGTCATGGCTCGGACCTCCTTCTTCTTCTACACCGTGTACCTCATGAACCTCCTTCGTATATGCCTGAGTAAGAAGGACTAGAGGCCACCCACGTTCTACAGCTTTGTTGACGTATTTTTTCCATGTTGATGTTGCATTAAGCGGTACTAACTCCCAAAAAGTGCCCTCCCGAGCACGACTAACGATACCCATGACTTTAACGTCATGTTGGTTGCTGTCAAACCCAAATATTCACATCAACCAATTCTGCACACCACTAATTATTCTCTCATTTGCCCTAGACACCCATCTACTTACTGAGGCAAATCCTGACAGATCAACCCCGTGTACACCTTGAATAATTTCTCCTTCTCCATAATAAATTTGAAATCCTAATTTCTCCGACATCTGTGTAATCTAAAAATTTTAACTAAAATACCTTTTCACTAATATATTACTAATATTATTTTAACTATAACTATTTAATTTAATAATATATATAAAATAAAACTATAAGTAATACTACCGAAATATAATATTAATCGCTCAACTGCTCGTTACATTATCTAACAATTAATATAACACACATTAAATAATTATATATAAAATTATTTTTTTACTTATCGAAAATTTTCCTCTTCTTCTCTTCTCCTTCTTCCTCTCTTCTTCTTCTCTTCTCTTCTCTTCTCTTTCCCTCTCCTTCTCTTCTCTTCTCCCCTTTAACTCTCCGCGCCAGCCGCAAGGCGCCTTATATAAAGCAGCCACGTCGCCCCCTGGTCGGGCGACGTGGGGCCTGCCCGCCACGCCACGTCGCCCATTTAGTGGGCGAGCACGGCCAAGTCGCCCCCTGGTCGGGCGACATGGGGCCCGCCGCGACACGTGGGGGACACGTCGCCCATCGGCCGGGCGATGAGCTCCACGTCGCCTGTTGGTCGGGCGACATGGCCCAGTTAGCCCGCCAGTCGGGCGACAAGGCCCATCTTCGTCCTTTCAACGGGCGACTGGTGGCCTATTCCTGCAAATTTTTGAAAACGGAAACTAATTTTGTAATTTTTTTTAAAAATACGTTTATTAATAAAAAAATTTCGAACCGAACCGCTAGTGGGCTTGCTGCCCTATCCGGTCCGCTGCTGATTCTCCTACCACTAGTGGGTTGCAAAGCAGCCTTGCAAAGTTTGGCCCAGTGTTGAGTCTTGGGCTGAGGCGGCCGACCTTCAGTCAAGAAGGCTAAATTACAATCCTCCACGTCTCACTCCATTAATTACTTGCTCATCGAAAAAGTACGTTTTATTTTTTTCCTCTAGACATAACTATCGTTGTACTGGACTTTTTTTTCTAAAAATTAAAAAACAGATATATTAATTCTTAATAAAACTATTTAAATTACCTCCATGCCTTAGTTTGAAGTGGTCTTGGAGATGGCTTTGTATTTTTTTAATTAAAATAATTGGTAAATACTTAATTTCTATAAATTCCAAAAAAACACAAAGATAGACTAGAATACGAAGGATCCAAGTAAAATATTTATACCTAACAACTAGATTTAGCCCTAGGAAAACAAGAAAAATACCAAGGAAAATATCGATGTGTACATGTATTTTTAAAATTTCATGCTACAAAAACATAAGATGCAACGGCCATTAATACAATCATGTACGCTGGTCGTGTCTTATGCTTTTTTGCTAAGAAAAGTTTCCAAAATGCGTTAAGATTTTTTGGGTTATTTTTTCATTTTTTTTATAGAGATAAATTTATTTTTTAAGCTTCTAAAGACATTTTTATGATATTATCGTATTTACCAGATTTTTTATTTAAAAAACAAATCGTCTTCAAAACCACTTCAAAAACATGAGATCATATAATTCGAACTATTTTGAAAGTTTAGAGAATGAAACTAGAATTTGATGAGAAAGAGAAAAAAAAGTCAAACTACAACGATCTGTAACTTAGCAAGTGAAACGAACTTTTTCCTACTCGCCATGCACTGAGATCAACCTTGCACATCGGTTCAGAACTTCAGATACAGGCAAGTGATGGAAAGTGGGAACTGGAGAGAGCAGAGGCGGTAGACATAGAGGACTGGCTGATCTGATCTCCCTGTGAGCTCAACAAAACCAAGTGAAGCCCATGCGCCACCGGCATGTGCACGTGCTATCTATCTATCTATCACCAAGCAAGCGCTAGCCGGCCGGATAACGAGAGCCCATAATCTCAAGCACTAGCCTGCCTCCTCAAACGTCCATCACTCCCCATCCCTCGGGCGCGCGCACCCATCGGGATCGGGGACGGCACGATCGAACTGGTCACCAGCAGTCGTCAGGTCACTGGTCACGCACCCGATCGCCATGCTACTTCCTTCGTACAGTGTCGTACAGGCTGTACCACAGGGCCCGTGTCGTGTCATCGGCAACCGGCCCAGAATAGGGGCGTCCATCAGACGACGCCGACTCGCAACCTTTATGTCGACCCTCTCAACTGATTGGTGTGCTCGTCGTTTCGTTCGTACGTACGTGTGCGTACCTCCTGCTCCTCTCCCTCCTAGGCCTGGTCAGCCGCCGTGGCAGGCATGGGCAGCTTGCTTGGTGCGTGCCGGCCATGGCAGGCCCATGACAAGCAACCGTGCGCGCACGGCTAGCTCCGTGTCGCACGTACCTACCGAGAACGACAAAGGCGCCAACTCGATCTCTCCAACTGTCTGTCGCCGGCCTCGCCGCCATTTCGTCGTCCCCGCATGGAAGATCGAGAGAGAAGGGCGCCGCGCGCGCCACCAGGATAATCCGCAGTTTTTACATGCATGGCCAGGAGTGCAGCGGAGATCGTCGTCGACCGCGCACTCGCCTGTCTCGCCTCGCCACTACTTTCTACGCCGGCGCACCGAGGCGATTCCGGCGTCGACTTCATTCGCCACACCCGCGCGGCCCAATCGGCCCCCAGATTCGCGGCTTTTTGCGCTCGCTCGCGCGTGCCACAATAATTTTACCGGTCGTGCTGCGGCGGTCACGTCGTCGATCGCCACCGCATCGCCCCCCGGCCGGATAGCGCAGAATCTACTACAGATCAGCTGCTCGCTCTATCGTTCCTTGGTGGCCGGGCTCGATCGGGGAGGGATATGCTCCGGCCAGCCCATCGTTTTACAGCGGCCGCGTCGCCGTCGTCGGTCGGCCCGCGCCACTTGGGCTCATCGCGCGCACGATGGCATGTCCGCTTCCGCCGTGACCTGCTTCGTTCGGTTCGCCACCTGCTGCCTGCTGCCTGTGGACGTCACGGCACTGCATGAGAGGTGAGGGCGAGGGTGATCGGATCCGGCGTGATGCGCGAGAACGAGAGATCGGAGGGATTGCCTGCCGCCGAGACGACACGGGTGACGTAAACATCGTGAAGCGACATCAGGTGGGGCATGTACCTTTTGACCGTGCTACATATATAGTGTTACTCCACTCGCTCGTGAATGAATAAATTAATTTTCTATATCTGTCTAATTTATGTTTTAAAGTTCAATAGAATTTGTATAGAAAACAAGGTATTAAGATTTATGATATCAAACTAGCTAGTGTCATTAACACATAGTAAATTATATTTTCCTGATATGTTTATTTGGTGTCATAAGTATTTGTAATCTTTTATATAAAATTTTTCTCAAACATAAAAAAAAAAACTTGCCTTAGAGGAACTCTAGTAATTGAGACGGAGGAAGTGTATTATCATTATTGTTAGTTTTTGATGCTTATGACAAATTACTTGTCTCGCATTGGGACCGGATTTAATTTGGTTCCATGTCCTAAGATGGATGTCTCTATTTGAGAGTAGATATCTGAGGTGTTTGATTTGAGTAATCACTCTATCTTAACATGGAAGATGGTCTATTTGTGAGTTTATCTATATAAAAAAAAATTCGATACAATGGCTTTTGTACCATATGTATGCTATTATTTGTTGTTCTTGAGAAACAATATGACGGAAATCAATCTATTCCACAAAAAAGAACTAAACTGAGATTAAAAAGAAGAGCAATTGGCTATCACATCATCGCTCAAACCTCATATCTCCCCTTCAGATGGTGGGTGCTACCGTGGTAGATTTTTGTGTTTCACGTGGGGTTAGAAAAAGGATAGCAAAGGATTGGTCCAGAGCACACAACATCGCTGGAGATTGGAGAAGATAAATTTGGGATCCGTTCGATGGAGAAATTACCACAAGAGTCTAGGCTCAGTGATCTTGCACACTTGCAGGGTTGCACGGCGGCAAGCTCAATAGTCAAGACGGTGATAACTAGCAGATTATACTCCATATATATTCATTTCAGTCGAAAAAAGAGCCATGCATTTCCACTCCCGGTCTCTCGCTCCCTGCCTGCGTCGCAATTCCGGTGGTGGGTCTGCTGAATCGGCCGCCGTGTCGCGACGCGCGCGTAGTGCTCGCTGCAAGAGGAGGCTTTGCAACGGTTTGTCCCTGCTATGTCGACGACCATCAAGTTGGTGAGTGGGGGCCAGCGATTTTTAGTTAAATACTCGTAAACTGTGAGGCGCTGTCACGACGAGCGATCGAGCTCAAGGCCGGGATGTGACGCAAGCGCTGCCCACCTGTCCAGTGTGTTGTCAGCGTGTGATGCTGGACCACTCGCTCTCGCTTATAGCAGCTGTCTCCTTCGTTACACCGCCGTCTGACGTCGGACTAAACTCTGGTTCTCGTCCTATTTCTATTTGTCCTGCTGGTTCTTATTACAACCCTGTACTCGATATATCATCACCCTTTAGTTTAGAGCGTAAATGATTTTCTGTAGAACTACAATCTCGTCCTATTTCTATTTGTCCTGCTGGTTCTTATTACAACCCTGTACTCGATATATCATCACCCTTTAGTTTAGAGCGTAAATGATTTTCTGTAGAACTACAACCCTGTATATTTTTTGTATAAATGGTTTCTTGATTTTATCCTCTGCTTGTTGGTTGTCATATGGTTGATCCTCTCTTGTTGGAGCTAGTACGCTTGACAACATTTTTTTTTTTTGAGCATCGTATGCTTGACAACATTGGCAAGTAAGTAGCGCGTCAATTCGATTGTCCGGGTAATATACTATTCACTTGCAAGGATGGCGTGCGGTAATTTTAAAATGAGCAGATCTCTTCGAATTCAGATGGGACAAAATCCTGACACCATCTGCTGCACTAAAAATCAAGCTTTGAGAGACTAAGAAAAACTTTGGTTGTTTTCTACTTTTCCAGGGGAAAAATTAATAAGGACACACTCCGAAGTCTCCTGAATCTGAAACTTTGTTGCTGACAGAGAGAGAGAGAGAGAGCACAAGCATTAGTCCAAAATTTATGTACAGTATCATCCGTAGAACATTCATAACCACTTGGCTTGCAGCTCATTGGTGAAATAATGGATACTAATGATCCATAGCTTAGAGCGAGCTCATTTGTTTATGAGACTAGCAGTCTGTAATAGAGAAGTTTCCAACAATAGAAGCAATCAGTTAATTAAGCTACCATGTTAACAAAGATACAAGAATGGAAAGAGGACATCTAACACAGAATCTTGAGTTGGTCACACACTACTTGTATACACTAAAGTAGATCTGTTCTGATCCATATCCACAGGTCATGGAAGTTTCATGTACCATCTACTGATGGCCGTTGCTTACTGCATTAGATAACTCATGTGTTCAACGACATATTGTTATTTAAGAAGCAATATAATGTTCATCAGCAAGTTGACCTGTCCCAGTCGTTTTCAAACTGCTAGTTTTATTAAAGCCGTTTTCAAACTAGTTAAATGAAATTTGGGATGTAGACGTTAACTAATCATATCCCACAACGTCACTGAAAGAAGAAAGCAACCTCTGGCGTCTACAAGAGCTAACAGAGGTCCAGCATGAGTCCTAAAATCACGGCTTTTTTTAGGACTCCGTACATTTGAGGGCTTTAGTTTTGTAGACTCAACTCGAGTAAAACTCTCAAACTAAGTCTTGGCTTTCTTATGATATTTCACATATACAATCCCATTCACAATAGCCATATCTTTCTCTCCTTTTTCATTTTCTTTGTTTTCTCCTTCCACATCTCTCTCTCTCTCTCTATCTCGCGCCCCCCCCCCCCCCCCCCCCCCCCCCAATAGTCGATGGTGGCCAAACGAGGTCGTACAAGGGAGACCAGCGGTTGGGCGTCAGCGTGGGGTGGCCGGAGCTTGTGGACTTGCTAGCCGAGGTTGTGGGTGACCAGAGGAGCTTGAGCTCAAGTCAAGCTGAAACTAGAGGTGGCTACACTGGCCGGAGCTTGAGCTCAGGGGAGATAGGAAGGTAAAGGTTGCTCAAACTTGGAGGGATGACCAAAGGCAGGGTTTCGGCTAGGAGCCCAAATTGAACAGAAAAAAGAGGGGGTAGGGTGCTGGGAAGATCGGAGAGCCGATTTTCGGTTGTTGGAGAATGTGGGTCCAACGCTCAAAACTGAAGCCGACAGCAATGGGGCAGCGAGGGGGTGCACGACATGAGTCCGTGCTTAGCAATAGGTGGAAAGACAATGACAAGTAAAATTCTTAATCTTGGGATGATTTGAGGTCTAAGTATAAGCCTTGTTGGAGCATACAATTACTTACAGATTTACATCATATAATTTGAGCATATAAAATTGCCATAAAAATCTAGTGTGTAGTGACAACCTAGTCGTATTATTTTTTCTATGAGTAATCTAAAAGACAATAGATTATGTTTACTCAAAGTCATTAGTCTAATCCTAATGATTAGATCATCAGATGTTGACGACCTGATAATCGGAAGTAGTATTTGTAGGATAGATATAGGTTACCTTCAAGATCACCATATTGTACTCGACCCATAGCACACAAAGACATGATGGTGACCCTCTCCCTATATATATATAAAGAAAATATGGATCAAAACATTTTTAAAGAAAAGATTACAATCATCGTCAAAGTCCGTTGTGTTTCTGCTCCCTGCAACTGCAAACCGCCGAACAGCAGCCGCCGAGCACATCCAACGGCTGATTACCGCTGTCCAAATCTTTTTCCGCGCAGCCGCCGGCCGGCAGCCGTTTTTCCAGTCCCCGGCGACCAGGAGACGGCCGGTACTGGAACCCGATGACCTCGGCAAACCCTTTTTCAGCACAACTGGAAAGAGGAAGGACTACTTCTACTTGCAGCTGATTCAGGTTCAGGCTTTGCCATTGGCTTATGGTGTGTTTGACAGGACTCCTTGGGGATGGTTGGTTTCTTAAGCGATCGAAACACGGCGACGGCGAGATGCTAGCTCAATGAACGTTCCGTGAGAAAAGTCGAAGAAAAGGAGCTCTTTTTTATGCTATAAAAGTGGTGACGTCAGATACTCTCCAGGTGAAACATTGCTAAGGAAAAACCCTGCACGTATCTCTGCTAAACACATATAGTATAGTTGTGTTTACTCGATTTGTTTGCTGCACTGCACTGCTGGCATAATACCTGAACTGTGCAGTTTTGTGTGGCTGTGACGGCTGACGAGACAGGGAGTTATCATCATCATCCTATTATTGCACTGGTTCCGTGATGTAAAATGGTAGGAAAAGCTTGTGGACAGTGGACGTTCGGAAGCTGTGACCCACACGGGCCACCCCTGCTCGATGCAGCATGTCACGCCAGGAAATAGAAAAAACACACAGTGTACCGAGTAGATCACCTGAAAACACAGCTCCAAGGCACAAGTCACCATCCAGACGTTTGCCCTTGGGTTGGCGCCTGATTACCTCATTAGCCCCGTCACACTTACGCGATCGGAAGCCGGATCCAAGAAACCTGAAACGCAACTGAGATGCACACATATATCTTGACCATATTTTTTTTCAAAAGGACGATAAAAGTTTTGCCGTGATTTTTATTAGATGAAAAAAGAAAAAAAAAAGAAGGCAAGCGTCCCGCCCAGTTTTTGAAGTGAAAACTGAGCGAAAACCACATATACAGTTATGGAGGGTACCCTACTCTCACTGCACACCTAGGTACCAAGTCAACTCAATTTGCGCCACAAAGAGCGCCAACTCAACTCAACTCAACTCAACTCCACGCTTGATTGGATTGGGACATCGACACAAACTTCTAACCACTATAACTCGGTCGGATTGGGTCGTCGACACAAGCCTCCACTTGAAATCACTAGGAGCTCCACCACTGACGCAACAAACAGCTAAAAGCTAGCAACAAAAACCTATCAACTAAGCAACTAAAAACAAGCAAAACCTACTCCACCCCTGGCACCAACCACGAACACGTTGGCGGAGACGACGAACTAGCACTGCCCAAAGACATCCCGACCGAGTCGAATTCCACAACGACGCCTTTAAGAAGGTTACGGTGCCCAAGCGCCGCCGTCGTCCGTCCACGAAAGGACTAGATTCTCACCCATGAAATGTGCTGAAGACGCAATGCCCTCAGCAGGGGAACGACACCCACAAGTGTCGCCGTCGCCAAGCTTTCGCCCAAAACAACCCAAGCACCAACTACGGACAAGATCTTGGGTCCCCACCGGCCACCAAGACGTTGCTGCCGGCAATCCAGAAGAAGCCTCGCCAGAGTAGACGCGCCGGCCACGCGAGCAGCCGTAAAGCTGCGCCAGCCCCTCGCGAGACCACCTGCCAAACACCAGTCTTCCGCCACTGTGAACGACCACCAACCGCCCGCCGAAGTCGTAGCCGTCGCCGGCCACAAAGAGCCGCCGCAGGCACTGCCACCCCCCGGAAGTACTGGGTCTGGAGCAAAGCCCCGGACCAGCACCCCCGAGGACGCCATGACCTCCGTCTTCAAAACGACTACCCCACGACGACAGTCGGAGGCATGGGAGAGGGACGGCATAGACGAAGACCGCCCCCCAACGCCAACACAACCCCAGCCACCGCAATGACATGACCATCATCAAGAGGAGACTGTGGACGAGCGGAGGAGGAGGGAGCCCCTCCGCCGCCCCCACACCCGAAAGGGCAGCAGTCGTGCGATGCCACGCCGACGAACCCCGCCGTGGAGGAACAGCCATCATCGGGTCTGGCACATACAGCAGGACCGCCACGGCACCACAGCTCCGCCAAAACCGCAGCCGACCATGCCACCACGGCGCAACCGAAGAACCGTTCCTCCACCGAGCACCCCCACCCCCAGAAGTCGGCGGCTGCCAACTAGCCGAGGCTGGCCAGCAGGCAGAAACCTGCCACCCAGCTGAGCCCTGGAGCTAGCCAGCAATGGCTGGCATCAGCCAGCAGCCGGCAGCGCCCGGGAGGGGGGAGGAGGGCGTAGAAGCAGTAGGCCGGCCACCCGCGCGCAGAAGCAGCAGGCCAGCCACCCGCGAGACCCGCCCCACCCTCACCAGATCCGCCACGGGGGCGCCGGATCCGGCCACCACAAGGCCAGACCCGCGCAGATCGAGGCTCCGGCGGCCGGAAACCGCCGCCACCGCCGGAGTCCTGCCACCAACCGAGCTGAGGAGGGGAGGCCACCGCCGCCACCAATTAGCCGCCCCCACCACGCCAGCCCGGGGCCTGGCCGACGCCGCTGTGGACCAGCCCAGGCCGCCACGCCGAGCCCCACGCGGCTCAGGCATGGCGGCACTAGCACCGGCCCCGGCTGCCCAGCGTCGCCACGTCTAGCAGAGGAAGCCCCGCGCGCGGCCGTCCCGGCTGGCCGCGCGGCCAAGTCGGCGACCGGCTCTGGTGGCGGCGCGGCGGGGAAGGGGAGGGAGAGGCGCTCTCACGGCGGCGGCTAGGGTTCGCCTCCCGGCCGCCTAGCGTGGGAGTGACACGGGAGGGAGTCCGTCGAAAGTTCTTGACCATATATCTTGGACAGGAACTCTTGCACAAGAGCCGTATGTGAAATGTTATTTTAATTACAAGGAGTGCAAGTCTCTGCCACTGGGACATGACAGGGACGAGGATCGGACTGCAAGGACGATAGGTGCTCGCGGCGTATGTCTATGGCTAGCGGCGTCACATGTTTATTTTACAGTGTGCGTGACAGCAGCTGCCCTCAACAGCGGCGCTAAGGCCAGTGGCGGCTCCCGTTCATTTGGCCTTGTGTGCCTCGCTACTGCCGTCATGGCCTTCCACGTCCAGTCCAACGCGAATGAGGTCCTCGCAGCGTCAGCTAGCCAAGCTCACCGCCTCTCCTGGACAAGTGGACCTGGTTGGCAGTGCAAACTGCGGAAGCCGGGGCGCGGAGTCTTGATCTGATTTTCACTTGGATCAATTTGTGCTAGCCAAGCTCGCCGCCTTGCCTGCACAAGCGAACCTTGATGGCAGCGCTGAGGCACGTCGCGGGCACTTTGGGCAACCTGGAGACTTGATCTGATTTCCAAATCGATCGATTTGTGTATGGGTGGATTGGTTTGATTTTATAAGCTATTTGTGTTTCCGAAGCTATTTTCATTTGAGCTTGGATTTGGATAGGAGACCATCCATAATGATAAGTGTTAAAGTTCAACGACAACAACACAGGAAATTCTCATTCATGTAAGTTTTTTTGACTATTTTTTTATCTTTGCTGTTGCGTACTATTATTGTTGGATTTGGATTTACCTTTTACCCAATCTTCACCATCCGAATAGAAGCTAGGAATGCCATAATTAAATAATTCTAGTTCTAAACGGACTCTGAACGTAAACGGGAGGAGAGGCAAAAAATTAAATATAATCCTAATTCAGTACAGACTGGACGTAGAGGAGAGGAACCTACCATCACCGATCCAAACACGGAGGTGAAAGAAAATTAGGTGGAGAAATTTTTATTTTTTATAGATATATATAGGTATAGACGGAGGTTTTGAGATTTGACCACCAGGAAGCAGGAAGCTTGAGATCATAGAAAAACCCATATGTAGTTTTGCAGGAACCGCAGTAGCCGTTGTACTCCAGTGACAAAACTCTGCGGCATGTCAGGTTTTGGAAGAAGCGATGAGCGAAATCATTAGAATCCGAGCACTGAGCAGCCGCCAAGCACCATCGTCAATTGAATTCGTCCGCAAGACACTAGCCGAGTAGCGCCGCCCTTCCGCCGCCCCGATCACGCGCGAGGCACGAATAGTCCATGCATCGCCCACCCGTCTCGCATCTCGTGCGCTAGCAGCTACCCGCCGCCGGCGCGCAGCGCATCCTCTTGTGCATGCATGGCATGGCCAGCACATGCCCGGCCACGGCCACGGCCACGCCGCCCCCTCCGTTCCCTACCGCGCCGCGTAGCCGTACGTGTCCCCGCCCCGACCCGGCATATAGCCTCCGGTCCCGTACTCCCGTTACGCGTGCCTACAGGTATCAATCAGGTTTTACCCCTTGTGGCCGCGTTACCGCCTCGTCCAGCCTATAAAAGCGCCTCGCCTCGCCTTTGCACCTCACTCAAACCCAGCGCCAGTTCCAAGCATCAGCGAACGAGCGAGTTGAGGGAGCAAGAGAGAAGGACAGTAAAACACGAACGCCATGGCGACCCCCGATGACTGCAGCAGCTGGTTGCTGTATCTGTCCCTAGCCGCCAAATGCGCCGGCGGCGACCAGCCGTACCGCCTGGTCGGTTTCTTTGCGGTCTGTGCCGTGGCCTCCGTCATCACGTGCCTCCTCCACTGGTGCTTCCCTGGAGGCCCGGCGTGGGGGAGGTGGTGGTGGACGCGGCGGGTCGGTGGCGGCTCTGGTACGGCGGCCGTGCCGGGGCCGAGGGGCCTGCCCGTGATCGGGAGCATGTGGCTCATGACGGGGCTGGCGCACCGCAAGCTCGCGGCGGCGGCGGACGGCCTCCGCGCCCGGCGCCTGATGGCGTTCTCCCTCGGTGGGACGCGCGTGGTGGTGGCCGCGCACCCGGACGTGGCGCGGGAGATCCTCAACAGCCCGGCGTTTGCGGACCGGCCCATCAAGGAGTCCGCGTACGGGCTCCTGTTCCACCGCGCCATCGGCTTCGCGCCCTACGGCGCCTACTGGCGCGCGCTGCGCCGCGTGGCGTCCACGCACCTCTTCTCCCCGTGGCAGGTGGCCGCCTCCGCCGCGCAGCGCGCCGTCATCGCGCGCCAGATGGTCGCCGCCATCAAGGAGCTGTCGTCGTCGGCGTCGGGCGGCTTCGAGGTCCGCCGGGTCCTCCGCCGCGGGTCCCTGCACAACGTGATGTGGTCGGTGTTCGGCCGCCGGTACGACCTGGAGCTGGACCCCGCCAAGGAGAGCCCCGAGACGCGGGAGCTGAGGCGCCTCGTGGACGAAGGCTACGACCTGCTGGGGCAGCTCAACTGGTCCGACCACCTCCCCTGGCTCGCGCGCTTCGACCTGCAGAGCACCAGGGCCAGGTGCGACCGCCTCGTCCCGCTCGTGAACCGCTTCGTCGGCGGCATCATCGACGAGCACCGCGCCCGGAACGACTCTGCTCCACCTGCCGTCATGGACTTCACCGACGTGCTCCTCTCGTTGCCGGCCGACGACAGGCTCACCGAATCTGACATGATCGCCGTCCTCTGGGTGCGTAATAACCGAACCCGCACTCCCTGCGTAACCTCTCTTCGGCATCTTCGCATCGCGTGCTTCAGTTTCTGACTGACGCTGACACGCGAACGTTACATCCTTTTTGCAGGAAATGGTGTTCCGTGGAACTGACACCGTTGCCGTGCTGATCGAATGGGTGCTGGCTAGGCTCGTGCTGCACCCTGACGTGCAGGCCCGCGTCCATGACGAGCTGGACCGCGTGGTCGGCCCCGGTCGTGCCGTGACCGGGTCTGACTCGGCGTCACTGGTGTACCTGCATGCCGTGATCAAGGAGGTGCTCAGGATGCACCCGCCAGGCCCGCTGCTGTCGTGGGCGCGCCTCGCCACGTCGGACGTGAACGTGGACGGGCACCTCATCCCCGCCGGCACCACCGCCATGGTGAACATGTGGGCCATCACACACGACCCGGACGTGTGGGCCGAGCCGACGGAGTTCCAGCCCGAGAGGTTCATGGGACCCACCGCCGGCGAGTTCCTGATAATGGGGTCGGACCTCAGGCTCGCGCCTTTCGGGGCCGGCCGGCGCAGCTGCCCCGGGAAGAGCCTCGCCATGGCCACCGTGGCGTTCTGGCTCGCGACGCTGCTGCACGAGTTCGAGCTGCTCCCGGCGCGCGGCGTCGACCTGTCGGAGGTGCTCAAGCTGTCGTGCGAGATGGCCGTCCCGCTCGCCGTGACGGCGAGGCCCCGGCAAGCCGTCGTGTGATGACGTGTGTGACGGCTGAGACGACGACGGAGCAGGCAGGCAGTCGGTCGGTTGGGGTATCAGTCTCATTGTGAGCATAAACGGACACTGCTGGCGCTACTACTAGTACTACTGTCCATGGAGAACGGAAAGCGCTTGTGCTTTTGGGAGACGTCGTTGCTACCGGTCAGCTTGCAAGTTGCTACTACTGGGTCGACATGGGTATATGCTTTTCATGTTACTATCTTCGATATGTATCGATCAGGTGCCGAATGTGATATTTTGGCTTGTACTGTTAGCTTTTTTTCTGGTGCTCTTTTCTTGCTTTTCTTTAGTAAGTCGTCGCTGTAAGACCGTAAAATGTATATGCTGGTTTGGATGGTTTTGGATTGTAGCTCAAACTAATACTAGTATTACCAAGTTCAAAGCCTAAATATGCTATCAGACTGAAATCATTCCTGAAATCTGAACATGGCATAATATCAGAAGAGAAGATGATCCGACTATAGTATCAGTTCAATCATTCCTGCTCATACCAGCGGCTATAGGAGCAACCGTAGGTCCGTAGGATAATGTTTTAATGCCTGAAATCTGAACATGACATAATATCAGAAGAGAAGATGATCCGACTAACGTGGTCTCTTTATTACAAAGTTCAATGTACTATACTAGTACTAGTACATACTACTCCAGCCTTCATGTAATGTAGCCACATACTACTTCATCCTTCATGTGATGTAGCCAGAGATTTTAGAATAAATTCAGACAGAATGTAGAAGACGTTTGAATATGTGTGCATCTTATAAAAGAGAATGGCAAAACTACCTCTTGTTCTCTTAAATCTCTAGGGCCCGTTTGGCTTTCCAGAATTCCTAGAATTGAATTCATCGTATAAATTTTAGCTGTAGAAGAAGAATTCATAGAATCCGTTAAATAAAGTCTACAGCCTACTTAAGTTGGGGAAGAAAAATTCATAAAATCCATTTCGCATCTCTCATCTTATGGGAGGATCCAAACGGCCTCTATATATATGTATATAAGTTTTAATGCTTGAATGCAAATATTACAAAACCAAGGAAGTAAAAAACATAGCGTGTATTTGGTATGACTTCGGCTCAGGTCTCTAACATTAACTTTTGTAGAAGCAGCGTATGAAATACTTTAGGAATAGGAGGCTTCTCCATAAATGCTTTGGCTCCTCCACAGAAACACTTGGGGAGGAGTCTTGCCAAACAAAAACATAGCAACATTTATAATAGCAACACTAGCCCATAGTCCAACACCTTAACCTGCCCTGTGCCTCTTTTATTATAAGGGAACAAAACACCTATATATCTAAGAATGATCTTCAACTTTCGTTAATGAAAAAAATAGCGAGGACTGATCTCATAGGGAAGTAGAGGATGCCTATAGCGAACTCAAAGTCCAATGTCTAAAATATATTAATATATTTTTAATTGTTCTTAAATTTACGTAACAACTCTATTTATTATGTGCTTGAAATCGTTAGTTTTGCTAGGAGCAGTAGCTCGGTGTTAGTCACTTTGGTTGTGTAGGAACGACTTGATTTTTAGAATAAAATTACATCTTTTCCTTTACGGGTTATCTACTCGATTATTCACTGGCTTTGTACATTGGCTGTCCTACAAAAGCCACTGGCTTTTTAACCGAGCACATGGTGGTAATCTAATCTTTGGATTGAGTGTTATTAGTGTCCTTTGTTTTAAGATCTTTTGTAAGGTGTATGTATCCTCTTTACACAAGAGGTTGAAAGTGTTTCAAAATCTTTGTATCATCTCAATATAATAATTTTTTCTATTAATAAAGCTTTCTCTATTGAAAAGATGAACACATCGTGAATCTACGGAAGTCAAGTGTCCCATGAAGATAGTTCCTACCGTATCTTTTTTTTATGCGGCAACGACTTCGCGTGGTGTTCCATCAGCCTGGTCATTTCACGGCCATTTTCAATCGAATGTTTGCTAGAGCAGCATTCTCTCTTGTGGGAACGCCAGTGTGTGTAGCTACATTTTTTGGATGGAAGTTTCTGGCTACATTTTACACACATCTGTTGTTTGTCCTGGTCAGTAACGAAGTAGTCCCTCCGTTTTAAATTGTAAGTCACTTCAAGATTTTTATAGAGTCAAAGCATCTCAACTTTGACTAAATTTATACGGCAGGATAATAGCATTTAAGATGTCTACATTAACTATATTTTCATAGTGTACCTATTTGGTCTCACAAATCTTTATAATTCTCTATAATCTTGATCAAACTTGAGATGCTTTGACTCTCCAAGATTCTTGAAATAACTTATAATTTAGAACGGAGGAAGTACAACTTTCATGATTTTCATGGTATATCAAATAAATATTACTGTTAAAATGTATTACTTTTATATTTGTTTTGCAAAAAATATTATATATTTATAAATTGTAGAGCATATCTATTGGTGTGTCATAAGTATTGGTACCATTTTTATATAAAATCATTCAAACTTTAGATAATTTGGCTAGAGATCTTCCCAAGATAGAGGTAGTGAATAGAAGGTCGGTTTGGAACATACTCCCTCGGTCTCTAAATATATGATATCTTTGGCTTTCACATACTATGTTTGATCATTCATCTTATTAAGTTTGTTTATACAAATAATAAAATAAGTAAATTATTATTAAAATATCTATAATGATAAAATAAGTTATAATAAAATTATACTATTTAGAAAAAATTAAATAAGACAAACAGTCAAATAAGATATCTAAAAGTAAGATTTTAGGACGGAGTACGGGCACGGGGTGTTTCGCTATCTTGCTAACTTCCTACACTGATAGGGGTTGTTTTTAGTGGCTGTGGACGTTTCGCATTGAGATTTCCTTTAACTTACTGTTTTATACGCACACGCACACCCTTGCTTCCCAAACGGTTTTCTTCCTAGAAATAGGTATACTAGAAAAAAAAATGTTATCATTCGGCAAATGATAGTCAAGGCTGATGACGAGGATATGTTCAGGCTGTGCTCTTGGGGTCTACATCTGAGTCACCGGACAATGATCTCGTAGTTTTCTTGCATTTATGAAATGCAATCTTTGTCTGAAACACCCCAGTACACCGCGTGCAACATAGACCTGCCGACAATAGCAAAATTAAATATAGTACAAGACGTAAAAAATCATGAGTAATTATATGAATGATTGAAGCACTTTACACCAGCAAAATCAAACATAGAGCAAATATAACTTATTGGGTTCTTTGTCTCATGGTTTCTACAGCGGATAAGTCAGCTAATATTTTTTTTTTAGAGAAATATATTCGGCTGTTGATTTTTTACTTACAAGCTACAGGACCCTCCCAAACATACAGAATCCAGTACTACCAGTCAGTTGAAGTAATTTTGCAGACGACTCATGTCATTGCCATGATCCACATCTACGAGTATCTGACGTCACCACTCACCGCTCCTGTAAATATCGGGTTCTGACCATAGCATCTTGCTGCAAAATTAGTGAAGACAACGCAGAGGCGGAGGATATTCTGCCGACTGCGAGCTACTTACCAAAAACATCAGTCTCTCCAGGTTCGGCGACCCCCTTCCGCACGAGTGCGAATCACCCATGGCCCTCCAGGGTTGTAGCGTAGCGAGCAACTTGAGCTTCGAAGTGGCACATCACACACACACAGCTCGGCAACTTTTAGCCAGGTGGGGTGGTGGGGATAAGAGAGCACGCACCTGACCTGAGCATGATCGCCTTGTGGTTGCTGTCAGATTTGCCCGCGCGCGACCGCGAGAGGTCGCGGGGATTCGGAGTTCCTGGTCGGCAGCGCGAGCGCGAGGATGATGCCCTCCGCTCCGCGGAAAAAAGAGGTTGCAGCTCGATGATGCAGCGCTGAATGCTGAATAAGGACGCTGTAAAAATCTTGACAGAGGATGCTGTAAAAACGACTGCTTTTTTTAGAGCTGATCCAGGAATGGAACCTGGTGTACCGGGTATGCTTTTTTTTTTTTTTTTTGCATATACGTACTAGTCAAAGGTGTTGAGTGTTGGCCGTGTGAAACACGCCATTTTTTTTTTTTGAGCAACACAAACCAAGACCTCTCTTCATTTAACTCAAGCATTCATATTTACTAGTACCACCCAATTCTCACGGATACGGGGGTCTTATCCAGATTAACCAATCCTAACTTCTCGTCAAAACCGCGGGTGGTTCAAAGTAGGATAACAGCACAAGTTTTTTCTAGACACGCCGAAGCGCGTATTTCAGGATAACAACACAAGTGAGTTACCAAGAAACCATATATGCACAATTTACAAAAAAAAACATATATGCACATGTAACAAAAATGCACATTTTGTCTTAAAAACGACACAATTGTAAGATAACATTACGTTTTTAGTATATTATGTCTGAGTAAATTTATATAAAAATACATTTATTCATCATACAAAATAGTTAGATTCGCCATGAAACATACTCCCTCCGTCCTAAAAAGGATGACGTTATGGGAAGCGTGCCAGTCAAACTTTTTTAACTTTGTCTAAGTTTATAGAAAATACATGTAACATTTATATCTCCAAATAAATTTGTTAAAAAACTAGGTCTAAAGATCTTTCCGATGATACTAATTACTTAGCATAAATATTTTTATATTTTAATATATAATTGCCGACAGTTTGAAAACATTGACTTCTCAGGAAGCGAGAATGACATCTATTTTGGACGGAGGGAGTACTCTGATTATAAAATTGAATCAAATATACACATTTTTGCTTGTATATCTGATTAAATTTTAGACCGTTTGACTGAGAATGAACTTGTACTCTTGGGGACGGAGGTAGTACAAGTGGCGATAAAAGGACTATAGGAAGTGGAACAAGGGCAGTTTGTCACCACTGCAATGAGATCGTGCCTGAACCCCCAGCATCCGCAACCGTGCCCCGGCAGGTCTTCAGCACACTTTGCCTGTCATCTCCATGCCGATAACGACTGACGACTCACATTCAGTTCACTTCCGGAGCCACTGATTTGTGCAAACCAAAGCACCCTCTCTCCACACTAGCAAGAAGCTAGGATTCATCATCATCCAACTATCAGTTGCAACTTGCAACCATCTATCTCATCACACACAATTCACAAGGGATTGGATGAGGACCATCTTGTGTGTACGAGGGCTTCAGATATTATCTGCTATAATCAACATTTTGAATGTACGGGTGATCAGACCTGACACAATGGTGTCTCAGGAGGAGTACGGTACTCTGAATACTGGCCAGAAAACATTTGGCGAAGACCGCCGAGGAGCGAGGAATGGCCAGCCAGAATGATGGAACACCACCCAGCAACTTGTGTGAGATCGCAGGACAGCATGCACGCACAGGACCGGCCTGCCGACTCAAAAGTTCGTTGGCACCTTTTCTCTTTGCATCCCATCTGAGGTTCTCGTCGAACACACTCGACTCCAATGCAAAGCTGGTGGTGAGTAGTGGCGATGCTCATTCATTATCATTCACTGCACTTGTCTCTCTTGTCTCCATACTAGGAAGAAGGATTTATATTCATCGTCGTTCAACAGCCAGAGTCTGCAACCATGAACCATCTCAGTTTCGAAGGGACTGGATGACGACCGTCGTCTGCAGGGATCCAATGCACAATAGTTTGAGTTTGAGATATTATTAGTAATCTGCCACTATCAGGACAGGTCATGGAGCTTACTCCTACACTTCATGTCTACCTACATTCCCGGTATAAAGATCTCATGTCCATGTCGCATGAGCTGAGCACACCCGGTAGAAATGCTCCATGGCATAATGCTCTCTTGGGCGTTTCTCAGCAGTAGTATTATCAAGTTCTACTGCATATATATTGATTAGCTAGAAGAAAAAAAAACATATTATTTCAATGACGCACTAGCCCTGCGCAGTAGTGCTGCTCCTCCTCCTGCTATTTAAGTGAAGATAATTAAGTCTGAACATCTGTAGATTGTTGGAGCAAGTAGCAATGTGAGTGTGTGGACAGCACCGTCGGAACGAGATTACCAGTATGAACTAGCCACTACTCCATCAACACGTGTGTCGAGCTGACATAGCAGTGAGAGAGGTCAATCCCTCCATTGTTACAAACACACTTGGCCATATATGGTTAATGTACACAGCAGAAGATAATTAAAAACATATAGTACTGTATCTCTTACCATGGATGGAGCTATCTGGAGGGAGCGCATGATCTGACTAGGGTTGTGAAAAGGATTTCCTACCAACTCCATCCAAAGATAAGACCAAATTACTTTAGCAAATGGATCAACTGTGTTATAGTGAAAAATAATGCTAATCCACTAGTTGGTTTAGTTCTTCAACAAGCTAACAAGAGATAGAAGTTAAGGAATGATCTCACTCACATCAAGCGCTTATCACCAAAAACCATTGCGTCTGTCTGGTATGACTTATAGACTGTTTATGTCACAAATAAGCTGAAACTAACAGCTGAAACTTGGCCATACAGTTCCTATATATAGTTTATTTTAGCTGTGTTTGTTTATTCCCACAATCCTCGTTTTATACTTAGATGTTGTATGTCTTTGTACGATGAATGCAATAAAAAGCCCTTCTTGCTACAAATTTTTAGGTTGCTGCTGCAGGCTATGGTTGCAAACAAAACAAAGAACTGTATGCCTCAGTCACGAGAAGGTACGTGACTGTGTGAGCTCATCCTACTGTGGTTTAGGTTTCCATGCACGAACGAACAACCACTACCTCTGGCTCGCTCGTGCGGTTCTTCTTTGTCTGCATCCTGCATTTGCATCTGCAGACTGGGAGTATAGCCCACTCTGCAAGTTGCAGCAGAGATGATTAGATCAACCGGCAACTAGCACAGGAGATTCTTTTATCAGCGCCGTCCTGCCAGACAAAAGGTGTCGTCCCGTCAATCATCTGTTCTGACAACGCACGGAACCATCGACTGAATCCTGATCTGGCAGTCACACTAGTACTGTTGTTCACTGTCACTGCTCAACAAGGGCTTTCTGTCGCACAGTCCACTTGCAGGACATGGCGCACGGCGTCTTGTCGGGCTGCCTGTCTGGCGTCGCCGTCGCCGTCGTCACCCGCAGGCCGCTTCCTCCAATGGCCTGGAGTTGAGTTCCGAGGACGCCGAGCCCTGGCTGCCGTGGTGGCTGGCAGCCAGATCTCCGTCCGTGCTTTGGGAAAATCGTGGATGTCGATCTGTTGCGCCTGTGGCGACTTTCTTCCGCTGGTCAGGACGGACTGACAGAGCGAGAGAGATCGTTTGGAATGCAAAGAATTTTTTATAGAAATTGTAAAGTGGTTGTATAGAAATCAGCTTAATTTTAGAAAAAATGGCGTAGGGATATAGTAGAAATCAGTTGTCTGAATGAACTTACAAAGGTTCATTGCTAAAAGCTTATATCGGAAGCTGCACAGTTTTTCCTCCTGAAACGATCAAAAGCACTTAAGATTTTTTTTTTCAAAGTTGATATGATTAATTGAATTTCGAAATGGCGCAGTCCTTTTTGCAAGCTAATGGAACAAGAGCCAAGCTTCCCAGCATTCCAAAGACGAATCCGACAATACAAGCTACAATAGCCTATGGGCTACGGAAACTTTTGTAGAAGCGCCAAGGCGGATAGCGCCATACTGCCATAGTGCCATCTGCCGAGCTGTACCAGGCAAGATCACATCAGAATTGCCCTTCATCGTACCGATCAGATTTATGATTCACATCCTGCAAGTTGGTACCCATAAAAGCAGATCAAACAGAAACAATTTTGGTTGTACTGGTAGGCTAGGAACAAAATGCATCTAGGCTCTCTGAGCTTCAGACCTGGACAAGATGATTGTTAGGCTAGGAACAAAATGCATCTAGGCACCTACTGCCTTTTCTGTTTCAAATAGTTGATATGTGGCAGGGAGGGTTTTCCTCAGGTTTTGTTTGTAACTTGCTACCTCCGTTTTATATTATAATAAGTAGTTCGTCATTTGTAGCTATATTATTTTTGCTATACATCTAGATATAAGCTATATTTAGATAGATAATAATAATAAAAATATTATCTTAAAAATTCAAAATTATATGTAATTTGAAACAAAGGAACTATTAATCAAATTAAGCACTTATTCAGTTTGGTGCTGGAATTTCAGCAATGTTTTCCTGGTAATTGCACAACGAAATTTGTGGCAGGATCAATTTAACACCAGCCAAACACATGAGATACAAATTCTTACATTGATAAACCATACTACCTTGCACATTTCAACTAGTTAACTTGAGCGCGGATGCATAAAATTGATGAAGTGCCATCCCAGGAAACTCTATTTTTGCCTATAACAAGTTAAACAACAAACAGTTTACAATGCCTCACTAACACCAAACAATCTTCAGCCTTTTCTTTGCGAGGATACTGAGTCCTCACTCTAAGTTACAACATTCTCTATACCTAGAAGTTGGTTCTGTGCTGGGAACGAATAGCAGATAATAGAATACTTTCAGTAGGTGGTAAAGGAACCGCCTGTTTTTCTTCTTCTGTTGAGGCTTACACCTGCTCCACCATTAGAGTGACGAACAGCACTCACCAACAGATCAGATTTTATCATGAAGGTTAACAACCAGGTCATGTGCATCATCTAGCAGCCTCCAGACATCGAGCTGCCCAGCCATGCTGTTGCACTCTCGCAATATCTCGTCCATGCTGCTATACTTCTCAATTATTAGCTTCCTCCTCTGCAGGACACAAGCGGCAATGGCATAAAGTAACAAGTCGTCAGTTGGAGGAGCACGCAGTCTTATCCTTCCCCAGGTGGACCTCCCTATCCCAGCTCGTATAGCTGCCTGGTCAGCCCACATAACCTCCCACAGGCACACAGTTTGCTCAAAAGTGAGCTCTCTCCTGAAGAGAACTACCACCATTCTGTACACAAAGAAACAGTCCTCAGCCTGCAACTTCTGTAGATGCTTATACAGGTGCGAATCTTTGCGCTTGATAATCTGAGAGACAATCTTCAATTGCCTTCTTATTCCAACCTCATCGAGCCTGAAGTTGTGCCTTGCTTTCCTCATGAAACCCACGAAACACCAAAATGCTTCATCATCCTCCTCCATTACCGCAAGGATAGGTGACAACAGATCACTCATACCTTGGCAGTAGCCAATCTCAGGATCATAGACTGCATATGCTTCAAGCAACCCAACTAATCGAGCCGCGTGATAAATCATACTGGGCTCCAAATGATCATAATCTTTCAACCCAACAGATGCTGCAGACTGTAATGCTCTCTCCTTGGGAACTTCAGCCTGGTTTCGTGAGAACAAAATCCATTCACTATTTGACCGGATAGCATCCAACCTTATAATGCGCTGCCATGTGGCAAAGTCCTCTGAGGTTCTGCTAGACCTAAAAAAATCGGCCTTGAATGAAGTGCTCCTAGTAAATTTAGGATCTGGATCACAGTTCTCCTCGCCAGACACAGATATCCTTCCAGGGTCATCCTCATCGGATGATTCAGAATCAGATGATTCTGACTCTGCTATGCATGGATATGCATAAGCTAACTCATCTGCATCTTCTTCCATACATTCAACAACAGCACAGGGAATGTTCTCTGGTTGGTCAGCTTCACTCTGTTCAGACTTCGGCTCCTCGAGTGAAACAGGAGCACGTATAGCATTGGCATCTTCAAAACAAGGTGATTCTGATCCTTCAGCAGTACCTTCTAAACTAGAACACTCCTCATTATTAACTTCAGTTATTGCCTTCAACCCATTTCCCTTGTTACTCAGAATTTGTTGGCACTGCCTCCTAAGCTTTTCATACTCTTTCCTGCACCAAAGTCATAGCAATTAAAAATTGCTAACAGAATATATAAAAATAAAGAAATATGTACATGAATGGCAATATGATGTCCTAATTCCATTTCCTTTCCTTTCAAACTTACAATATCAACCTCTTCTGAATATACTAAAGAGATAAAGAAGTCAATGGATGCTGCTCAAGTGCTACATGATATTTCTTATTCTCAAACTCCTCATGGAAATATGGACATGGTACATTGAGCCAAATGAACACTTGCAGCGTAAACCAGGTACCCAAACAGATCTATAAACATATAGTTATCACCAAAGAAAAGCTTAAATGGTGAATATGTTACCTTTTCTTGATCTTGACAGAGTTCCTCTCCTCTTCAGAGCTATTCAGATCATAACTGCAGATAAAACACGAAAGGTCAATCTCCATGAACAAAAGTTCACCAACCATAACATAGTAAGCACGTAAACAAGACTTTACTTTCAGGTAAAATGGGCAAATATGAACAGGAGTAAACAAAACTTTACTTTCAGGTAAAATGGACAAATATGAACAGGCGTGACACCATGCTGTGCTGATGTCACCTGCCTAAATCTGGGGGTAATTAGAGGGGAGAAACGCCTGCCCTAGGGCAGGCCGTGCCTAGAGGGAGGGAGGGGGCCGCAGCAGCAGGTGCATGGTGGGCATGGCCACAGCAGTCGGCGGCTGGAGCTGGTGACGGCGTGCACAGGAGGCCGGCAGCTGAGAGAAGAGGGAGCGAGATAGGATTAGGATTTCCCCTAGATTATTCTTGCTTAATCTCAATGATACATCCCACCTTATATTTATAAGGAGGACCCAACGTGACTCAACTTGACTTTCAAGTACTCAAATCTTCCTAGTCCTAAACCGAGATGGGTTTTACGGCGTGCTACAGTACCCACGGCCCAATCGACCTGTTTGGAGCCCAGCAACTCAAAGGCTTGTCACTGCCATTTAGGCCCGTGACAGCTGATAATACTAAATGTATATTGTGTTGAAGTTAGAGCATTCAGCAGCAGCCATAAATTAAGGTTATCTTGCAAAATCACATTCCTACAAGATAGATTACTCATATTCAGAATTTCAATATCAATTAATAAAAAAGGGGAAGTCCACATTACACACCTGAACATTTATATTCTTTTCATTTAAACCATGCACTATACAACCCTACATTTTACAAGCCTCAAATACCCAAACTGTTTAATTTTAACTCTGTACTTCTGTAGCCAAGAATCCACCAATGTTTTCATTAACTTGGAAGTGGCTTTTGCGCAGGTAATGCTGAAGTACCATGTTTATATACTTTTTGTTAGATTTTTTAAAATTATTTTTAATGTTGAATGAACAGCTGACAGAGTACTTGCTTGTTAAAACCACCATGTCACCAAAAACCACTGGGGTTTCAGGGATAGGGGTAAAGTAGGTAGTTTTGATAATCGAGGGTCATAAAGTATGTGGTTTCATAGTGAAGGTGGTAAATTAAACAAACAAAAAAAATTCTGGAGCTGTAGTTTGGGATACACCCAAAAATAAATATAACTGAATGCTCCTACACTCTGGTTTAGTAGTTAATACTAAATAATACATATTCCTAATATAAACCTAGAAAATTCCTAGCTTTCCCGTGACAACAATAAGAGTTGCAGATGTAGCGGTACCAGTTGCATGTGCCCATGCACAATGATGAATATATAACACTGGGGTTATGTAAATCCCTTACTTAGCACCATCATGACATAATTAACCACCTGAAATGAGCCAGGGGCTCGGGGGCTACACCCAGCGCACCCCGCTGGATACTGATCAAATCCCACGGGTGCTTGGGCCACGGTCACTTGGAGGCTCTGGCTGAGTGGGGGTGCAGATCCTGGGCCTATTTGGGTATCCGTCGCCCAGGAGCCCTGCCCGACCAATGAGGCTCGGGAGATGGTCCAGGAGAAGCTTCAAACCTCCCGACAGGTTCCTGCTACATTGACACCTGAGTGGGGGTGCAGATCCTGCCTGGCCATCTGCAAAAGTTCCCACTGGCGGTTTCCACCTTGTCAACCATGACCACGCAGGAAGCGGCGACACCATCAACGGCTCGAAGATTAGGACAATGAAGCCCTAGAGCTTCCTTGGAGATCAAGACCTTGTACGCCCTTTGCCCTCTAGAGTTATAAGGACGGGCAAAGGAAACCCTTAGAAGGGGATCGACCAGTCATATTTCTAAAAGGGAAAGTATTTAACTGTCAACTTTAAACAGTGAAGGGTTTCTAAAGAGAAAAACCGGCCACACAAACAAGTACTTATCACCTTGAAACTTATTTATACAGAGTTCAAGATTGATCTAGTTAAGGCTCATTAAAACTGAATTGATACCGATTCATAGAACACCGTTATTAATCGGCCCGGATTCAAATTTGTAGGACAAAAAGAAAAGAGGGAATTGACACTATGCCCTCAGGAAAGCAGACACAGGTGGTGCATGGCTGTCGTCAGCTCGTGCCATAGGCAATAATTAACGAGGCGATATCTTAATCAAATAAGTAACATGATCCTTTGGAAGGTGTTAAAATGCACAGGGATAATATTAAACTTGCACACACAAAAAAAAACAGCAGTTATAAAGTTACAGGATGGGTAAAAGAGATCAAGTAACTCACACTCCTAGTAGGAAGGGCCAAACTTCAGCCCTAATGCTTGGTTCAATGCCCTGGTACAAAAAAGAGGGGAATTTATGTCAGTAATGCAGTTGGACTCTAAGACACAAAACATTTCTGTAATACAAGAGATATAGAAATGACTGTGTATTTAACTACATACAACAGATACCCCTCTGATGCAACCAAAATCTGGATGATATGGATGAAAATTAATAAACACTGTACTTACACCACTGCGAACTTTCTTGAGAAACTTCTTTCCACCATCACGAAGCTTCCCATTTGCTGAAAACAGATTCTCCCACTGTTCACGAGAAAGTGCTCGTTTTCTTTTCCTTCGGGACCATGGAGATTTAATACCACCCCTGTAACCATATAGGGCATATATTCAGTAAATGGTATAACCAGTCAGATAGATGTACGACAATAATGTCGGTATATCAACTGAGAGATCAAATGTACAGTAACATGCTTCAGTATTACATGATGCACATATTGGTCTATCTAAAGCTCAAGTCCTCATTATGACACCTTAAACAAGATTTGAGCATACAATACTAAACTCAGTATAGCATGTACAAGAAATAGACCGAGTTACAAAAAGAAAGAATTAACAGTCCTATCAAATGAACTTAACACGGAAACAACTTTCTCTGGTTGCTTGTAAATAACCGGGCATTGCTTATGACAGTCTTATTGCCCCTGGATGAACTAACTTGAAACAGGTTAGCCATAAACAACCAGATATGACATGCAAGTCTAACATTATGAACTAAAACTTGAGAAGACTGCATAAGCTGTGATCTTACTCCCTGGAGGTGTCACTGATCTATCTACAAGTCAAGCCACACAGACCCTAATTAGATTCAGAAACAGCACATAAGGGGAGCATCATGTCGCTAAGAACACAACTGAAACTGAAAATAAACACACTGAAGTGACTAGTCCATGGCCTTGGCAACCGATTGACAGGACAGTGGATTCACACACGCGTGGAAGTGCACCGACACCTAGTCATCAATCCACCTAACACCTCTACTCGATGCTGCAATCTAACTCGTTACTATATCAAGAGTCAAGAGCACATAAAACACCCTAACTTGAGTACCTCGGGTCGCATTCAGACCACTAATTACAACACGGCAAGCTCGGACAGGGTCCACAGAACCAGATCAGCAGCAGCGAAATGAATCCCATGTAACAAGAACCGAACATGAGGCATTTCAAGTCCTAAAGGCAGCGCCTTTCGCCCATCCGAAGGGAGGAACCCACCGATCCGAGTGCGGCGAGAACGACGCCGCCGGCGAGGACGAGGACGAGACGGCCGCCGTGGCCGACACCACAGCCACCGCGCTCCCCGCCGCTGCCGCCGCGGCGGCGGAGGAGGACGACGAGGACGCGGCGGCGACGAGGAGCGAGCGGATGTGGATCCACGACGAGGACGGCGGGGAGGACGCGGCCGTCGGCGAGGACGACGACGACGGCGAGGACGAGGTGCTGGATCGCCGCAGCGCCTTCATGTCCCTCTCAGACACCTACCCCGAAACCCCCCGGCCACCCACCCAACAGCTGCTGTCCCTGCCCCGCCGCTAGCGCCACCACTCCGCCGGGCCCCGCCTCCCTGCCGCCGCCATCCCCCGCCACCGCAGGATCTCGCCGCCAGCGTGGTGCGTCCGCCCCCGCCCCCCGCGCTCTGCTTGGGCACAGTACTGTCCGATTTGGTTTTTCTCTTTAAGCTTTTAGCAACGGGACACGGGGGAGAAAGTGTAGCATGTGACGCCAATAAGACCCCGACCCGAGCCACAAGGGAGAAGGGAGGGAGAGAGTGGGAGTGGGTGCCGTGCGCGTTTGAACGGGCCCCGTTCGGACCTGCCATGTGGGGTCATTCTTGGCCGTGTCGCTTTTAGGCCCACAGGTCAGTGACGAGGGCAATAGATGATAGACCTACCCCGTCCCGGCCCGGCCTGTGCATTGTAGGACACTCAACGTCCCAGCATTGAATTGTCGACACACATACAGAAAAAAAAAAGTTGCAGCATTTTGTATTTGCCGTCCTGAGATTTCACACGGCTTTCAAGGTCAACTATGGGTGAAGTTTATCCGATTGGGATGCAATTTTCAGTGACCTTCTTCTACAAGCGGCAGACGGGGTCTTTGGTTCTGATCCAGAGACCAGAGAGGCGATTTTGTTGGTCTATCTACAAGCAACTGTAAATCTGTAATCGACAATTCGATACTGGTAGTATTGAGAACTTCAGACGAAGCATTTGGGCGACCAAATCCAAATACAAATCCACACACTTAATTTCTCAAAAAAGATTCGTCCCAGAAAAAAATTTTAGGAGAATCCATCGACCACCAGCATATATTATCTGACCTATTATTTTATCCTACAAAAGAGAGATGTTTTTGACCATTTCTACACGACGTGTATTGACAAAGTGTGAGGTTACCAAATGTATAGACGTAAACGAGACGGATTGACTTCCACGTTTAGCTCGTGGTACGGTCGTGGAAAATCGCAACTTGCCAATCCCTCAGATGCGCGCCACACAACCCGAAAATATTTTGCTTTTGAGAAAACACAAAAAGCTTCTACTTGCCGTGGACCGACGACGCTTTGAACTGGTCGTCTTTCGCTTCTTGAGGCAACACCGCAACACGGTTCTGGAAACGTCCCCATAATTAATGCGCAAATTATTGTGAAAATGGATTGCAGATAAATGTTGAGTGCAGCATAATGATTTCCATGAAAATCACTTGAGGTCCGGCCGACGTAAGACCTCCGGTTGCGCTTATTATAGCGTGTCGTTTGTATGTTGCTAATCTTCTTCTCAATACAATAAATATGTAAAGCTTTTGCGTATTTAAGAAAAAAATCACTTGAGGAGCTGTTTGATACAACTTCACTTTTAAGATCCTAGATAGATATACTAGTTCGTAAGTTAAATTAAATAAATTCAAGTATCTAGATCTATTCCAAATAAATAAAATGAAATAATATAGATGCCGATCTGATCAACTTATCTCTAATTCCTGCCATATCCAATATTTCTTGGAGCTATAGATATCTACCTCACGGGCCTTGTTTAGTTCCCAGATTTTGCCTCCAGAATCTAGAATTGGTACTATGCAGAATTCTTAGTCAAGATGAAACCAAAAACTAATTGCATAGTTTGGTTATACTTTACGAGACGAATATTTTGAGCCTAATTAGTCAAAGTTTGGACAATTTTTACCAAATACAAACGAAATGCTACAGTACACTGATGTGACCGGCTATTGTACAAACTGCCGATTCGACAGCGAGCTAATCACGGCCATGGATGACTTTTACTTTTGGATCGGCGCTGGTTCTCTAAGTTATGAGACTTCCAATCATCTATTGTGTTATGTGCATACTATTATGTGTGTTGGTTTGTTTTTAAGTTAAGAAAACTGCAATGGTTGATGCAAGTAGCTCATCTTTTGTGTGTTAAGTTAAATTTGTTAAAAGTTCGATCAAAATTTTATAAAATAATATAAATCTATGCAATTCAAAAACAAAAGCACTATACATATGACATATTTCATGAATATTTCTCAAAAGCACTATATATAAATCTATGCAATTCAAGCAAACGCACTATATATATGGCATACTTCATGAATAATTTAGTGAAACTAATTTATATGTTATATATTTTGGTGTATTTCCATATTTAGTCAAAACGATTAATATCAGCTCCAGCTAACAATTAAATATGCACCATGTATAATTAGCAATATATTGTTAGTTGCTATTTTTAGTTCCAGCTAACAATCAATCTTAGATCTGTTTGTTGGATCCACTAGCATCTATAGTTATTTCGCTAATTTATTGTTTGGATCTACCCATAGTGTGCTCGATGCCAAGAAAATTAATGCGCATGCCGTGAACACCGATGCTCAAAACTCTCGTTGTTGCACAACGTTCAGCATCAATGCCTCAATGGTGCATGAGCATATGGGCCAAACCTGTCACGTTCCTACATGCGCATGTTGTGAGCCCGACTCAGAAATCGGTTTTGGTTTAGCAAGCATCTGCTCACCTACTTGAATTGCCTCCACGCCTGAAATTTTGAAGTCAGCATCGTTTGCTGCAATGTGATGAATTTTTATGCTTGAACACTCTCTTTTTATGCTTGAACACTCTCAGCATCGCCAAATTCATACGTTGTGGGCAGTCTAAGGTGATTTTATCTATAATAATTTTACTTTTTATTTATTATGAGAGCACGGTACGTGGGAGGACAAAGGTGTCTTTTTGCAATCTATTAGCTAGGTTGAGATAGCTAACCTTAGTTGTGTACATTTTGAACCACCAAATAAAGTACGTGTTTAGTAGCTAATATAGACCCTACTGTGTTAAAATACTGCCAACCTCCTCACAAATATACAATCATTATTTGACCCACACAATTTTGCATCGCTCGCTGCGGACAAAGCAGGCAAATATGTCCCTCAGCAGCAGCGACATGCAAATGAGCGACGTGTCTCCTATTCTAAAGACCAGGTCATGCGACCTGCACTTTTATATGAACAAACAGAAGAATCTCTGGCCGGAACATGACGGAGATGCTATTATTTTTTTTTCTCTGATGACGAAGAGAAAATTTAACATTGCGGTCCTGGCGATGCTGCTGCCGCTAGTGGAAAATGGTTGGGTCCTAGGGCGGTGCGGAGTGCCCTACAATCTAGGCCATGTTCTTTGGTCCATGCTCATGTGAGGCCTTGGCGAGAGTCACATGAACCCGGAGCAGGGTTAGGTGATTAGGTCAGGCACTCATGCCCCAGCATATATTGGAGTTGCAAAGAATGCTGGATATCAGTTTAGCTCGGTTACGGTTGGGCATTATGTGTTCGCGTGTGTTTCGGATTTCAGACTCGACACTCGAGAGATCGCTGGTTTGCTTCGGCTGCATTGGCAGATGGCGCCGACGCACGAGGAAGACCGTGGCCGCAGAAAAGCCAGTGTGGCCGAACTTGGTCGGCGGGGGCGGCCGGCCGGCCGGCCGGCCAGCCAGACTGTGTGCCGTGGCAGCCTGAGCGATCCATGACCTGTCGACATCCATGAAGATTCTAATCCTCGGAATGCACATTGGTTGGACCGCCAGCAAATGCGCCAGTTTGTGATTTTTCTCACCAAAATATTGTCCGCATTTGTTTCTTTTGATAGGTTTACGGATTTTATTACTCGCTAGCAAACGTATCAACCTGTATGTTGCAACAGCCAACAGGACAAAAAAGGCTATCAAACCTAGCTTAATGAAAAACGAGGATGGAATGGTACACTTCTATTTTTTTTTCACCATTTCTATAAAAAATTTAAAGCTATAATCTAGTTTATGATGATGACCATAGCATCCAAACATAAGTTAATATTGGTAACTATATAAGTATATAACAAATCTATATCAAATTAAAATACAATATTGATTTTTTTCTTCAGTCATATGGCATAGAAACATTTATTTTCAAATGTATTGTAACTTTAATTTTCATAATATCTATGTGTTTTTTTTTGAGCAGATCATAATATCTATGTGTTGTTAGAGTTAGATATTGAGTTCCATGTCTCGGCCTTTCGAGACGTGGCGTGGGAGGGAAAGAAATGAGATTAAGCAGCAAGGAACTAAACAATCCTGGCCTAGCTAGCTTGGGCCGGCAAGACAACCAAACAGCCCAAAATATGCAGGCCCAGACTCCATAGCTTATGCAATTTTTTTGGCAATTTTTTTTTTACAACAGCTTATGCAAATATTTGCATCACGAAGACAACCAAACAGCCCATATTTAGGGGAATTGCGACGAAGGAATCTATCACTGGGAATGCATATCACTGTTCATACATAAGATGGCACGAGCATTGAAAACCACTGGAAACTGGGACATGCCAGTAACGGCAAGCATGGAAGAAAATGCAGCCACATTTCCTATCCATGCTTCTAGCACGGAACAGTGAACCATGCAGTAACCAAACACTTATTGAGCAATGTTTCAGAAAAGCCGGAAGCCAGAAGAGTTTCTGAAACATTACTCCGAACAATATATACTACATTAAAGGCTCAAATCTTCCTTACATGAAATCCTGGAGGAAGAAAGCAGCTATGCAGGCCCCTGGATCTTTTATTTATGAGCTAAGATTACCATGGACTTTACTTGTTCTGCAGCATGGACACTGCTGCCTTGTCAGTGAACCAAGTGAATTCTCCATCTTGCAGTACAGCCATCTCAACAGGCAGCAGATCCGATGAGGTTTGCTTGTCTGAAAGTGCTTTCTGCACCGCTCCAGCCTTCCCAGCTCCAGTTACCACCATTGCAACATATGCAGATGAGTTGATTACTGGAAATGTAAATGTGATTCTCTCTGGTGGTGGTTTTGGAGAATCCTTAATGTATGTGACCCACTTCTCTTTCTCATTAACAAGAGGGTGACCAGGGAAGAGAGATGCAATGTGGCCATCAGGTCCCATTCCGAGAAGCTGGAGATCGAACCTGGGAAATCCAGTCACTGCTGACATGGAAATCACACCGTTCTTAACAAGCTGCTTCAAGCACGCTTCATAGTCATCTGCTGCTCCCTCAGCTGACAATGCATCATTTATAGCATAAACTTGTCCAGGAGGAATTGGCACCTACAAAATTGAAAGACAGCACCAAGTTACTCTTACAGATTACAGAGAACATGAAAACTGCTGGGAATGTAATGACTGCACATAAAAATATATGTTTCATATAGCTTCCACACAATTGATGCTGTTATGAATCCCTCTGGGCCTCCATGAACATCAAGTAATTGACAAGATTGTTTAGAGCTCACGCAGCATTTGAGCGTTGACAAATAACCATATAAAACTTATCAGTGAATAAAACCCAAACCAGAAACTGTATTCTTTTATTGCTAATGACTCACCTAAACTGTTAGCCTCACTGTTGGTAAACCTGAAAAATATTAATCTACATTTTTAATATCATTTTGAAAAAATGTTGAAGCAGATTCAAGAGACTGTACTAGACTGTATGTAAAGAACTGCAACAAAATTAGTTAAACAATATGAATGACTAGATTATAAAAGGCTACCTAAAAACGCCAAAATTCATGAACCGGCCATGCGATTCTAATGCAAACTCGAATAACGCCAGAGTACAAGATAGTTGTATCATGAAGAAGTTCGGTTTAAGTTCCAGCATACCATGACCTGTTTCATTTTGAAAGACCATACCATGACCTATTTCACATTTGCATATGATTCAAAAACTGAAATTTAACACAAAACATGAAGCAAAGCTACAAGAAAATGATTCTGCGTATCACTGCAATCTACAGGAATAATTTAGATATTAGAGTTTATTTAAGCACAGTTGTCGCACAGAAACTGAATACCATCAGGCATCAGCAAAGTATAGCAGGGTTAGTTTCACAGAAATCAAGTATAGGAGGGACATGGACATCAAATGCTTTGAGACACCAGCATATCTTATGAGGCATGAAGGAAGACAAATTATTCATAAATCACAAAAAAGTTACCGCCACCTGTTGGTATGCTCCTAAATGATGACTAACCACCACCATCACAATAGGTTGTCACTAGAATTCGCATCCATTTCATTTGCACCAGAACAATTGATTTCTTTTGCACTATCTATTTCATTTACATGAAAACTATTCACAATACATCACAGAAAAGCTACCACCGCCACCATCAGTACAATAGTTTGTCACTACAATTTGCATCTATCTACTATACCATAGGAGATCACCACTAGCAGATTTCTCTGCAATTTGGCGAAGCCACGTCACCAAGGGCCCACTTCTCTCCAATGCCTGCTCACCCTGAGCACTCCTCCGTCTATTCATCTTCGCACCGTCCTTCCACACGCATCCCTCCGCATCTTTTACTGCTGCAATCTACAGTGGCCATAAATGCAATAAACTGAACAGCCATTTTTGTCTATCGGTCTCCCTCTCTGTCTGCTCATCTTCCCCACATACAGGGGTGGCCCCCTTTATATTGAACCTTCCCCATAGCAATTTGGATTTTGCCTCTTACGCAGCCATCCTAGAACCTGAAGGCTAGATCACTAGCTGCACCAAGGGTACTACATTGGCCTCCTACTCAGTGACATCCAACTAGCAGCTCTACACGGAGTTTGTTGTCATTAGCTTAGTAGTTAGTATTTTAGATTTCTATACTTCTTGCTATCAGATTTAAGTAGTCTAATTTTTCTTCTCATTTGAGCCCTTCTCGATCATCAGATCAGTCCGTGAATGATTTTTGTGACCTAATGATTCCTCAAAAGAAGTTCATACGCCACAACATTTTCTGAAATTACATAGGTGTGCTTTCCATGTAACCTTGTGCTACATTTTGCTTCTTTCTAAGAGATAAGCTCCAGCAGCTGGTGATGCCGACGATTCTGCTTCTTGCTACCAGATAAGCTCTAGCAGGTGATCCTTCAATAATTATTCAATATTCATAATGGATTGCTACAGGAGTTACTGATTGCGTCAGGGTATTTGGATCCTTTTTTCTTATGTCACATAAATCTTTCTTATGTCACATAAATCTTTTTTCTTATGTTACTGATAGCCTTTTTTGCCTCTCGTTTGCGCCAGCGCCGAAAATACGTCCTGTTTGGGTCAGCCGTTGGAGGCTGTTTTTACAAGGAAAGCACTGTGGGGGAGGTATTTTTTGGGTTTGGGTGCTTTGTTGGAGTCAGTCTTAGTGGGGTGTGATGTGGGGCTGGTGGTAAGAGTGACAAGTGGATGGAGAGGCGAGCAGTGTTTTTTACCGTCCAAATCAAGATAGACGGCTATTCTGGGGATCGACATTCGCCCTTTGTGCAGATGTGCTCGTCAAACTTTCGATTCGACCAGGCATAAGCCATTATCGGTGGAAGATTTACTCGAGTTTTATTTACCTATACATGACATGATAAAACTCTCTAGCTACGATTACCAACTCTCATTGAATTATAAAATTAAATATTTATAAAACTATACAATAAAATTTTACATTGAGAGTAAGTGTTTTATTTTAATATGAAAGGACAGTTTTCGGAAACAACGTCGTGAAACCAACCACAAGCCATGCATTTTTTAATACTAGATCTATAAACAACACATGGGTATTAAATAACTTTTATAAATATGTTGGCATGACAATATATAACACAATAAATGAAGAGAGATTATCAGAGTTTACTATTTTACATTAGTTTAAACGTATGGAGGTCTTGAAAATTGGAACATGAAACCTAATGAGACTGGTCTAATTGCTTTTTTTTTTTGGGTTTTGCTATTTCTTGTGTTTCATCATAGCTTCCGTGAGCAACACACTCCATACTCTTTTTTTTGAAGATAAAGACAGGAGCTCTGCCACTCAATTAAGTAGAAAAAGAGGTTTCATGTGCACAAGTCAACCACAATGCCAAACACACAAGGTCCTAGGACCAAAGTAGAAAAAAGTATTTCCAAACTCCACTAAATTGTTTGCCCGCCCATTTCCATGGCCCTATGTCTCTGCATTTTGTTCTCTTTGGTCATGAAGGCAACTTGTTGCACCGTCTTTTCCATCTGTTGACTAGGCGCTATCATACTTGCTTTAATGGTTGCATTGCACCTATGTATCCCCTATTTCAATTCTGATATCCTCAATTTATTTTGTTTTGAGAAAGACCACAATACTAAATAATGATTACAGAATAAATATACAAACCATATTTATCCTCAACACATCATATTTATCCTAACATGGTCTCATTGGATACATCTAACAGCCAATAAGACTTGCTAACAATAGGGTAGGGAGGGCGACATGGATAGAGCTATGGTATGGTTAGGCCACTAGATTAAAATCTCACAAAGTCACAATAATGATCCCATCCTAAAACTCTAGTGAGTTCATTGTGCAAAGCTGGAGGCGGTGTCCGATGCATGGCCACGGCCCACGGACCAGAGTTGTGTGTGAGGGCGACATAGGATGGGCCGGCAAGGCTACGGTGGTACCAACATGCATCAAGAGCAAGTATAACACTGTTGTTGAATTTTTTTGCAATAGGAAAAATGAAGCTATACACATTCATATACTTTAGTTTGAGTTTTCAAGTGACGACTTGTTAGGTGTAGCACGTAGCAAGATAACATCCAACACACAACTAGCAATGGAAATTCTCGCTTGATCCCTGTGGCGTGTCTTGAATGGAATGGAATCTAAAAGCTTTAGTACATCGGCAACTTGTTGCATACTGGCATGGACGTACGCATGGTGTGATGTGCTCTTGCACTCGCAATTATCAACATTCTCCTGCTTTGTTGGCAACAAGACGCAGAAGGCAACTTAGTTTTGATATTTATTATGGCAAAGTAAAATACATACTTCTCAAACTATAAATATGTTTAATTATTACAATTTTCAACAAGATACATATTCCAAAATAACTTTCATACTCCAATGGTTTGTATATGCCGTTGATATATAATTCCAAGGAAAATGGTCAAAGTGAAGCTTTTGAAGACTCATCCCGAGCAAAATAAATATGATGTGTTGAGGATAAATATGGTTTGTATATTTATTCTGGTCAAAATAAATATGATGTGTTGAGCAAAATAAATATGGTCTCATCTTGCCTGGTGCACCGAGATATGCTAATGGAATGATGTGTTGGTTGGGTGGGGAGGTGGCCACTAGGCTTGTGCTAGCTAGCAAGGAAAATCCTATAGGTACCTAACGAGCCAAATCGGCCTCGAATTGAACAGCCCTAAAGATAAAACATATCTAAGACTCTAAGAGCTAGTCCATATTTAATAGAGAACATATAGGTAACTATCACGTTCACATACATATGCGAATATATGGTGATAATTAGAGAAGTTAGTGTTAATGTAGATTATGTTGGAAATTTAGTCATTTTACACCATGTATTAATCCATAAATGTG
>CM041630.1:51483546-51533248 GCA_023333625.1 Bothriochloa decipiens | reverse complement strand
AGTTTCTGAATTCTGAGTACTACTATCAGGGCAACACAGACCAGAAAATACCATGCACATGTGCACAGGTCAAACATGGTAATAAAGAACAAATTTTTCATTCCTCCGTACCAAAATAAATGCATGTCTCGTTTCTCGAGGAGTCCAACTAAGTTTGACCGATTATATAGAAAATAATATCAATATTTTCATCTCTAAAAGATACTTATTACATGTTTGACTCTTCAAGCAGTGAGATATGCACTTATTTTGGGATGGAGTACATCTGGATGACTGCAGTAACTTGCAGGATCTACTGAAGTATTGTTCAATGTTCATGACAAGAAATTAACACGGAGCCATCTAATATGAGAACGAGCAAGTAGTCCTAACCAATCTCCTGTAAGATGATACTGCCTTCTTTCATTGTGGATTACAAGATGCAAAATTCCAGATTCTCAAAATCTCCAGAAATGGAGGGTACAAAATTCTTGTGTGGGAAACAAGGCAGATATTTTTAACCACAAACCATCAGACGATTGGTGTAACCATCTACTCAGGCGGTCTGGCCTTCCAGGTTATTTAAAACGTGTAACTACTAGTATTTTTCATATTTCTCCAAGGGCACATGCTCTTTGATCTGTAGATAAACTGTGTCCTTTGCAGAGTTGAGCATAGCAACCAGTCACATTGTTTAGCCATGACTACATAACAATCAAGGGTGTATCCACATAGATCATTCAGTAAATAGGCTTACGTAATGTAAACATCCTCAAAAATATCAGATTTTGAGTTAAATCTTCTGTTATTCCTCAGATTTGGTTCTATTATCATGTCATTGTAGGTAAATTTTATCTCAAAAATGTCTCGTCGTTAGTAAATTGTTATGGTGGAAGAGTGGTGGTAACATGTAAGGTTTTTTGTTATATGGATATCTTGATAACTTCCCTGAACTAATTTTGTTTTAAGAGAGGGAAATATATCTCCTGAACTAACTATTCGAAGTAACCTTCTGAACCAACTAATAATCATTTCTCTCAACACCTCCTGAACTATCTACTTCTAACAAAAGCAGGTGCTATAATAAGATGAATTAACCATGTGACTGGAGTACTGAACTTATGAAAAGAGATCCAACATGTTAAGACAATAAGACCTTAGTGGTTTGAAGTTGGTTTCACATACCACGATACGTCGATACCACCAATGAGCAACTTTATGACAAGCTTGTTGGCTGAAGACAAAGTCACCAGTGCTATAAGATCAAGCCACGATAAACTAAATTTGTAATTCCATACACAGAGATGTCCTCATTATTGTTGTGATGTCATGGTAATATTCATATACCAAGAAAGAAGCAAAATTAGATCAACCAGGGCCTAGAAAGGAGCATAGCGCATAGACAAACCATCCATTCCCTTATAAACAGGATGAACATTATCTATTCTTATAGTAACACTTAACAAGTGTAATCTATACCTCAAATCAACCTAACAAATAACTGGCAATATACTGTGTTTCAATACTCATTGTTGAACAAAATTGTTTACAGAAACGAAATTAAGAAATCTAAGAAATAGCAGCCTCAGAAATCAAGCATGCCATGACTTATTTCAAGTCAGACCCAGATGTTTTACATGATTGGACAGAATTCACAGCCAGCGTCAACACAGGCTGGGGAAGACCCAGACTGGAGGTATGGTAGGTGAATTGTTGTTCAGCGGTGGTGCACCTGGATAATCAGCATAGCGAACATCGCAGGTACCATCAGCCAAGGAGTACTCGTGCCATTCACCCAAGCGCGGCCCAGCTGCATATAAGCAATCCCCTCGGATCCCTGGGTAATCTGGACCAATGCAGGCTGCAAATCCGAAACCAAGAAACAGTGTCCGCCCGCCCAAGCTTGTGATTGAAACCCACTTCCCCACCTCAAACACCCACCGATAAACATGGTACACTATCATCTCCGTGTGATCCTCACTGATGAGCAACACATCACCCCCGCACTCTCCGAGCTTGAACTGCCCTCCCGCCGGCTTGCTCTCGTCATCCACCTCCTCTCCTAGAAACGACAGCTCCAGCAAACCATCAGACAGATCGACTGTGGCAAGGCGGAGGCCATTTACCAGGGCGTAGAGGGTGCCATCGACGAAGAGCATATCTTCAACAACGTGGGGCGCGTCCGCGGTGGCCACGCGCCAGAGCGCGTCCCCAGGGTGGCAGTGCTGGACGTTGGACCTGCCGGGCAGGAAGAGGACGGCGGCCAGGTCATCGGAGATGATGACGCGGGTGAACGGTGCGGGGACCTTGGGGAGGCGGAGCTGCTCGCCGGAGAAGAGGTGGAGTAGCAGGAGCTTCGGGGGGTAGTGGTTGGACGCGGTGGTGGCTGTGACGAGGTAGCCGTGCGCGTAGTGGAGGGTGCGGCGGGAGCGGTCCGGGTGATGGCCCCAGGGGAGGCGGAAGCGGTGGAGGCGGCGGAGCGAGAGGTGGAATAACGCCTCGGAGAAGGAGGGGAAAAGGGCGACGAGGAGGAGCGGGGACTGGCAGGCGAGGGCCCCGCGTGATGGCGGGAGGACGGTGCGGTAGGCGCGGCAGGAGGCGCGCAGGGCGAAGAAGTCCTCGAGGGAGGTCAGGCGGGAGGTGATGTCGGGGATGAGGTCCTGCGGAGGGGAAGGCGAGTGCAATATGGCGGTTTCTGAATTTGAGGAGGACGTCGGCGAGGAACTGGGCGTGGCGGCCGACGGTGAGTGCCGTCGCCGGCGCTTCTCCGTCGACATTGCTGTCGCCAGTTTCGGTCTTTCCCCCTTTTCCCCCTTCCGCGGTTCGTTTGAGGAATGGTGGTCTTTTCCCTTTTTGCCCCCTTTCCGTGGTTTGTTTGGGAAAAAAAAAAGTACTAGTACGTCATGATTGAAGAGTTGAAGACCGGTCAACGAAACGGGGGCAATCGACGGCCCAGGGTCGACAGCACGAATGGCCTCCACAGATATTGAGGCCTATGGGCCTTGACCTAATGCACCTACTATTTCACTATTTTGGGTGCCACTCGTGGCCGTTTATTTCACTTCAATAATTTTAGTATGTTACTAATATTGGGCATCCTCCAAGAAATAGAAGCCAAAAACATTCAGGCAGCTTGCAAACTGCAGAAGGCCAGAATTATCTTAACTCTAAATGTTGTATAAACATTAACCTGAATTCTGAATAAGAATCATGTAACCTTTCATATTCGAAGTGTGATGTTACACCTGAATTCATAGACACACGTGTATTGGGCATACCAGACATTTACACACAATATTGCAAGTGCCAGAGGCAAAAAACCAAATACATTGTGGAATTGACAAATTGGGGGTTATGACTTGGCTTCAACAGTTGCTGTGTCGGAGCTAATAGTGACACATGGGAACCAATATCTTTGCTTGCCGTCCCTATGACCATCGTCGATCATAGCAAGCCCCTCCTGCTCAATCACGAAGAGTTGTTACACTTCCACAAGGTTGAGATCAGAGATAATTTTCATATTGTCATGTCCTCCAACAAGGAATTTTAAGCTTGCTTCAAATGTGAACAGAAGCCCATGTGCACAGGCATGCATGGATGCAAATTATGTATCTACGTGGATGACTCCAACAAATTGCAAAGATGGACTATGGGTGTATTCATCGTCCGAAACATGTATTAAGTATTAACAGTAACTGATATCTTTTCCCTTTAGCACAGAAAAGGTCCATACAGGATGCTGTTGTCATAAGGAAACTCAGGAAGCAGTATTACCTTCAGCAAAGTTTCAAGGGCATCAATTGCACGCCCAGTAGACCATGAGAATTCCCTTTCGACTTGTTCTACCGTGACATAGCCCTCAGCCTACATACCAATGATGTTATAAGCAGAGAGGAGCCTAATAGGAAATTTAAAGCTTCAAACCGGCTCTAGTTTACAAATATATACAGCTGTTATAAATGGGCCTTTATTGGCCAACATGACAATTGGCGTTGCTTCTATAATGTACTGACATCAAATATTACAAGCACAAACCTGAGCTAGCCCAAGTATCCCACTGTGGTCTTTATTTAATTCGGTAGGAACTGAACGCACAAGCTTCCTCCTCCCGACAGATATTACTTCAAAACCACTGCCAAGGACCTGTGAATCCACATTCCACAAAGGATCAGATGAGATGAGATACATATCTTACAAATTCGTTTGTACTGAACTAAGTAACTAACATCTGTTAATTAAAGTACAAACTCGTAGAAACAACCTACATGCAATTCCAAAGTTCCAAGATAAATCATAAATGGATCATTGAAGCTTCATAGTCTTACTTTTAGCTTGCTTATAGCACGTAAACAGTCATCTTCAGATAATGATTCAAGGGTAGCTTTTCTCTTCTGACCAAGCAGTTTGCGGAGATCCAATAAATCAATCAGGCCACCATTATGCGACCTGGTTGCAATGCATATGTCAACTATCTGAACTCCTGCCACAATAGGCATCAATGATAAGCATACCAGATTTTACTTCCATGACCAGAAGAACGCTCAAGAAAGCTTAAAGTGAGTATGCCAACCAAGTTCATAGTAGAAGTCACCAATCCCGAGAAGTTCTGCCCAGACTCCTTTATTAGATGCCAATGGATCTACTCCAACTTTTGCGCACATCTCATGAAACTGTTGTCTAAATATCGGGTTTTTACGGATGTCACTCTGCAATAGCACAATATGAACATGTAACATTACCATAGAGAATCAGAGTGCACTTTGCCATTCGAACTTTGAGGTGACTTAATAACGCCATGTCAGAGGAAAATACTATTTCTTCAGGTTTTTCTTTCCATTGACTTCTTTTGTGAGAACAGGGATTTTTGACTGAACTGATATTTATACAAGTTACTCCATGACTTATTAGAAAACTCTCACTTAAAATTTACAGTTTATCACATTTGATTGCTTCATTTTTCAGTTATGTATTATGTTTCTGTTAACGCTTGATTGATATTGGATCTAAGAGGGCCATGTTTAACACAAAAGCAGTTGCTGCAGCATCTACATATTTTTCTAAGTACAACTATTTCATTTCTACTAGTTTAGGAAGCAGATAATACATACAAGCATAAATAATGTTTTTTGAAAGAATATTGGCAGGAGAGTTGCTCATTGATTTAGCAGATGAGTTTAAAATAGAGAGTTTACCAACCTCATGGATTCTCCCAACCCCAGGCAGGACATGACCTTAGTGTTGATCTTACACATAATTCATCATTCAAGAAACCAATGGATAATTTGCAATTTTAGGCATATAACAATTGTCATTAGGTTTTCTTTCTCCTTCAACATTCAACTAAATACAGGAGAGTGAATCACCTTATGCTTGCGAGCAAATTCCTCGAGCTGTGACCGGAACGTCGCAAGCTGCTCCTTCATGACATCGGTCCTGACCTTGGCCACATTCTCCCCGACCAGCCGGAATTGGTCCTGAAAGTTCCCAGCAATACTCTCATCACATCTTCCAAACAGGGAAAAAAAAAAGAGCACAGATCTCTTACTTAAAACGAGCATACGAACTGTACATACGCGAGTAGCCGCCGCATTCTGCAAGCCAGCGATCCCAGGCCTCCTCCTCATGCTTCCCAGTGGTGCCCACGGAAGCGAGGACGGCGAGCTTGGGCGGAGATGGAGGGCGAGCTCGGGGCCGTCAGGGAGGGCGGGGGAGGCCCAAGAGCCGCCAGAAATGGACGGGTGAGGCGTGGGGGAGGGCGGATCGGCTGTGGCGGTGCTCCTTCGGGCGGCAGAGAAGGCGGCGGCGCTGGTGAGGATAGGCAGGCACGGGCGGGGCACGCCGCACGCGTGGGGAGAGCGACCGAGAAAATCGCCCGGCGGGCGGCGGCAGAGAAGTGTAGAAGGGGGTGCTGGGCCGCTGGGCTGGGGGCCCGTCCACCCGGGGGAGCCTTGTTTGTGACTCACGGAGTCACGGTCACGGAAGCGTGCGGAGCCCAAAACGCGACGCCACGGCAAGTTCCACACCGGCAAAGCGCTCGGCACGGCACCGCGCAGCACGTGACACGACACGGTCACTACACAGTCACACTCCCACGCGGCCACACTTCTCCGGCCGCCGGACTCGCCGTTCGGCTTCGGCAGTAGCTGTCGCAGTCGCAGATCCCAAAATCAAACTAGTACCACCATCTCCCACCTTCGCCGACCGGCCGGCTTCGGTCGCCATGGCCGCCGCCACCGCCTCCTCCCTCTCCCACCTCCTCCTCACGCCCAAGCCCAGACCCAAAACTCTACCAAACCCCTCGCGTCTCCCCTCCCACCGCATCACGAGCCCGCTCCCCTGCCGTGGGCGGCGCTCCTCCCTCGGGGTCTCCGCCGCCGCGGCATCCGACCTCCTCACCCCCGCGCCCTCCCTCAAGTCCCGCCTCGCCGCCGGGGACACCCTCTACGGCCTGTTCCTGCTCTCCTTCTCCCCGACCCTCGCCGAGCTCGCCGCGCTCGCCGGCTACGACTACGTCGTCGTGGACATGGAGCACGGGCCGGGCGGGATCCCCGAGGCGCTCGCCTGCCTCCGCGCGCTCGACGCCGCGCGCACCCCCGCCGTGCTCCGCCTCCCGGAGGCCAGCGCCGTCTGGGCCAAGAAGGCGCTGGACCTCGGCCCCGCGGGCCTCATGCTCCCCGCCATCGAGTCCCCCGCGGCCGCTGCCGAGGCGGTCGCCCACTGCCGCTACCCGCCGCGCGGGGTCCGCGGCGCCGCGCACCCCATCGTCCGCGCCTCCGCCTACGGCTTCGACGACTCGTACGTCTCCCGCTGCGAGGACGATACGCTCGTCATCTGCCAGGTCGAGACCGCCACCGGCATCGCGGAGGTCGACGCCATCGCCGCCGTCGACGGCGTGGACGTCGTGCAGATGGGCCCGCTCGACATGTCGGCTAGCATGGGATACCTGTGGGACGCCGGGAACAGGAAGGTCCGGGCGGCGCTGAGGGAGGCCGAGAGGAAGGTGCTGGAGGCCAGGAAGAAGAAGGTGGCAGCGGCCTCGGATGGCAATGCTGCTTACTTGGGCGGGTTTGCGATGCAGAATGACCCACCGGAGCAGCTCAAGTTGAGGGGTTACCATATGGTGGCTGGCGCAGTGGACATTGCGATGTTCAGGAAGGCGGCATTGGATGATGTCAAGCGGTTCCGAGAGGCAGTGATGGAGATCGGCGAGGAGGGTGATGATGACGAGCACGATAAGGATGGGAAGGAAAATGACGGGTACTGGAGTGAGTGACCAGTGTAGAACTGAGCTGAAGCATGGAAAGAACTGGCTGTGGGCTTCGATATGTTTTTGTTCTGAATTCAGAGGTCAAAGCAAGATCTTAAGGAGCCCAAGAGTCTATGGCTTTAGTTGTACTCTTGTTTATTAGTTCATCATTTGATTTTCTGATGAACAATCTGTTTGGGCATCTTTAGTATGCCCATTTGTAGCATGAAACTTGCAACTGGTGGTTACCAATAAAGTGCTGTTTTTTTTTTCTCTCCCCCAGTTCTTTTAGCATCTGGAGAAGTCTGGATCGTTTTGGCCAAACGTTTGAAATTATATATGGGATGGGAAACACATAGGTAATTTTCAGGTTGTTGGTGTGGTGGGGTCAGGGAAAGAGTCCATCTCAGCACTTGCTCAACCTCCACCACAGGTTCAGATATGCAGCTACATCCATCCAAAACCAATTGGTCCTTTGGACATTTCTGCTTCTAAAAAGATCTCCTTCCAGTAACAGTATGCAGCCTTAGGAGAAGCTAAGCTGTCTTCTAATTCTCCCGAGTCCATAGTTTTTGCTCTTCCTCTCTCATGGTCACAATGCTTGCAGCTAGTTCTGTAGTGAATAGCAACCTTGCTTGCTCAAGGATATCGTCCTGTTCAGACTTCACATCTGGTCATTCCTGGCGTCCCATAGAGGCTATCAAATTCCATCGGGTGCGTGCTGTAAGCTCGATACATATAAGTTGTGCTGCCACTAAACCTGCAAAGACTCCTGGTACTTTGATTATGATCTCCTATTGTTTCGCTTGTTATGCAACTGTTAATTTATTTTGATATCATTGTTTGTTTTACCTTACAGCTGAAGAAGAATGGAAAGTTAAGCGGCAACTGCTAGCGGAAAAGCGGGTAACTTGCATCACTCTACCATGTGTTTCCTTTGTAAATATCTTTGGAAGTTTATTTTGAAATTCTTAATCTTTAGTTCTACGATTAGGTGTGTTTGAATTCCATGTGTGCAGGTTGAAAAAATATATATTTTTTATGATATAGGCCTTCTTTGTAATTTAGAGGAACGTATCTACTTTAGCTCTATTTATTCATTGATTAATTCACTGTTTTCTTATGGCGAGCCTACCATGCTTAGCATATTTCATTTATAAAAGGCTTTGCTGCTGTTTGTTTTGCAGGTACGCAGTGTTGATGTGAAGGAAGCACTGCGCCTTCAAAAGGAAAACAACTTTGTAATTCTTGATGTCAGGCCAGAAGCAGAGTTTAAAGAGGTCTATATTTTTATGCTGTTTATAGTTATATACTCTATATTTATGCCACAGTTTTAGGCCTCAGATTTAGCGTAATGACATATCAATGTGTATTTTGCCATTTCTTAGGTCAAAGCACCACCGTTAGGAATTTTTTGCAATAGAGATCACATGCTGGACAGTTCTAAACTTCTAATGAATATTTTCTGTCAACTGAACACTTCTTTTTTGACGGAGGAAAACCCTGCTTTTATAGAAAGCAACCAGTCTTTACAGTAAAGGAAAAGAAAAGAAAGAGACCAAAAGAACCACTGGAAACACCAGCAACCAGGTTCAAACCAAAGACTGCCCAAACTGGACCATCACAGCCCACACAGGAGCAAAGAGGCTTGCACAGGAAGAAAACTAAAACTAACACTCCAGAGAACTCCAAACACGTAGTGTTTCTTTAAAAGAGAACCAGATAGTTCGAGCAATGTGGCATTGAAAAAAGATATGACCATTTGTTTCAATTACCCCATATAAGCAACAACTTGACACTTGATGTATACTTTCTGTTGTTTGCTTCATGTCATGGGTTCCATTACCTACTCCAAGATTTATTTTTCTGTGGCAGTTGTATAACTTTTATGGATTTTTATCCATATGTAGGCCCATCCACCTGGTGCCATCAATGTGCAAATATACAGATTAATCAAAGAATGGACAGCATGGGATATTGCAAGGCGTGCAGCATTTGCGTTTTTTGGCATATTTGCTGGAACAGAAGAGAATCCTGAGTTCATACAGAGTATGGTTGCAAACATTGTTGCTGTTGTTTGATCATCAATGATACAGTAACCAGAAAAGCACACGTTACCTTTGTGCAGGTGTTGATGCGAAGATTGGGAAAAATGCGAAGATAATTGTGGCATGTTCTACAGGAGGGACACTGAAGCCAACACAAAATTTCCCTGATGGGAAGCAATCTCGGTATGTTTATGTTCTGTAATTCACACTGTAAGCTTGACAAACAGCATGCATAGTCGATCATTCTTAGTATTTCTGTATCATTTCAATAAAAATGATGGTTCTCCTAGAGACAGGTGCACATATGTTTGGCAGTGGGGGTTGACTGACCTCATGGTATTTCTTGGAAGAAGAAACTTTAGCTTTCAACCGATCGGAAAAGCTCCTGAACCCCGATAGTGCAGACCCTATAGCATGGCACCTGACCAAGGCTGGCAACCACCACCCCTGGTAGGATGGCACCGCCGCACTGCTCACACAGGCCGACCACCACCGTAACCATAAGTCGGTACTGTAGGTGCAATCATAACCAATAGAGTTACTTAGACGATGAAATTAAGAAGCTATTGGACAATGCTCTTGCTGGAACCCCTCCGTTTACATAATATAAGCTGTTTATCAATAAATCATTTAGGACAAGTTTATTAGTTATTACACCCTTTGAAATTTGTAGGCGTATTCCATTTCACTGGGACAAGATTTGGAACAACAATTTCGTAATTTTTTTTTAAAAAAAGCATAATTTTGTAATCATAAGTAATTATTTTTCAATACCAATCCTCTGTTCCGGTTGATTTTGGCAGGTCCCTGATAGCGGCATACCTGTTGGTCCTGAATGGCTACAGCAATGTGTACCATCTGGAAGGAGGACTTTACACATGGTTCAAAGAAGGGCTACCAGCTGTTGAAGGAGAAGAATGAGAACAGAGACTCATTATGACATAGTGTTCACATGCTGGAGACCGGAGTTGCGAGGAGATTTCTCCCTGCCAATGTGATGATGTCTCGTGTTCCTCCTGCCAATGTGATGATGTCCTAGATTTCTCGTGGCGCCTTTGTTGCCCAAACTGTCAGTGTTTGATACTTGAGTTTGACAATTCGATGACTATTAGCTTTGACCAATAAAGTGAGCAGAAGCATAGTTTTGTTTGGATCTCGAGCTTAAACTATCTAGTGATAGAGCTGCTGAAAGAGATTTTCTTTGGGTTTTGTCTGTCCCTCGAATGATGTTTTGCTAGTTTGTTGAAACCTTCTTTCAAGATCAAAGTGACCTGATAATAAGATCTGGTCCATTGTTATCACAATTTCTATTTCCGATGCCAAGTGTGTAGTACCTTTGTTTATACGATGCACTCCGTAGTGGAGCTGTGGAGGACATGGATCATTATGTTCATTCGATCTGTTCAGAGGGTTGGAGGTTGCAGTGAAGTAACATAAAGGGAGATACGAAGCGCAAACATTTTTGTGAAAGACGAGTTTGATGACACAAATCCGCCTCTTCCTTGCACCCAAAATTCGAAGAAAAGAAAGAATCGATCAATAGCAGATGGATCAGATACACGTACAAAGCTTTACATGGTATATTTTTAAACCAACAATCTGCATTTCTGTAAATGTGATGAAGTTCTTAGAAAAAAAAAAGGTAAATAACTCCTACATGTTCAAGACGCCATGCCACGCCATGCATCATGAGCAAGCGCACCGCGAGCTCCTCTTCATGGCGCTGGTCTCCGTGATGGATCCCACGTCCACGGCGGTCCCCTTGAGCGACAGCACCTCGCCACCGACGCGATCGCCATCTCCCTGCTGCAGGCCTCCGCGCATCCGGCGTGCCTCGTCGAGCTCCAGCGCCCTGCGCGACACGACGGCGAAGACCTCCTCGAGGAGCGTGAGGAAGGCGCGTTCCACGTTGTCGCCCGTGAGCGCGGACGCCTCCAAGAAGAAGAGCCCCTGCTCCTCGGCGAGTCGCGCGGCCTCGTCGGCGGCCACCTCGCGCCGCGCCGCGGGCATGTCGGCCTTGTTCCCGATGAGCGCCACGACGGTGGAGCCGTCGGCGTGCGCGCGGAGCTCCTCCACCCACCGCGCCACGTGCTCGAACGTGGCGCGCCGCGTCACGTCGTACACCACCATGGCGCCCAGCGCGCCCCGGTAGTATGCGCTCGTCACCGCCCTGTACCTGCGCTTCGCGTGCAACGCCGCCACACGCGCCAGGAAATGGCAAATCAATACCAAAGCAATGCATGCTTGATGTTTCTATAGCACCATTCAGTTGTTACTTGTTAACAATCATTTGGAGGAAATTCAGGAGAACCAAATTATTACCAGTATCATTCATTTTGTTTTCTGCTTCCTGCAGTCCTGCAGGACTGTTAGGTTTCTGAACCTGCTCTGGGTACAGGGGATTGAACAGGGGACCAAATTGACAGAAATAGCGAGTTGCCAAGTGCCAACTACCTAATCCAGATGCAAGACAAGATATGATATTGACTCGAGATGGTTTTGAAATAATGGCCACGAAGGTCTGCCAAGTCTTCTCATACACGATAAGGAAATGCCGAAATTAATGGTGGCCCTGTCCACTGATGGAGAGATTATTTTCAGTGTGGTGGGCATACTAAGGGATTATCTACTCAAAAATGTTTTCTTTTTAAATTTTTCTAACATGTATATTCCAGTGGTTTCAAATTAATTTTGCATTGTTTATTAAACTTTCTGCCCACCATTGTGTGTGCTTGTCTACTCAAAAGAAAATCTTTTTATTCAGGTGTAACCTAATTTCCGGAATTTATTGTATCGTCACTCCGGACAGACACCATACACCATCGTCGACCTGCTCCATTCCGATGTTGCTAAACTTTTAGATGGCCGTTTCTTTTAAAAAAAAACGATGGAGACATGGCGGGGAGGAATCTCTGACATCATCGATCACCACCTTTGGAAGCAACTTAATTATCATCACTTACCGAATCCACTTTCAAAGATATATAAACGACTACTAGGACGTGAGGTGAAGTTAGGCAGTATACAATTGTCATACGCCCAGCCAAATCGAGTGAAAAGAAAACAAGCTTGGTAAAAAGTTACAAAAGCTAAAGCGTTTTTGTTTGTTTGTTTGTTTTAGTTTGGAAGGCACCAAAAGCTAAGGCTTCAAATGCACACATATGTAGTGCCGCGGAACCAAAAAAATTTCGAGTAGAATGCAAACGACGGACGGCTAACACAAACGCAACGCTTCGTCGTGGTCGGCTAGCACCAACGCAAGAACAGCGTTGTGCCGGTGCCCGAACACCGATGCTATGGAGTCACCGAGTGCACAGGCATATGCAGCAGGCGCGCGCGGGCACGACGACAGGCGGCGGCGTGCGCACGAACGCGCAAGAACAACGTACCTCTCCTGTCCGGCGGTGTCCCAGATCTGCGCCTTGACGCGCTTGCGGTGGAGCGTGAGGGTGCGCGTCTGGAACTCGACGCCGATGGTGGACTTGGAGTCGAGCGCGAACTCGTCTCTCGTGAAGCGCGCCAGCAGCTGCGTCTTGCCCACCGCCGAGTCCCCTACCACCACCACCTTGAACACGTAGTCGATCTCCGCCTCCTTCTCGCTCTCCCACCGCAAGGCCGCCTCCTCCTCCGCCTCCTTATTCGTCCTGCTGCTGTGGTTGTTCCCCTGCTTCCCGAGCGCCACCATGGTCGACGACGTCCACCAGCAGCAGTGCCCCGCCTTGGAGCTAGCTCTAGCTGGCTGCCTCGCTCCCCCAACTCGACCAACAAGTGGTCCCTGACCTGATCACTCCCGCGCGCACTTCTGGTCCTTATCTATCTCGCGTCTTGATACTTGCAATCGATCATGCCGCGGCATGGGCTGTGGCATGCAAGAGGGACTGAGGGAGAATAGGACGGGGCAGGGGCCGGTCGTCTGGGGCGCACGGTGATATGATACGCGGCGCGGCTCTTTTGAGGTTTGCTTCTGCTGCTGGTCAGCTGGACCTGGGGTGGTGTCTGGTGTCCGCGTGCCCCTGCATTTAATTTGGCGAGAAGGATTGCCGCGCAAAGGGCAGGCCGGCGGCCATCATCCTGCTCCGTGTTCTGCTGGAGCCTGCAGGACTCTGGTAACCCGAGCACACCTCGCCTTGTCCCGCTCATCCTTTTCGTTTGGCTTGAACCTTTATTTGGATGCCTATATGCGCTGTCTTTTCCTCTTTCTTGCAGACGCAGCAGGGCTTGAAAGGCATTGATCCGACGCAGAGCACAAGACCACAAAGCGAAATGTGAATGGGGGACGTTGCTTTCTGCTCGAGGAAAAGTACTCGAGTAAAGTCACACTACTACATACGTACTCCTCCTTTCTCTGGACGTTGCTTACAAGAGAGAACCTTGTCTATATACTTGTATTCTAAGTACTTCTCTCCCAAAAAAAAAAAAAAAAAACAGCGCGCAACCACGAGTCCACGAGGACGCATTAATTTAGAGGTCAAGAACGGCATCAGTCGTGACAGAATGACGGGAATCCTGCACCGTGCCCTACCTAAGGTCTTTACAAATTGGTTTAAAAGGAACTCGTTTGATTGACCAAGACCAACTCCGCTCATGGCATGGGGTTGGTGACGTGGTGTCACTGTCAGTCACCGCCTCACCGGGCCATAGAAATCCGTTCAGAGATCCGATTCCAAGCTCCAGAACACCGTATCAGCCGAAGCTTGACGAAGCTGGTTCAGATGGTGCTAAAATATCCTGGACGAATTTTGATCACAATATGCGTATCAGCCAAAGCTTGACGAAGCTGGTTCAGATGGTGCTAAAATATCCTGGACGAATTTTGATCACAATATGCGTGGCTACCATCCAGAAGCAGAAAAAATATCCAGGTCCAGACGCAACGCCGGTACCGGATATACACTGAACAAAACGTCGAGATCATGGTGGGCGGTGCGCAAGCGCAACTGCTACACGGATCGGATCAGGCCGCCCCGCGTCAGGTCTCCGTCAGGGCGTCGCCTCCATATGCTTCGCTATCACGCTCTGGTTGTATTCATAATAATCTTTGTAGTTTGTAAGCATAAAGCATGTGATGCTGTACTTGTGCATTCAAGGTCGAGCGCGCAAGGATCAGGATCAGGGGCCCAACCTAAGCTACCAGCATCTTCGTACCAGAGCGAGGTTACTGTCGTTTTACAAGGATTAGTGCTGCCACTAGGACTCGGACCAGCGCATCATGCTCTCACATCACGTAAAGGCACGGCGTCCCCAGGCAAATTATGAAATCAATGCGACTAGCTTGCGAAGTCTAAGCTCGATCACCAGCCTGCAGTACCACTCGAGATGAAAGATTTGTACTACGTAATGAGCTTCCATCGTCTGCTGCAGCAGCTGGTCGACGCATTGATCGAAAAGAATTTTCTGATCGACGGCAACAAGCACGATGTGCGCAGCAATGGCTTATGTATCGGCGCCACGCGTGCGTACGACGACGATGCCTTGTGCGGGCAAGCCTTTGCGTCGCTTCCCTGATCGATCTCAGCTGTCCTCGCAGAGCAATGCTTGCTGCATCGACAACCACCGGTGGGCGGGAGAGTGCCACAGTCATGTGCTGTTGCAGTACACTCTGCCTATACTTCCCGTGGACGGTGGACAGCAAGTGCAGCTGCAGCTGGCGGTTGGTTCGGTTGCACACTTGCACTTGCACCGTACCGTTGCAGGTGGAAACGAGCAGGAATGCCGGAGGCAGGCAACGGTGCTCGCCGTCGCCGCGCCGGTGACGAACTGACCGGCTTCTCCCCAACTTACCCTGAGGCCCACACGGCCCAAACAGCCGAGGTGGCCCGTGAATCGTGATGCCATGGGAGACACCATTCGGTTTGGCTGGCCTGCTGGCTGAGCGCGGTTAGCTCTAGCTTGGCTGTCTTCCTGAGCCAAGTCTCCTCGCACCTTTGTGTGTGCTCTCAAAGGGTTAATGTAATTGCTGTTCTGTGGAAAAACGACTGGAATACTGTTAAGTACACCTTCTCTGCAAGTTCAAATAAATACAGCGTTAAAATATATCTCATAAAGAAATCAATGGAGCACAGGTAGTCATGGAAGGATTCATTAGCTACGTACATTGTGCACACAGAATTTGAGGGAACAATCAGCACATAGTAGAGAATAATATTAAAGGGGTAATTAATTAACCATCAAGTGGATCATGGCAAAGAACAAGTATAATAATAAAATAATAATTGGCTTATTATAGTCAGAACAAATAACGATGATGTGGAAGAGAGTACACAGTATGAGAGAAGAATTTGGTCCTCGTGTTTAAGCAATAAGCTAGACACTAAAACATGTGCAGTGGTGGTCCCATACAGTGATTAGAAAGATCATGAAAGAGAAGATGAAACATGAATAAAAAAAGTTCTTTTGAACCATGAGTAAAATAGTTGCTCATAGATACATAAGATAATACTATTATATAACTTGGCTAAACACTTGGAGTAATTAATAGCTAAACACTTGGATTTATTACTAGATTTGCTCTAAGGTGCAGCTGTGCCATACATAGTTTTATCGAGATGAGAGACAATTTAAGAGAACATGAGAGGATCCATGCTCATGCACGTTTTATTTGTTTGAATCCGACTTAACCAATGAAAGACGATTGAAACACAAACCGCAGTCCTTAGAGAGAAGCTGTTCATAAAAAAACATGAACGAAGCAGGACCAAACTGTAAAAGACCTTTAAACGTACGAAGCAGTACTACAGACTTACTAAAAACGTAGGCCCTGTCCTAAGGACCTGTTTGTGACATATCCAAGGACCAGGAGAGTTATCTGTAAGTTATTGTAAAGGCTTGCAAGTTCTAAGGACCTGTTTGTGACATATCCAAGGAGGAGTTATCTGTAAGCTGGCAGGGACGAGCGCGCAAGGCCTAAGGACCTGTTTGTAACGAATCGAGGACCTATCTGTAAGCTGGCAAGGACCGGCGCGCAAAATCTCAAAATCTTCTCTGTATCGTTCCAATTTTATCGGATGTCTCCGCAGAGACTAAATGGCAGCTGCGCTCTCGACTATAAGCTGGTATTTGTGTTCCTGCGTTTCCGAGGTGGTGCTAAACAGCGCTTGCTCTACTGCTCCGGATCCCAGCCGCGCCCTCTCGCATCGCATCACAAGACGCAACGCACGGCCCAGAGCTGAGGCCTCCGTGGGCTGGTTTGTTTCCAGCGGCCCGCTCAGTAGATCCACATGGGCTTCTTTGTTGTACCGCCACGTTCTGCTCGCGCTGAACCGGTTACAAGATCACGCGTACGACTTCGACTTGAAGATGGCGGGCCGGGAGACGATCGCCAAGAACAACCCGCTCATCGTGGCAGCCAAGATCAACAAGAGCTGATGATGCAGAGGAACTATGCAGCAAGAGCGCGCAAGGCTCCCTCTCTAGCGGTAGGGCGGCCATCATGTATTTGGTTTGCATTGGAGTAGTGTAGCAGTGAGAATCAGATCGTTATGTCATCGATGTAACATTCATTATATGCTATGCTATCAAGCTGACAAGTTTGAAACTTTGCAGAGCTTGAATGATGAATGCTCTTTGTTTTGATGCTCCTGTTCCTATAGTTAATTTTTTACTGTTAATGGATAGTATTGCAGTCGTACGTAATCAGGTGATGTGCCACAGGATTTCTCCATCTCTATCTATAATATAGAGTAAAATACATCGTAGGTACCTAAACTTTTGACGTTCTCTCATTTGGATTCTCAAACTTTCAAAACGGCTATCTAGGTATCTCATCTTTATCCGCGGTGCACGGCTAGTCCAAAAGACAACCACGTCAATTTAAATTTTACATAAACACCCCATCGCTCGTTCTTTTCGTCGCTCTCCCGTCCATCATCCTCTTCTATCGCTGGAAAACAGAGTATGCGAGAACACAAAACAGAGCAGCCACGCAACTGGAGCTCCGTGCTCGGCTACACATGCAACGCCACCACCACGGCCTACTACGACAGCGCCCGCGAGGACGCGGCGGAGCCGCCCGCGCGCGTGCCCGCCAGGCCGCGGCGGAGCGGCCCGCGCGCGTGCCCTCCAGGCCGCGGCGGAGCGCCGCGCGCTCACGCATGCGCTGGCGAGGCCGCGGCGGACGTCAGTGAGGTACATGGCCGCTGCTGGCGTGAGCACCTTCGGCCGGTCCATGAGCAGAGCGAGCACCTTCCTTATGTCCCTGACGTTCACCTCCGATGGTGGCGACATGGACGCGCCAGGGGCGGGGGAGGCGAAAGCAGGTGAGCGGGCACGACGAAGGGGGTGGCCGGGCCTGCTACCGCCAGGATGGAGGCGCTGGAGGCGAGTCTCCCGAGGCGCAAGGCGTGCCGCATGGCGGACGCGAGCAGGATAAGGTAGGTTTGCGTGGCCCGGGAGCGCTCCGCGGCGGCGAGCGCGTAGAGGTGCCCGAGGGCCTCGGCGAGGAGACCCGGCAGCGCGGCGTTGAGGGCGTCGCAGGCGAGCGCGCGCGGCGCGGTCGGGAGCATGGTTGGGACGGTTGGCGGCGGCCCTCAACGTCGACGAGGGCGGCCAGGTGCGGGGCCTCGTGGTCCCTGGAGACGGGTGCCAAGAGGGGGGAGGCGAAGGAGGACGGGAAGGCCAGCGACGGCGTCGGGAAGAGGTTGCAGTTGACCATGAGGATGCGCACGTCGCGGCGCGGGTCGATCCCCGTGGACGCGAACAGCGCGTCCAGGCACGCGAACATGACCGCCTCGGCCTCCATCCGCGCCTCCGCCATGTTGAGCCTGGGCGGGCGCGCCTGGACGCTGGGGGGCAGGTACGTCTCGTCTCCCAGCGCGGAGCGGTTGGTGATTTTGGTCTGGAAATCCAGCGCCGCCTCATTGAAGGACCCCGTGCTCTCGGTCATCTCGAGGAAGGCCGACTTGGAGATCTTGAGCTGCTCGGCTGCTCCTCGGGCTTGTAGCACGCGAACTCGTCGAGGTACACCGGGCACAGGACCGAGCTCACACCCGCCGTTGCTTCGCCGTCTGCCGCGACCTCACGGACGATCAGCCGCGGCTCGATGTTAGCAACGCACACAAGCTGCATGGCCTTGCCAGCCCAACCATGCATGCCTTGCCACACGGACGCACTACGCTGCACTCAAGCGTGTGCTAGCCCAAGCCAAGCTGCAGCCTTGCTATCGTCTTCACCCTTCTACACCTCTGGCCGTGACCTCGCCCGCACCTGCACGAGACGCCTCGCGCCAATTACGGCATACTGCCGCCGGCAGCAGAGCGTTGTGGACGCTCTGTCCTTGGAGCAGCTCCGGATCCCCGCCGCCTGCGCCCCACACCTCCGCCGGATCCCCGCGAGCAGGGCCCTACCCCGTGCCCCGTCCTGGCTCGCCCCCGCGCGTCCGCCACCACGCGGTCCACCTCGCCGTCCAGCTTCCACCGGTGTCCACGCTCATGCAAGCGCCAGCGAGGCCGAGGCGCAGCCGCCCACGCACGTGCCCGCCAGGACGTGGCGGATGTGTGGGGCAGTCGCGCTTCCTGCTGTACGCGACGGCCAGCAGCGGAGCAAAGCAAGCACCGGTGTGCGATGGCCAGGAGAAGAGGAAGGACTTAGTTGCGAGAAAGAGAAAAAGGATAGGTCTTTTTTAAAAAATAATCCTGATGTGGTAAATTTTAGACCTTTGGTGTGCATCGTCAATAGATTAGATACCTGGATAGTCGTTTTGAAAGTTTGGGGTACCCAGATAGGAGAATGCCAATAATTTAGGTATCCACGGTGTATTTTACTCTATAATATACGGTGATTTGCAAGCCTTGCTTGGGCACGCCTATTTTGGGATAAATGGTGACTGAAATGGATTGCAAATACGAACAAATGTATGAAGATGTGTCAAGAAGAATTAATTCATCTCCTGCAGTGCTCATACACAAGACAATCTCAATGTTGAAGACCTGGAGTCAACTGCTCAAGGCCAAGATAAAGCCGGCAGCGGAGAAGATGTTGTCCCTGCTTTCTGCAAATGCTACAATGTAAACCGTTTCGGGCTAGGAGTAGCTGTGGGTGTTTAGATACACTGGAAAGTAACTGTTCGAATTGGGTTTCCTATTTTGTGGTTCGAGATGCTGTGAAGGCTAGGGGCTCCTTCGTTGACCCGAGTTATCTGTAGTTGAGGTAATGAGCGCTGGATTGTAAAGCTGGTCTCCCCAACAAACTATCTCCTTGATACGCTTTCAATACAAAGCCGGGCCGTGCCTTTCGTCTAAAAAATGAAGAATTAATGCAGATGTTAACATTTTGTTTAGAAAAAAGCTTGATGATATCTAGAGAAGTTTTACTTAGAAGTTAAGATAAAATAAAAGTAGTATAGACTTGATGGGTATCTTTTAAGTTTGGGGAAAAAAACTATTTACGGTCCTTTTCGCATAGCTTCGGCTATGTTTTTTTATGTCTCAGAGCGGTTTTTGCACTGATGAATTGAGCAGGGATTTTGGAGTGCCACTAGCTTCAAGGTTTATTCACATCCAAGAGATGGTTCTATTTAACAGGGATTGTTCTATAGGCTCGTATCCTATGAATGCATTCGTAAGTTGAAGCGAACTTTTGTTTTTATCTCCACCTATGAACCTTTTTGGTTATTTTTTACATCCAACTTATTGTATGCTGTATTTCTTTCCACCAAACTTGCTTCTTATGTATCACCTTTATACCTCAGTTTTTGTACAACTGATTTGTCATGAATACTGCTAGTACTGATCCATACAAACAATGTGCTCCACTACAAATGCTTACCATCGCGAAACAAATAAGCATTTTTGTACATTTTTTACCACTTGTTTACAAGGACAAACAATATTTTTTGTAAATAGCCAAGTTTGGACAGAAAACATGTCTGGCAACTGAATCAAAATAGAGTCGTAGCATTTCCACAACTAATTTATATACCCATCCAAATAACTAACCCTGATGAAATAATACTTTGCTAACTTTGATTTGGACAATGAACCAAGGCTCAGAATCAGCAACAAAAATACTTCGATCCTAACACGAAAACAAATTAGCATCGGGTGGATTAACATGTTCCGAAGCACAAAACATCATCAGGTACTGGATGCATGTAAACTATGCTATAATCCAGTTCTCATGAATTCATTTACATCAAAATGAGCATGGCAACCATGCACACCAATGTGTTCCAAAACCAGCACCACAAGAGTCCCACTTAGCAGCTGACAATATTAATCAATGAGGGCTTGCTTGGATGTTGTCAGTTTCACCTCAATCCACATGTGTTGGGAGTGGATTGAAGTGCAATTTATTTTAAATTTCATTCCAATCCACCGCAACATATGTAGATTGATACGATTCTGACTACATCAAAACAAGACCTGAAGTGGATGACCCAAGAACATCAGGACCAGTAGAGAATGAAACCCACTATAACATACTCGTCACATTGCAAAAGTATATAACAAAAGCATATCATATAGCAAGGCAACGACCTCCAGTAGTTAAGTACCTTCAGTTTCAACAATTGTTTATCATAGACTAAGCTAAAGCCTTGGACAAAGTCAAGTTGCTGACGAAAGCAAGAACAAGGTTGCTAACTTACTGATCTAGCTGCCACAGAATCATTTCTGTACCTACCATTTTTTCCTTTTGCGCTCCAAGCGTACATCAGAAATATCAGATATAACAACAGCTGTCTTATAAGCAAAGAGATAGGCTAACAAAAGTCAAGACTCAAGTTTGAACCATTGTTCAGTCTTAAAGTAGATATATTGCTTAGCACCATTCATAATCACTTTAGAAAATACCATCCAGCATCTCATATTTTAGTTTAAACAGTTTCATAATGTAAAAAGATAGTTTTCTCCAAATAAAGGACAAAATGGCCTAGTAATAATAATAATAACATCATAATTCATAAAGGCAGCTAAAGATAGAAAACTGTATAAGAAATAGTGTTATATTCACCTGGAAGACTTTTCATGGCGAGAAAAGCTTGTGCAGGGGTTGCAGAATCAACGAAGCACAAATGTCTTGACCAGTCCATTTCAAGGAACCCCATATATTCACGATTGGGCGTTCGCTTGAAGCAGAATCAACGTGGCACACATTCGCTCAAAGAGACGAGGAGCGATTAGTGGGCTGGGCCTTCAGCAGCTATTCATTGGGATAAACTCCCAGAGCCGGCTGAGGCGCATCAACCTCTAATATATGCTACACTTTCCCGGCACAGCTGCTGCCACCATCGCTCCACCGACTCAATCCTACTTAGTCTCAAAACTATTTTATATTTGAAATTAAATTAAAAAAATCACTTGACCACAAATTCCACTTTGGTGGTTTCAAGTTATTTTGGAAGTCTAATATGAGGCAAAAGGTTTTTTACCTCCATAAGTAGCTCTTCATTCAATGTTGAATGATTTTGAATCTTGCTTAGAAGTTCTAAGCTTTCAGCTGAAAGCCTGAAACTGCTGGAACTCAATTGAATCATTGGATTGAAATGAAAATTGTAAGTGATTAGACATGGTTCGCGCAGCTAGAGAAAACAAACGGATGAACGTAGCAACCTTGAAGCCAGACCAGTGACATAAGGCAGTATAAACGATGTGTTACAGAACAAGGAAAAGGAAAATGACTAGTGGTAAATGGTTCTTGAATTGGTATTCAGCTATTTAACATTAAAAATCTCAGTGACTTCCAAATTTTCTTTCAGAGTTATGTCAAATATCTGAAAGTTCACCGGTTCATCTCAACTTAAAGTTTTCATCGTCACCTACACAGCTACAACCTTCTGAACATCACATGAACTCAATTTGAAGCCTGTACATCTTATCTAAAATTAAGAATTGACAGTCTTAAACAGAAAAACTCACAGACTAGGCCCTGAGTGTATGAACACAGTCGTTACACTTTGCACTACAGCCAACCAAAATGTTCGACTCGAGGTTAAATATTTAATGCAAAGGAAAACTGCAAAAGGAAAAAAAAGATTCGGCAACCGGTCAAGCAGGTCCATGTATCCAATGCACTTGAAAGTTCAAAGTAGAAGAATAAAATATTTAGCATTGCTATCACAAGACCACAACATGACCATGAAAAAAAATCAATATGGCAGTGACACTTGACAATTGTGAAATATCATGGGATTCATTATAGAATGAACCAGGAAAACAGTACATAGATAATAACTTTTATGACAATTGGCTTGCAGGGAAATGTGAAAGATCAAGCAGGATCCCGAAAGAAAATTGGCATGTCATGAAACAATGTTAAAAGGTATTTTCTAATTTGAACTTAACTAACTCAGGACTACACAATTAATGAATTAATAAAACAAAGCACCAATGATTTCACATTCAACCATTTCTTTTCAGAAAGTGGAACACAGTATTCAACTATGCATTACGGATGCACACAGCCAGCAAACTACATGTGCAGCAGTTTCATAGTAAACATGTTTCAGCTCACTGTACGCATCTGTAACTATCGTAACCATAAGCAAATGTCATAGGAAAACATCTGTATCATACTAAGAGACAACAGGGGACAAACACACTACATTTTCATATTGCAAGGTAACATAAAGTTTTGAACCAATGTGATTTTGATATAAGCCCCAGCCTGTGGCAGAATCTTCTAAAGCATATGGCCTACACGCATGATTATTGTCTAAACAGACTCTAAACAACCATGAATGTGTTTCATAAAACTTAAAAGGTCTGTCGGGTAAATCCCGACTCATCCATAATTCTCCGAGTAGGATCAATCATTACAAAGAGATATTACAGTATTACAACAGTTTTATACAAATAATATATATCGGAGTAAAAGAGCACAAGGATTACAATAACATAAATTTACAAACCGTTTAGTTTCAACTTACAAATCATAAGTTGAATTATTACAGACCATAGTAGCAGTGGAATAACAATATAACTTATTACATCAACCTTGATTATATGATCTGCCCAAGAGCGAGATATCCTATTCGTCGTCACTTTCCTCGATGACGGTTATGCAGCAGGATGCGAAGCATTCCTGCCCATGAGACTCACCTGCAACAAGGGTTCAACAAATCCTGAGTACAAAAGTACTCAACAAGACTGACCCAACGAAAAAGAGGGGTGAAGACTCAGGAAATGCAGGCTAGAGGGACAAGGTAAGGCTTGCAGGAGATAAGAAATTTTGCAGAAAAGCTTGAAAGAAAGAAAAGCTGTCTTGCTCAAGATCAAAATTACCAACCAACTTCCTTCTTAAACCTTAATCATTATTCAAGTTGTTACTACGATGATGAACACCGATCGAGTCTTCTTCTCCGAGAAGCAACGGCGATTCGAATCTATTTTCATATACCCAGCTGGGACCTAGGTCACTGATATACAGGAGACTCTAACTCCTAAGCATATCAGATGAACCGATATACCGGGATAACAACCGCAGCCATATATCACCACATGATACACGTGAGCACTTCGACCTAGTGTACCGATATACATGGGAACTTAAACCCACAGTATAACACACTATAACATATGTGGGGACTCTGGCCCACTATAAGTCACTCCATGACATATGTGGGAACTCTAGCCCACCGTATACCACTTCATGCATGTGGATTTTCTAATTTCTCGATAAACATGAGTTCACCATCGACACGGGACCTAGGGCATCAACAGACGGAAACACTACAGAGGGACTCCGTTCCCAATGCAAGTTACCCGTCCGGACTCGATTTATTAACTATCATCATGATTTCAACAGATAAAGTCAAACTCATCTTTTTTATTCTTTTACTTTTGAACACTTAATTAATTAAGCAGGGCTAAGCATTACTACGCATCTTCTAGAACAGGTAACAAGGAATATAGAAGTAAGACAGGTAATGCAGTTGGTGGATTTTCACTTAACTCCTATTACTTAATACAACATATCATAACTGAAGCGATAAAACTTTTATAAAATAGAATAGGGTTTGAATTGCATCCGGGGCTTGCCTTGATGGTCGGGGTAGACGGTCTCGAGTTCCGGATCAACTCCCAACTCCTGAGTCTGCTCTTCCTTGGGATCTGGTGTGACAACGTTAAACTCTCCGTTAACGAAAACTATATGATACAATGATATGCTTCAACATGATGGAATGGTAAACATGATGCTCGATGGATACATGATTAGATTAATAGCTTGAGTACAACTTTTCTTCACGATAAAGTTGTAAGCCAACCAAAACATACTTACTAAGTTCATTAGGGTTAACTACATTATTTAAGAAAGTTATTAAACACATAAAATAACGTTAATTAAGCCCTAATGACATGATCTAGGTAAGCGTAAATAATTAATTAAAGTGCCAAAGGTTATTAGGGTTAATGACCCAAGATCATCAATCAATCCCAAAGTCAAACAATTCCTATAATGATTAAACTTGATTAAAGAGGTTAATTAATTAATTAAAAATATTTAAATAAAGGCATAAAAATTAAAGTTGTCTAATTGAACTCAAATTTTTATTTTAAAAAGCTCTTGGTCTAATTAGATGGCAAAATAAATTTTAGAATTAAAAGCCAATTATTTTATTTATTAAAAATCATTGAAGGTCCATTTTTCAATTAAAAGAGCTAATTTTAACTTATTGAAAAATTATTCAAATTTGGTATTTCATATTTTTCTAGGTAGATGACATCATAAAGAACACACACAAAAATTTTTAGAATTTTTGGAGCTATACATGAATTATTATGAATTTCTAAAGAAAATAATATTTAAATCATTTTTTGGAAAAAGAGAAAAAAATCCTTTTTCTCTCCCCGCGTTGACCCGACGGCGACGACGCTTGACCGGCGGCTATCTCGCAGGCGGCGAGGTCTCCGGCATCTGGGCTTGGTCCTACAGGCTCATCTCGGCACGGCGAGCAACTTGGGCTGGCTAATGAAGTGGCGGGGCGATGACGGCGCACTGGCCGACGGCCATGGCGGCCCGGCGGCGCGGCGGCCCGACGGGAGAGCTCACCGGAGCTTCTCCGGCGGTGGTGAGCGCATGAGCATGTGCAGGACATCGATGCGAAGACGTTAGGCCAGAAAATGAAACCGTTTATGGCCTCTAGCTCAAATGGCTACGCACGCGGCGGCGCGGGCAGAACCATGCCGGCGGCGAGCCATGGCGGCCGGACCCTACGGCGCAAGAGAGGTGAAATTGAGGGCATGGAGGGATGCAAGAGCTCACTGCGGTTCTGGTGCGCTTGAAGATGAAGGCTCGGAGTGGCCGAGTCGAGCTGCGGACGGCGGCGCTGATGGCGGCGGCGGTGCTCCGGCGACAAGAACGGCGTCACGGCGTGTCATGTGTACTAGAGAGCGAACCACGGTGCACATGAGGAACAGGAGAAGACGGAGGACATGATAGGAGGGTTAAAGGGAATATGTTTTCCACCTTGGCGGCGGTGGATGGCGAGAAAGCTCGCGGCGGCTCGAGTGCCGGTCGCGAGGAAGACGACGGCGCGCGGGCGACTCGGGCGGGGAGAGCTAGCACGGGCTAGTTCAAACTGAGCGCAAGGACGATGCGGAGCTTTTGGCAAGAGCAAGTGAGAAACGGTGGAGCGACGGCGACGAATTTTGCCGGCGGGGACGAGATCGACGGCGGTGAGCAGAAGGAAGAAAGAAGACGACGGTGGCAGCCACGCCTATATATATAGGGCAGGGGCGAGGGGTGGACGGGCGACACGGGGCGGTGAATCTTCGCGCGCGAAGCGAGCTGGCGACCGCGGTACGCCGGTATGGGCGACGGTGGACGGCGGCGCGGCTTGAGAAGCCAGCCATGGCGGTAGACGATAGGTCTTGATACTGTTCAAGAAAATTACAGAAATGCCACTCGTTTGAAATTACAAATTACTCTAAAATTTATATAAGAACTTGAAAATCTCCAAAAATATCATTTGCATAACTTTTCAAGAGCTACACTTTTCATTTAACCGGCATCCTCAAATTCTGTCTGGATTTTGAAATATGAATTCAAATTCAAAAGGGGAATAAAACCCTAGAAACAAACATTTGAAATTACTTTTGATTTTTTAATAAAATTTGAAAATCTTCAAAACTATGAAATGTTTAACTTTTCAAACCAAACCTTTTTCATATACAAAGTTTTCTAAAATTATGCATAATTTTTGAAGTATGGTTTTAAAATCAAAAGGGGACAAATGTTGGAAAACTGTATTTTCAAATTCATTTGAAATTCTTTTTAGAAACTTGAAAAACTTTGAATACCAACTTTGTAGCTCTTGCCAAGATCTACAAACTATCTTTTTAGAGTATCTCCAAATTCTTTTTAAATTTTGAATTATAGAAAAGGGGATAAATCTAGATTTTGAAATAAAGGGTTTTAAAACCGAATTCAAACTCGATTTAGTTTCTAATTTAATTGGTTGGTTATTAGTGATCACATACATCATTCAAGGACATTTTTAGGTTAATGACCTAATAGTACCCTTGGTTGACCAGGTTGACTTTCAAAAATTATTTTTATAGCATTCTAATTTGAATTTAAATTTGAATTGCAAGACTTGGGAATAAGCTTTGAAATCTAAATTCAACTTCAAATGTGGAAATCATTTTTAGGGTTGGACTTAGATTTATACACTATGCTTGACACTAGTGTAAACACGGTTTACACCTCAAGTACATAGAATATAAATCAAGCATTTGAGATGACATTCGAAAGTAGGGTTTTATTATTTCATGTGACAACACATTCCAGAAACACAATCAACCTATGAAATATAAACTTGTTTTAGTTAATGCACATCAAGGTTGACTTAATCATGAATGCTTTGCAGTACATATGATGACATGACATGTTTTAGTTAATATAACACCAGAGGTGTTACACAGCCTCTGCACATTTATACGGAAAAGGCTATTGACTATTTTTCCTTCCCCAGACCCCGCAGTACGGGAGCCTACGGCACTGGCTACCCCATACTAGCAGAAACATTCCCGACCTTTCTTTGGCTTAGCTTGTATGTTGTTGGCTGCAGACTCAGAGAGTGATGGAATGTTGAAGCACGGAGGCACTATTGTAGAGTTCAGCATTAGCAGTCAGAAGATCAAAAGGGTCACTACACGAAAAATCAGATGATGTTTTGGAATCCCAAAGGGGGGATGCCCCATCAGAGGATGGACTCTTGAATACAATCAGTTTACAGTCTTTACTAGCCCATATTGCAGAAGTCAGAGGCTTCAGCTTGGCATTGACAGCGTCTGCTGAAGAGAAACATTTTGAGGCCACCATGACCACCATGTTCTCCAGGACCTGCGCGCTCTCAGCAATGAACTTGAGGAACGCTAGCTCACTTCTCTTACCCCGAAACTCTTGGAAGACAAATTTCTTCACATGCCTCTGGATGCAATCAATACAGCCAACCTCCTTCCCCTTCCAGAACTTGGGATGAACCTTGCCACTGGGGTCATCATTCACTGACTGCAATCAGATCAAATCAAGTTACACAACTAGAACATATCAAAACAAGCTAGCAAGCTGGCGTTGGTGCCATTGATGTTAGATGCCAAAAAACGAGATGGGGTTGGTTAGTCTTACAAAGACATGGAGCGTCTTGACGTTGGGAAAACATTTGAGAAAGCCAGGCATAATTTTGACTTCATCGCGGACTTCAAATCCCACCTCCAAAGCCAAGATCTTGACGCTTGGGACCATGGTGCTTGGGGTCATTTTAGTACCCACCTGCAATGCAAAATGTGCATATAAAACGCACCAGAGCAGAAATTTAGATCAGAACAAATATTGGCACACTCTATTGACACAAATATACAAGCCAAAGCAGAAACTAGGACCTTGAGAATGGTGTTGCCAATCTCCAGTTCGAATCCTGGCTGGCAATGTCCCAGCATGCACAGGTTGGGTGCGTGGCCAATCTTGATCCTTGAGCATCTCTTGCCCGGAATGGCAGGCGATATCATCCACATGAGCAACCTCTCCAGACGAGGAGCGTCCACCACAGTGATGTCCACTCGGCCAGACATGGTCACCTGCACGCACCACAGACTGCGGCTGATCAGCCGGACTCGAGCCCCGGCCTGGTTCATGGTGATGGTGAGGACCTCCAGGACGGGGCTCCGGTCAATCAGGAATTGAAGGTCTCGTTCCTGGATGACGAACGTGTCGAGGACAAGCTCCCGGAGGTGGGGGAAGCGTGTGGCGCGCGGGAGCCCGGCAGTGCTGGGGACCGTGCAGAAGCCGAGGTGCAGGCGGGTGACGGAAGTGCAGCCGAAGAGCGCGCGCGGGAGAGGGTTGTCGATCGGAAAAGGGCGGTTGATAAAGACGAGCTCGTGGACGCCCTTGGCGGCGAGGAGCTCCAGCCAGCGCTCGAACTCGGCCTGGTGCGACGCCATCTGGCAGCGGGAGAGGTGGACACAGCGGAAGGGGCCCGGGTGCGCATCCAGGACACGGGACGCCACGACGGCGACGATCCTGGACAGGGCGTCCTCGCCTCCGGGCATCATGTAGTCAGCCGGGACCCAGCGCGGGAGGATGTGGGCGTCGACGACGGCGAGGGGCACGGAGCGCCAGAGGCCGCGCCAGCGCGTGGCCAGCACGGCGGTACGCGCGGCGTCCTTGGCGGGGAGGCGCGACACGACGTTCCTGAGCAGCGCGTCGGGGAGGAGGCTGATGCGGTCGACGCCGTCGGCTGGGGCCCGCGCGGCGACGGCGGAGGCGAGGGGCGCGGCAGGAGACACGGGTGGGTCGGGGATGGCGTCGTACGCATACACGAGCATCCCGGCCGTGAACTGCATCAACGGATCGCAAACTTCCACGCCGTCAGGGTGCTGGTAGCGCGGCAGGTTGCGCTGCATGTTGCTCAAGCTGACGCCCAAGCTCGAGAGAAACTGCTGCTCCTCCATGGTCGCCGCCGCCCTGAAGCGGAGTGGAGTGGAGGAGGATTGGGGTTGGGGGCTGTGGGGGCTGGGGGCTGGAGCCGTGTGGGTTGGAGTGAGCTGAGCGCATCATAGGGTTATGCATTGCTGGGCCAAATGTCCGAACCCATTGCTATCAGGCCCATCAAATGTTTCATGTGGTATGATTTTTTGTGTTGTTTGACACTAGTATGTCTTGAGCCTTTATAAATTTTGGAAAGAATTACTTGTCTTTTCAGCATTGAAGTGATTAGTCACTATATGCATCCGCCAATAACTCCTTTTTTACGAAATCAATAACCTTTCTCAATACCTTGTAACTTTTTTTGATAGAATTACTTGTACCTTTTAGTTGATTTTGTCATTTTTAATAGTTGTCTAGTTCATCTTCAAAAATAAACTCTAACAAATATTAACATTGAGTCATATGTTTTTATTTGAAAGCTATCTTGGTACAGCTTAGACTCGGAATTGTATTTTATATTTGCAATTTAAAATAAAAAATCCGATGACCACCAAATTCCACAATGGTGTTTTAAGTTGAAAAATTTTAAAGTCCACTATTCTAAGATAAAATGTCTTTAATCTGAACTATAAGTTTTTGATTCTTAGATATTTTGGATCTGCTCTATCTTTGCATGATTGAACCCAGACTTTTGTACCGATGAGTTTAGCGGGGATTGTGGAGAGACTGGCTTCGGGCCATGCCCTGCCAGATGTTCACCCAAGAAATGACTAGCTATTATTTAACAGGGTTTGTTCTATAGGCTCGTACCACTACAAACATTCCTAACATGAAGCAATTTTTTTTTATCTCCACTTATGTACCTGTTAATGGTACTTTCTTACTAACTTCCTTCTTATGTATCACCTTTACACCTCAATTTCTGTACAACTGATTTGTTTCTACAATATTGTGTTCCAATGCTTACCGTCGCGAAACAAATATGTATGTGTGTACAGTTTTTACCACTTGTTTACAAATCCAATCCTAAATTTGTTTTCTGGTTGCCTATATACAATTAAAAACGGAGAATATTAGTTTTGCTTGCTTCTGACAAACAAATTTTTTTGGTAAATAGCCAAGTTTGGACAGAAAACATGTTTGTGACAACTGAATCGAAAACAAAATCATAGCATGGCGACAACTTAGTTATATACCCATCCAAATAACCAACCCTGATGAAATAATGCTCTGCTAACACTGATTTGGACGATGAAAGACTCAGAATCAGCAACAAAAATACTTTGACGTTCTACCACGAAACCAACAAGTATGCTACAATCCAATTCTCATGAATTCATTTACATCAAAATAAGCATGGCAACCATGCAAACCAATGTGTTCCAAAAACAGGCTGGAGCCACTGGCACCTGCAAATTGTGGATGTCCCTCAATAGATAATCAGAGTCCCACTTACATGCTAGCAATATCAATTAATGAAGTGGATTACCCAAGAACATCAGCACCAGTAGAGAATGAAATCCACTATAACATACTTGTCACATTGCTAAATTATATAACAAAAAACATATCGTACAGCAAGGCAACCTCCAGTAGTTAAGTACCGTCAGTTGAAACAATTGTTTGTCATAGGCTAAGCTAAAGCCTTTAGACAAAGTCAAGTTGCTGACGAAAGCCAGAACAATGTTGCCAGGTCAAGATATCAGGAATTCAAGATGGTGTAGAAGAAAACTAGATCTGCGCAATTCAGTGCCTAGGAGAATGAGAGAACTGCAGGTTCAAATAGCGTGAGTGAGGGTCCTCTTCGTCAAACCTATAGCCTGCAAAATGAAGGTTTATTCAAAGATGCAGCCAATCAAGCAATGACCCCATGCTACAAAACTGGCATATTTGAAAATATAAGATGTGACAAGTTTACGCAAAATAAAGTATGAAAGGGGGCAAAAAGTCGGTGGATTATGCTATCGTAGGGATCTAAACTGATTAATGAATTAGACAGCGAACAGGTGTTGGCAAATCAAATATGAGAAGCTGTTGCCAGCCACTGTATGCAAATGTCGTGGCAGAGAAGGGTCGTATACTCGTATTTTCTTAGATTATTAGAATTTAGAATCTTAACTTACTGATCCAGCTGCCACAGAATCATTTCTATACCTACCATTTTTTTTCCTTTTGTGCTCAAAGTGTACATCAAAATTATCAGATATAACTGTTGGAGTACGAGAGTATTAGGCCCATGAGGCTAGGCCCATGTATTATATATTGATACCCTTCTAGGGTTAGCCTGTGTAATGGAAATTAGAAAGTCCAATATGGTATCAAGCTAGGGTTTCCTTCTCTCCCTCCCCTCCTCCCCCACCCAGCCGCCAGGCGCTGCCGGCCATGGCCGGCCGCCCTCCTGCTCCCTCCTCCACCTATTTCCACTGCTTTCCTCCACTCCCCACCTACCCATCGTGGGCACAGGTGGCCCGCCCCCCTCCTGCAGCCGCCCCAGCGCCGCCGCCGCTCCTCTCCTCATGGCGGCGGGCGCGGGGGACGGGGACGCGGCCCTGGCACGGGCGGCAGCGACGCCGAGGATGCCGATCCCCCGGCCGCCGACGCTGGCGTCCTGGGCGCGGTCGCGGGCCTGAGCGCGGACGCCGTGGCTGCCGCCGGGCTGGGCACGCAGCCGCGGAGCGCCACCGTCAACCCCATCCTCCCCCCGGCGGGTGCAGGGGCTGGGGGCGCGGGTGCTTCTCCTTTCCCCGCCCCTCCTCCTGTGCCGCCCACCTCGGAGCGGCCCGACTCCACCATGGCAACCGCCCTCGTCGCTGCCCGGGCTGTTGCCGTGGCAGGGCAGGCCCGTCTGCGGGAGGCCGCCCTCGCTTGGGAGCGCGAGCGCGATGCGGCCGATGCACTGGCTCGCCAGATCGCCGAGGCGAAGCAGCTCCTCGTCCCTCCTGCCTCCTACGATGGCAGGGCCACCTCCTCCGGCTCGGCGGGTCACTGCGTGTCCCACACCGCGGTCCTCTGGCACGACCCGGCCGATCCTCTTGTGGCGCAGCTTCAATACCAGGCCGGGGGTGTCCAGAACATCCGGCTCCTGGTTCCGGTCGTCCTCGAGCCTGAGTCGCCCTCCTACGCCCGTTGGCGGGACTTGGTCCTCCTCACCATCCGCCGCTACGCCGTCGATGACCACGTCCTCGTCGACGCCTCGGTCGTGGTCCCGACCCCCTCGTGGCTGCGCCTCGACAGCATCGTCCTCTCCTGGATCCTTGGGACGATCTCCCTGGACCTCCACGACCTCGTCCGCAACTCTCCGGACGCTTGCCGGGCCTGGCTCGCGCTCGAGGGCCAGTTTCTGGGCAATGCTGAAGCCCGGGCTTTGCGTCTCGATGCGAGCTTCCGCACCTTCGTCCAGGGTGACCTCTCCGTTGGCGACTTCTGCCGCCGGATGAAAGGCATGGCGGACTCCCTTGGCGACCTTGGCTAGCCCGTGGAGGACCGCATCCTCGTCCTCAACGTCCTCCGCGGGCTCAGTGACTGCTACGCCCACCTCTGGACGTGGATCACCCGGCAACGGCCCTTCCCCACCTTCCTGCAGGTCCGTGACGACCTTGTCATGGAGGAGCTCACTCAGGGCATCGCACCTGGCTTCACCTCTGCGTCAGGCTCCACCTCCGCGCCGGGGTCCTCGTCTTCCTCAACTGCCCTTGCTGCTACTCCTCCGCCACGTCTATCTGTTCCGCCACCGTCGTCTCTTCTTGGTCCTCCTCCCCCTCGGCCGAGCGGGGGTGGGGGGGCCGTGGCGGCCGCCATCGCCGTGGCGGTGGACGCGGTGGGGGTTCGGGCCGCGGGAACAACCAGGCGCAGGCGCAGGCGCCTCCACAGGGTGTGTCGTGGCCCTCCTTCCACAACCCGTGGTCGGGGCGCATCTCCATGTGGCCTTTCCAGGCTCCCGGCGGTGAGCCTCGCCCGCCGGTGGCCATGCTCGCTGGTGCTCCTCTAGGGTTCCCCTCAGCGACTCCGTGGGCTACACCTCCCGGCGCCTACTCCGCGTCCCCGTGGGCTCCGTCTCCCGGCACCTCGCCCGGGCCTGTCAGTTGGGACCCGGCGGCCTTGGCCAACTCCTTCAGCACCATGGCCGTGACACCACCTGTTGGGCCAGAGTGGATCGCCGACTCGGGAGCCAGTTACCACACCACTCCCGACCCTGGTATACTCTGTTCCGTTCACCCTCCTTCTTCCTCTATTCCTTCGTCCATCATGGTCGCAAATGGGTCGTGTCTTCCTGTCACGTCCGTGGGTGCCGCCGGCGCTCATGGCTTTTTTCGCCTTCCTGAAGTTCTTGTTGCACCTTCTATGGTTCACAACCTTCTTTCTATTCGTCGTTTTACAGCTGACAATTCCTGTTCTGTTGAGTTTGACTCTTCTGGTCTTACTGTGAAGGATTTGGCTTCCCGACGTCCTCTTCTCCGATGTGACAGCACGGGACCCCTTTACACCCTTCGGTTTTTGGCACCTGCCTCGCCCTCTTCACCGTCCACTTTGTCAGCTGCTTTCGCCGCCACTACTTCCTCCACCACTTGGCACCGTCGTCTCGGCCATCCTGGACGTGATGCTTTGATGCAGCTTAGTCGTAGTTTCGACATTCGTTGTACTCGGACTCATGATGAGCCTTTGTGTCATGTGTGCCAGCTGGGCCGTCATGTTTGTCTTCCTTTTCAGTCTTCTTCACATGCTACTCATGTGTTTGATCTTGTACACTACGACCTATGGACATCTCCTGTCATCAGCATTTCTGGCTATAAATACTATCTTGTGGTGGTTGATGATTTCTCTCACTACTCGTGGACGTTTCCCTTGCGTGCGAAGTCTGATGCTTTTCCCGCACTTCTCCACTTCTTCGCCTGGGTGTCCACTCAGTTCGGCCTCACCATCAAGGCCGTTTAATGTGACAATGGCCGCGAGCTCGATAACACCACCTCGCGCGCCTTCTTCCTCTCGCAGGGTGTCCAGCTGCGCATGTCTTGCCTGTACACCTCCTCCCAGAACGGCAAGGCTGAGCGCATGATTCGCACCACCAACGACATCATGCGTACCCTTCTGCTCCAGGCGTCCCTCCCTGCTCGCTTCTGGGCTGAGAGCCTGCACACCTCCACCTATCTCCTTAACTGCCTTCCTTCCGCTGCTTGTCCAGCTCCTACGCCACACCACGCTCTTTTCGGTACCCCTCCTCGGTATGACCACCTTCGGGTCTTCGGGTGTGCGTGTTACCCTAACACCACTGCCATCGCTCCCCACAAGCTGGCTCCCCGTTCAACTCTGCGTGTCTTCCTCGGCTATTCCCCTGATCATAAGGGTTATCGATGCTATGATCTCACCTCTCGTCAGGTCCTCATCTCTCTCCATGTGGTGTTCGATGAGTTTGTCTTTCCCTTCTCCACCACCACCACCGCCACCACCACCTCCACCCCTGACTCTGACCCCTTCTCTCTGTTTCCCACTGACATGGTGGTCCAGCCACCTTTACCGCTGTCTCCTGCAGGTACTGCTACTTCGTGTCCGGCGCCGGGCCCGTGCCCCTGCTCGCCGCCCACCAGTGACGCCCCTGGCCCTGCACCCTGCCCGGGTCCGGCGGCGTCATCCTCCGGTGATGCTCCTGCCCCTATGCTAGACGCGGGTCTGGGGACGCCGGCGGCCCCGGCTCCCGCGCCTCCTGCGCGTTTCGCCCAGCCGGTGCACGTCTACCAGCGTCGTGCGCGGGCGGCTCCGCTGCCTCAGTCACCACCGGTGGCCTCTTCTCCACCGGCGCAGCCTCCACCGCCGGACGCCTCTTCTCCGCCGGGGACGCCTACACCACCGCCAAGGCCGCCGGCTGCCCGTGTCATCCCGCCGGTGTACCACCCACCGATCCTTCACCGACACCCGCGGCATGTTCACCCTATGGTGACGCGGCACGCGGCTGGTACCCTACGGTCCCGGGCTCTTGCTGCGATGCCCGGTGCCCCGCAGGTCTCTCCTGTACCCTCTTCCGTCTGCGACGCCTTGTCGGACCCTCACTGGCGCCGCGCGATGGAAGAGGAGTACGCGGCTCTCCTCGCTAAACAGACTTGGGATCTGGTGCCCCGTCCGCCCGGCGCCAACGTCGTCACCGGCAAGTGGATATGGACTCACAAGCGGTGGGCTGATGGTACCCTTGAGAGGTACAAGGCTCGCTGGGTTCTCCGGGGTTTCACTCATCGCTCTGGGGTCGACTACGATGAGACTTTCAGCCCAGTGGTGAAGCCGGCCACCGTCCGCATGGTGCTCTCACTGGCTCTCGCTCGCTCCTGGCCCGTGCATCAGCTGGACATCAAGAATGCTTTTCTGCGGGGGCGCTGAGTGAGCCGGCGGGGTTTGTTGACTCTTCTCGTCTCGACCTGGTCTGCCGGCTCAACATGTCTCTCTACGGCCTCAAGCAGGCCCCTCGGACGTGGCACTCTCGACTTGCGGCTTTCCTGGTGTCACTGGGATTTGTGGAGGCCAAGTCAGATACGTCTCTGTTCATCTATCACCGCGGAGCTGAGACTGCCTACCTGCTGCTCTATGTTGATGATATTGTCCTCACAGCCTCCAGTCCGTCACTACTCCGCCGCATTATCAGCGGTCTTCAGCAGGAGTTTCCTGTGAAGGACCTCGGTGTGCTCCACCACTTCCTCGGGGTCACTGTTGAGCCTCGTCCCACCGGGCTACTTCTTCAACAGCGGCAGTACACTCTTGATATCCTGGAGCGAGTTGGGATGACTAACTGCAAGCCCTGCTCCACTCCGGTTGACACCCAGGGCAAGCTGTCAGAGGCCGAGGGCACCCCGGTGGCAGATCCCACTGCCTACCGGAGTCTTACCGGTGCACTTCAGTACCTCACCTTCACCCGGCCGGACATCACCTATGCAGTGCAGCAGGTATGTCTTCACATGCATGATCCTCGAGAGCCCCACCTCACTACTCTCAAGTGCCTCCTCCGCTACCTCCGCGGCACCGTCGACTACGGCCTGCTCCTTCACCGGTCTCCCTCCACCGAGCTCGTCGTCTACACTGACGCCGACTGGGCCGGGTGTCTGAACACTCGGCGCTCCACCTCCGACTACGCTGTCCTTTTGGGCGGCAACCTGATGTCCTGGTCGTCCAAGCGCCAGCCGGTGGTCTCCGCTCCAGTGCCGAGGCGGAGTACCGCGCTGTCGCTAACGGCATGGCTGAGGCCTCCTGGCTCTGGCAACTCCTCGCCGAGCTTCACAGCCCTCTCTCTACCGGAGCACGCTGGTCTACTGCCACAACGTCAGTGCTGTGTACCTCTCCACCAACCCTGTACAGCACCAGCGGACCAAGCATGTGGAGATTGATCTACACTTTGTCCGCGATCGGGTCGCCATCAGCAATGTTCGGGTCCTCCACATTCCGACCACCTCCCAGTTTGCCGACATCTTCACCAAGGGCCTCCCGTCCTCGACCTTCACCGAGTTTCGCTCCAGCCTCAACATCACCGGTGGCTAGTTGCGTCTGTGGGGGGGCTCGTGTGTGTGCTTCTTTTCGTGTTCAGTCTGTAACTCCGTTGCGCCGGTAGTTCAGACTGCGGGGGGGAGGGGGGGTGTTGGAGTATGAGAGTATTAGGCCCATGAGGCTAGGCCCATGTATGACATATATTGTTACCCTTCTAGGGTTAGCCTGTGTAATGGAAGTTAGAAAGTCCAATAATAACAACTGCTGTCTTATATCTTAAGCAAATGAGATAGGCTAACAAAAGTCAAGACTCAAGAAGTTTGAACCATTGTTCAGTCTTAAAGTAGAAATATTGCTTGGCGCCATTCATAATCACTACAGAGTTAGAAAATACCATCCAGCACCACATGTTTTAGTTTACACAATTTCAAAATGTACTAAGATAGTTTTCTCAAAATAAAGGACAAAATGGGCAAGTAACATCATAAATGCAGCTAGAGATAGAAAACTGTATAAGAAACTAGTGTTATAAACCTTGAAGACTTCTCATGGCGAGAAAAGCTTGTGCAGGGGTTGCAAAATCAACGAAGCACAAATGTCTATTAGGTGCTTTGTTGACCAGTCTCATTTCAAGGAACCCCATATATTGGCGAAATATATCTAAGCAAAAGTTAATGGGCCCAAAGACCTCAATGTTGAAAGATGGAATGCAAAAAAGGACATATGGATTGACAACACCTGAATGTAAATTATAGTTGACCAATGGAAAAAGAATGGCAAACAACTCAGACCCACAATAAAATCAGAAAGAGAAATCATCATCAACACAAGGATACGCGCAACTTCCCGTCTAGTACAGTTGGCAGGGAGACCATCAACATAAAGGGTGCTTGTTGCGTCTGGAGGAAGGGAGGGCTCAGGTGCACCAAAATAAGGAAACTGTAATAATTCACCAAGGATAAGTAAAAAAAACAGCACTTTAACATTTAGTAAGATTTGTCACTCTGAACTAAAAAACAAAATAATCATTATGTACCCCATTGTGTAAGTTAGTCCCATAAGATTGTCCCATTGCAGCATTCATTATTGCTGTTTCCTGTTGATGGCCAGTCATTTGTTGTTCATAAGTGTTGTCTGCAAAATGTAAAGGACACTAAATTAGTTTCGTGTACACACCACAAAGCATAGATTTATAGAAGTCATTCAGGGGTACATGAAGTATGATTTCATCAACCTCAAGTTGTGTTTTACTTCCATTTAAGAAGCAAGCCCAAAGAAAAGAAATCTAGGAACAGAAACAAACAAAGCTATCACCAAATTATCACTGTACACAATAGAGTGATAAAGGTATGGTCTGGCAATACGCAATTCTAAAAAGAACTGATACACTCACTACTATGGGAAATAAAATATATATTTATATATTTATATAACTAATAAACTTTAAAAATTATGAAAATAAGTTAACTTTCTGGGTACCAAGAAAGCAGTTAATTAGAGCAACAACATCTAAAACAATGAAATGCTCATGCTGAATGCATATCTGTCCTAAGATGAAAGGGAAAAGAGGAAAGAAAACATAGAACAAGGAAATATGAGATGGGCTTCTATTTTCTGGGCAGTTGGCCACTCAGCCCATATAAGGACCTCAAACTTAACCGTAAAATCAGCTCGTCTTGCACATAAGCCAGCCAGCCAATGCTGCTGCTTTGCTTTCTTCCTGTTGCAATTCTCTTTTTCGCCAACGCAGCTTTGGCACCACAGGTCAACATTACACAGCAATGATTAGCAAAATGGGTTGTCCATGCTCTTCTCATCTCTCCAAGTATGCTAAGATTTTGTGCTCTTCTCAGAACTGGAGACCAGACGCCTCCAGGCTCTCTCCATTTCTCCATCTCTTCGTGACTATGCATGGAGAAGTATCGGACTGAGGTATCATTGAGTATCAGAAGCCATACAGCAATTAATTTCTTTATTTTTACATCGCAATGTTCCGATTCCTCCCAATATATGTATCTGTACTGTGCCGTATTGGGTACAGGTATGGTAGCGTACATGATGTATTGGTGAACGTTGATACATAGCTATCACACCATCTGTCGAGAAAAGAACATCTTAACTTGGAACAGAACCATGAATCAGTCTTCCAAACTTAACGCTGAAGTGTATGGGTTTAAAAAGTCCCAAGAATTGGCAATCCCATCAGCATTAAGAGGATAAAAATAGAACCTTAGTTGCATGTTTAATAGCTGCAGAAGTAAGGGCACCCAACAAAGTGGGTGAGTGCCAAGCCTAAACTGAATCTAATAGATCCACATAGACATTTTTGCCTTTACTTGGTATTGACAGATTCTGAAATCACTACTGAGCAGGCTGTTAATATTTGCATGAAGTGCATTAAACGACAGGAATGCAAACCCTAAGCCAAAGAGACTAAATCCACATGAACTCTATTGACTAGTTCTAAACTCAGGATTTATAATCACGATGATCCTCGACAAAAGCATTCAAAAGTTCTTTACAACAAAACTTGAACCTAAAATCTAAATTTGGACTAAAAATGCAGACTTGCTACACAGACATGTATCTCCTAATTGTTTTTCAAAAAATCTGAAAGACAGGCTCCCTAATCTCAATGCTTAAGAAGCAACAGCACAGCAGCACGAAAATTCCATACTGGGAACTGCTATTCCCAGGATTACTTCAAAGATTTAGCATGAAACATAGGCTTCAAATTAACTACATATGTTTATGATATGACTTATGTTCTATTCTTCTAGACTTATACAACAAATGTAAAAATTCATAGTCTACACCAACTTGAATACATCTAGTTTTTTCCAACCGGGTAACCCATTTCCATCAACTTGAATACATCTATGTTAGAACATTTATTACTCATCCCTGTAATACAGTTACCCCTTAATTAAAAACAAGTAGTCGCGTAACTAAAACAAGTAGTCAGACAATAACTGGAAGTTGATCACAAACCATATTGGTCAAGACGCTGGCGTTTGCATGGTAGAGCAGCGAATTGTGGCTGCGATATCATCACTTGGTTGCCCTGTGGATTGTTCTGCAGCATCATTGATGGAGTGCTGAATGGCAGAGGTGGCTGCGCCATCATCATCGTGGCCCCTTGTGGAGGCTGCTGCTTAAGCATCGCAGGTGGAGGGCCGAGAGGCAGAGGCGGTTGCGCCATTATCACTGTATCAGCTTGTGAAGGCTGCTGGTGCTGCTGCTGCTGCTGAATCAATGGCAGAGGGCCGAGTGGCAGAGGTGGTGGTACCGTCATGTGTCCAGCTTGAGCTTGCTGCATCTCCATCATGGACGGATGGCACATGGGCAAAGATTGTGATTGCGACATACCCTGAGCAGGTTGGTTAATAACCATGGCCTGGGCTTGGGCAGCAGGCTGGTTAGCAACCATGGCCTGGGCTTGGGCTTGCTGGGGCATCGAAGCCATCATCATGCGCATGGGCGCAGATTGAACGAGCATCTGCATAAGCTGCTGGGAGGTAGGCACCATCGCAGGCGCGAAATGCTGCTGTTGCGGAGCCATCATGGTTGCGCCCTGCGGCGGCGCCATCACCGGAGCACCTTGCTGTGGCGCGGGCCCGGGCTGGAGCTGCTCAGGCGCCGCCCAAAACCCGGGAGGGCCTTGCGGGGACGCGGGCGCCGCCACGTTCTCGGCCCCCTGAGGCACCACCGCGAACCCGGGAACGCCCTGCGGGGACGACGACGGCGCAACCATGCTCGGGTCGGCCATCTCTCCTCAGGACCGCCGCGCGTCGCCTCTGATGATGGATCTGCCGTCGGCGCGCCGGCGACGGCTAGGGTTTAGCTGAACGGGGAATGCAGGCGGAAGGCGTCGGCCAGCGCAAAGGCGCATTCTTTTATTGGAATGCCGTTGCCAGTTTCGGCTGCCGCCCGCGGAGAGATCGCCGTGGAAGGAAAGGTGCGGCGGTGTGAACAGGAGTGGCCAGCCGGTCGGCGTGACTGATGCCGCGCGTGAGCGAGGGGGCGGGGAGAAACTGGCATAAATTTATTTTTTAAAAAAATTACAAAATTAGTCTCCATTTTTTAAAAATTGCAGGAATGGGCCACCAGTCGCCCGTTGGAAGGGCGAAGAGGGCCATGTCGCCCGACCAGTGGGCGACTTGTCCGTGCACTGGCATGGGTGGGCCCCACGTCGCCCGGCCAGTGGGCGACGTGGCCCATGTCGCCCGGCCAGTGGGCGACGTGGCCCATGTCGCCCGGCCACGGGGCGACTTGGCCCATGTCGCCCGGCCACGGAGCGACTTGGCCCATGTCGCCCGGCCACGGGGCGACGTGGCGCCGCTATATATAACGCGGCCGGCCGCTGCCGACTGGGATTTCGCAACAGGAGAGGAGAGGAGAGGAGAGGAGAGGAGAAGAGGAAGAGGAAGAGGAAGAGGAAGGAAGAGGAAGAGAAGAGAAGAGAAGAGAAGAAGAGGAAGAGGAAGAGGAGAAGAGGAAAACTTTCGGTAAGTAAAAAAATAATTTTATATATAATTATTTAATGTGTGTTATATTAATTGTTAGATAATATAATTAGCAGTTAAGCGATTAATGTTATATTTCGGTAGTATTATTTATATTCTTATTTTATATATATTGTTAAAGGTATTTATATTCTTATATTTCAGTTGAAATAATATTAGTAATATATTACTAAAAAGGTATTTTAGCTGAAATTTTTAGATTACATAGATGTCGGAGAAGTTAGGATTTCAAATTTATTATGGAGAAGGAGAAATTATTCAAGGTGTACACGGGGTTGATCTGTCAGGATTTTCCTCAGTAACTAGATGGGTGTCTAGGGCAAATGAGAGAACAATTAGTGGTGTGCAGAATTGGTTGATGCGAATATTTGGGCTTGACAGCAACCAACATGACGTTAAGGTCATGGGTATCGTTAGTCGTGCTCGGGAGGGCACTTTTTGGGAGTTAGTACCGCTTAATGCAACATCAACATGGAGAAAATACGTCAACAAAGCTGTAGAACGTGGGTGGCCTCTAGTCCTTCTTGTTCAGGCATATACGAAGGAGGTTCATGAGGTACACGGTGTAGAAGAAGAAGGAGGTCCGAGCCATGACAATGACAATGATAATGAGGAAGATAATGAAGAGGGTGATCATCACCTGTCATCTATGGTACCGACGGGTGAAGCGGACGAAGGAGAGCGCATAGAACATATAGTTGAAGAGATGGCGATGGAAGATATGGAGAATGAGAATATATCTGAAACTGAGTCATCTGAAGATGAGAATGAAATTCCTGTCCCACTGGAGTGGAAGAGTAACAGTTCGAAGAATTTGATGATCAACGAAGGAAATTCTGTGCCGTGGGAATATCATGAGAATGAACTAGTAGAGGGAGGTATGTACAAAGGCAAAGATGAAGTGATGAGTGCCGTGAAGTACTGGTCTCTGTCAATGAAGCGGTCTTTTGTAGTTGTGAAGTCCAACAAGAAAGTATATGATGTTAAATGTGTGTTTTCGGACTGTCCATTTAGGGTACATGCTTATGAGCAAAAATGGAGTACAATTTGGAAGTGCTCTATAGTAACAGAACATACATGTGAGTTACAAGAATTAGAGAAGTCCAATACTGCTCTTACATCGAGCTTCATTGCAGAGTACATGTATAATCGAATTGTTGATAATTTAAGGTATGAGCCGAAATCTATAGTGACTACTATAGAGGAAGATTTTAAATACACCATCAGCTATTCGAAGGCGTGGCGAGCGAAACAGAAGGTCATTGAGAAGAGATTCGGTTCGTACGAAGCATCTTATGAGAACCTACCAAGATTGTTAGAAACCATCAGACAAAGAAATATTGGTACATATTATGATATCATGGATGTGTCTGATCCAAAAGAGGCCGGAAAGTTAATACTTCGTCGAGCCTTTTTTGCACTAGGTCAATGTATAATGGCATTTCGTCATTGCAGACCTGTTTTATGCATGGATGGTACATTTCTAACAGGAAAGTATAAAGGTCAGATTCTAACTGCTATTGGTGTTGATGGGAATAATCAAGTACTACCAGTTGCTTTTGCTTTTGTGGAAAGTGAGAACACAGATAGTTGGTATTGGTTTCTAGAGCGTGTGAAGTTAGCAGTGGTGCAAGGGCGACCTAATGTTTGTGTCATACATGACCGACATGCCGGTTTGTTGAAGGCGATAACGGATATGCAATATGGTTCAGTGGAGCGTGATCTTCCTCCTCGATGGTCGGACATACAATCAAGATGGTGCATGAGGCACTTGGGTGCAAATTTTTTCAGCCATTTCAAAAATAAACACCTTATGAATATGTTTAAGAGGTTGTACAATCAGAACCAACAAAGAAAATTCAATGCAATGTGGAAACATCTTGATGAATTAACAACAAAGCAAACAGAAGAGTTAGCGACTCGTACGAATCAAGACCCGAATGATATGTCTGTTCCTCTTTCAGGCCTTCCAACGGATGCCTTGAGGAATGTGGTTCGGAGGTCGGGGTCATCAATCAGGTGCTTCTCAGATTGGATTGAGTATGAGCCAAAGGAGAAGTGGTCATTATTATATGACACAGATGGGGCGAGGTTTGGAATAATGACAACAAATTTGGCGGAGGTGTACAATTGGGTCATTCGAGGCATGAGAGGATTACCTCTTGTAGCAATCGTAGAGGGTATTTTGCATGGAACATGCAAGTACTTCCGTGAAAGATATATGGTTGCTTTTAATGCGATGTCAGATAATACATTGATTTTTTCAACATTCATGACAAATTACATGAAAAAAAAGGTGGAGAAGGCAAGCTTGCATCGTGCACGTCCTATGGGCACAGCAGAGAATCGCTTTGAAGTTCTGTGTAGGGATCGGGGCCGTCGTGGTGGCAATCGAGAGAGAATTGCACAAGAGTGTGTTATTTGTTATAACTCATGCAGCTGTTCGTGCATGAAACCGAAACTTCTACACAGGCCGTGCTCACATGTTATAGCAGCTTGTTCACTTACTAATTTGTCCCCGAAGCCGTATGTCTCACATTATTTTACGAAGGAGGTAGTCATGACAACCTGGAATGCAGAGATTTATGGTTTCGCAATATTTGGTAGTTTTACAAACAATCCTGGAAGTAACTACCTGCGGGGGCCCGATAAGGACAAATTAAGACAGAAGCCTGGTCGTCGTAAGACACGGCGCATTAGAAATGATATGGATGACTCAGAAGTGGGAAGACTGGAGCATCGGTGCACCAAGTGCAATGGCACAGGACATACTTACAAAAAGTGCACGCGTGCAACCACCACAGAGGGAGCTGCAGAAGCAGGACCTTCAGGGAATCCGCAAGACGGCCGGCGCCCTCGTGCACGTCGTGGATTTCGGAATCAAGGCGAAAATGCTCTTTAAAAATAATAGTATGTCTGTTTTTTTTGATTTTTTTGTTTCATAGTATTAATTATATTTATGCATTATTTTTTTACATTATTAAGATATTTTAGGTATGGCGATGGATGAGGGACACTTGGAGTTGTTAGACGCACAGTTGGACCAGCGTCACCGGTCCTACTTGAGTGCTGTGACAGGTGCTGAGCTACCTGTTCTACGGCCTAGGGTACCTCAGGAGTTGTGGCGGCTCGACGAGCGATGGATACCGAGGTATGCATGATAACACATTCACTTATTTGTTTTACTCGTACAGACGATTTGGTAATATATATTTATATATAAATATTGTATTTGCTACAGGCTACGAGCAGCTGGTCTACTGCCTCTGTGTAGGCTTGTGCAGGCTAGTGCTGTTGAGGCCCCGGCCGATGCGGTGACACGGTTCAACTTTGACCGTTCCTTACTTGCGGCATTGGTGGACCGCTGGAGGCCTGAGACGCACACGTTCCACTTTCCTTGCGGGGAGATGACTCCCACACTCGAGGACGTCTCCTACTTACTTGGTGTCACCACTGCTGGACAGGCCGTCAGCCGTCCAGACGTGGAGGCCACTTGGCGTGAGGACCTTCTAGTCCGTTTCGAGGGTGTTGTGCGTCGACCAGACGCTCCAGAGTATCAAACTTTTGCTGAAAACCAGCATCACGGGCCTACGAAGACCTGGCTCTTGCAGTTTCAGGTAAATAGATAACACTATGATATAGTTCATTAACATCAAATATTCATATGTATGTTAAATGAAATTTGAACTTCTGTTTTCTAATTCAGGCCGAGTATATCCACCCTGCGGCGGATGAGGCCACTGTGTCGAGGCACTTGGAGGCCTATCTGTTGTGGTTGTTTGGTTGGATAATGTTCACATCGTCGCATGGGAACTCTGTCGCGAAGCACTTGATCCACTTCGCGCGCGAGATAGCGGACGCACCGCTCGACGCCGTGCCGCAGTATAGTTGGGCGTCCGCTATCTTGGCAGCCACGTACCGAGGTCTTTGTGATGCGTGCACAAAGACCGACCCGTCAGCTATCCTCTCTGGTTGTCCACTACTACTTCAACTCTGGTCGTACGAGCGGTTTAGTATTGGACGACCAGTCATGGATTTCTCGACTTACGGAGCAGGATTGTACGGGGAGACGGAGGAGGACGGCCCTACGATGGGTTCGTTGTGGGTCCGGCGGCGGGTAAGTCTTCTATATCGCGGTTGAACCTGTTTCTATTTATTTTTGAATAAATTGCACCTTACTATTATTTTCTATACAGCCTACTTGGGCAAACATTCAGGTTCACAGAGCCTATCCTGAGTACATGGCGGCGTTCGACCGGATTAGGCCAGACGACGTCCGCTGGACACCTTACAGCATGGAGGAGATTATCGTACGAGCGCCTAATGGGTTGTCGTCGTTCTGCACGAGGGATCAGGAGTACTGGATGACACGTAAGGCTGTCGTTTTCGACATCTTTGTCGAGGACTACGCTCCTCACAGAGTGATGCGGCAGTTTGGTCGTAACCAGACGTTCCCACTTCCGGTTGCCCATATTGTTCCTCTTTCCGTGCACGGGTAAGTATAAGACAATTAATTCGTTCTGATTGAGTATTTAATATATATAGAAAGATAATTAATATGTTTTGAAATCCATAGTTACGTGCGGAGGGGTCTACCGGCAGGCGTTACTTGGTCCTCCCGTATACAGCCGTGGGTCGACGAGTGGGCCAACGCACTACATGATGTGACCTACGAGCCCAGACCGTTTTCCTTGCAGGCTTACGGGGACTACTTACGTTGGTATATTCCTCGCACACGGATCAGAGTCACGTATACAACAGCGGAGCCACGGACCCACGTCCCCAGGTTGACGGACACGTACCCTGTGCACAGAGATCAGGCGTTGTCGTTGGCGGTACGATCTTTATGAACTTCAACCCACTTCGTTTAATATTTTTCTTATCGTAATTACTTCAATGTTCTCGTTTTGTTAATAGGCCGACATGGGTCATCGTATCACTGTGGATGGTGGATCGCTCTTGCACCGGTTGAGGGAGGGCATTCAGATGACCAGCCACGAGCTTACCGCTGCGGTCCAGAGGATGTACGACTCTGCTGCAAACATTGTCAAGTTGACGTCGTGCCGGCCCTGCGGGCGACAGCCGGATGTCGTCCCTCGACCTTCACACGTGACACACAGGCCTGACGGACCGACGGCGCCACTACCTCCGCGGCCTAAGTACCAAACAGGTGAGTAAGTTATATTTTCTTCGTATGTAGTAATGCTAACTTGTTCGTTACTTATAAGTTTCATTATTCAGGTCCACCTACGTACTCTGCCGGTTGGCGTCCGGAGTTCGATATCATTGGATCATCTTCGCAGCCTGCTCACATGCCTACAGGTACGATATAGTGGTGAAATTTAATTATATTATCTAATACTGCTTTATTCGTAACATTACATTCACTCTGCATGGTCAGGTATGCACTTCGACGGTTCGCGGCATCAGTTCGATTTCGGAGGTTCCTCTTCACACGCTGTACCCATGGTTCCAGGTATGACCTACTTTTAAGAGTTCGACACGTTATATATTAGTTTTACCATCAGCGTTATCATAACGTTGGTCTTATATGTTTAGGGACGACCCGTTACGACTACGAGGGATCGGACATCTCTGAGCACGCTGACACTTTTCGTCAGCGATCTCCGACACCCTTCGACCTTGAGAGTTACCTGCAGCAGGAGCCGGCGGACGTACTTGCGTCATCGCAGCTACGTGAAGCACCACCACAGACACAGCCCTCACAGGACGAGTACGCGACACCACCTGCTGCTGGAGGCCGTCCTGCACGTGTTACAGTTCCTCCTTCGCCGCTTACTTACTCAGCCAGCCATGTGCGAGCGGGCCGCAAAGCACCAAAGCCTGGCACGATTAGGGGTGTTGCACCTAAGCGTGGACGATATTAGTTTTGTATGATTTGCCGCCGATGTTGTTTTCTATGATATTGTACTGATATTATTTTAGTTTTTAGAACTTAATTAATGTTTCACTGTTGTATTTTTTCATCTATTAAACTTGGGCGAGCACACGACAATGGCGTTTTCGCACGCCAATTGCATGACTGCGTATTATTTTTGCTATTTCTCTGACTTCGATATTTTTTCTGAAATTTCCGAACACATAAATAATATTTAAAAAAATCGAAATTTTTCCTGAAATTTCCAAATAAATAAATATTATTTAAAAAAATTCAAAAAACCAGGTCGCAGTCTGGTCGCCATTTGGACGGGCGACCTGGGCCTGGTCGCCATTTGGCCGGGCGACCTGGGCCCGGTCGCCCTTTGGCCGGGCGAACTTGGCCTGGTCGCCCTTCCAACGGGCGACTGGTCGCCTAATCCTGTAATTTTTTGAAAACGTAGACTAATTTTGTAATTTTTTTAAAAAATAAATTTATTAATAAAAAAAGTTCGAGGGTTTTGCGTGCTGGGCTTTTACTAGATGGGTCCTCTCTCCATGCCCATGGCGCAGTTGCCTTTGCTGAGCGCATAAGGCCCATCGATGGCGACTGCCATATGGTTAGCTGCTTCCTGGGCCAAAAGCAATGCTGATGCTAGAATGTCGGTGCAGTTCAGCCCAGAACGAAAGTGATTCCTTCAAAAAAATGCCTTGTACTTTTGGGATTTTTTTTTTTGCGAAGAGACTTTTGGAAATTACGATAGACTAGCAATGCAACATGCTACAGTAATGGGCCGAGATGTGTGTGTTGGTGACAATAATTTGTTCCTGACCATGGTCTCAACTTGCTCCAATCATACTAGATTGCCGCTGCAAAATGTCTGCTAGTCAGGTCAGAAAGTTGGCATCAACCCGTTATGCTCTCGTCATATGGCCGCGACACACCTGCCTCTTTGAAAATGTTACTATCACCACCTATCGGTGTCGGTCACCATCCATGGAGGTTTAGAGCCACGAAGAACCGAGCAAATGAAACTATGAAAGGCCTATAGTAGCCTACAAAGGCGAGTGGCGCCACCATCAACATCAGGTGATCGGCACGACGGGAGCTCGTGTGCCACGGCGCGGCCCCGGTTAGGTGCGCGACCGCAGTTGGTGGCCGGTCCTGTACTGTACGGTCGCACCCTCTAGGCTCTAGCCACCCCTCGCAGTAAAAATGAGACGCAGCAACATTGATGTGTACAGCCGCAGGAAGCGCAACGCCCGGGCACGGTAGAAACGGAACAGAGTCCACGGCGACCCATGATCCGAGGCGCCCTCGCCGCTGTCCCGCTGCGACGTGCCGATCCCGATTCACGATTCCCCCGGTCTCCTCCCTCACCAACTTCGCCGAATCACCGCATGTGACGCTGGTACTTGACGGGGAAATGCCTCGCGTCCCGACCCGTTTTCCCTCGCCTGTTTCCTGATTCTGCCTCGAGCCGGGGGCTGCAGCAAAAGCCCCGGAGACCGAGGGAGGGGGATCGGCGGTGGCGGGTGGTGTGGTGTGGTGCCTGCCTGCCTGCCTCTGGCTTGTACGTGACCGCGACGACATTCTTTTCTTTTCTTTTTCCTGGCCGTCTCCCCAAGCACCACGCCGACGCCCCTACAGCTCCACTACCCCTCGGCCCCCTTTGCCTGGGCTTCCTATATAGCCCGGAATTCCGCTCGCCCGCAACCACTCTCCATGACTCCTCCATCCCCCTCGCTGGCTGCAACTGCAATGGATGGGGTAATTGTAGTGGAGCTGTAGAGGCGGCGCGGGTGTGAGTGCGACCGCGCCGGAGGCGGAGGCGGCGGCGGCGGTTTGGGATGGGGCTGCTGTCGAACCGGGTGGAGCGGTCGGAGATCAGGCCCGGCGACCACATCTACACCTGGCGGGCCGTTTACGCCTACTCCCACCACGGTACGCTCCGCAATCCCCTCCTCCGATGGTTCTAGTAGCGAATTGCCGCCGCCGATGCCGCGGATCACGAGTTCTCGTTGTGTGCAAGTTAGCTGTTCACCGGAATTCTGGCCCGCGCCGGCTCGATTTAGACTTTCCTTTTCGCCGCCGCTGGACGCTGGTATTGGTTGTGTTTTTGCTTTGTCCGGCGATACGGTAGGATTAATCGTGGTGATTTGTGTGTGTGCGTGAAATGCGATGTGAATGCCTCTGCGCGCCGCCTCTATTGGCTAATCTATGAGGTTTTCTTCTCTTTCGTCGTCCTTCTATTTGCAGAATTTGCCTCCCCTATTTACTCTTCAGATTTTTGTTCACATCAGTTGGTGGCAGTGGATGACTGTAAGTCTGTAACCGACAAATAAGTCGGGGGGACACACACGATGCCATGTTTCTACTCCATCTCGCCCATCTCACCACGCCTGCTTAGGCATGGAGATGAGGCTTCAACTGAAGATACCGTACTCTGTACATAAACCCTTCCAGATGGCTAGGAGGCCACATGCTGTGTGTCGTACTGTTCTGCTTTCCATGTAGAACAAACAAATGGCACTTGTTGCTGCTCACCTACTGCTAACCAACATGTCTGTCTGTTTCTGAGCTATGTTGTTTTTCTAGGGTGGAGCAGCCTTACTGCTAACTTGAGGTTGCTTGCAGGAATGAAACACTGCAGGCTATAAGGTTGACCCATGCTTTACTGTGCCTGATAAGTGACTAGTTTAGG
>CM041630.1:51421163-51483536 GCA_023333625.1 Bothriochloa decipiens | reverse complement strand
TAAGGTTGACCCATGCTTTACTGTGCCTGATAAGTGACTAGTTTAGGCCTAAACTAGATGTTGTAAACTCTGATCACCAAAGTATCCTATGCTAATTAAGTTGTTGAACTATTCAGTCACTTTTACTAGTAGAGGTAACTAACTTTATGAATTTATTGTTTACCACAGTTCTTTTACTCTGCATCTCTTTGATCTTCATTTAGGTAGCTTAGATAGACGACCCTTCTACAGTGTCACATAGGGACAGTGTGTCTCCACAATCAGTGCCTGGTGTTGGCTGATGCCCTGTTCTGCTCCATAAAGTTAAAGTGGCTCTTTATGGTAATTTAGTAAGGCCCATATCTTGGGAGGACAAGATCTGGGTTCTGCATTACCTGTATGAAAAGCTGCTCAATTTGCTGAAAATCCTATTTGACCTCATCTCCTGCATCATACATCCTCTCTGGCTCAAGATTAATTTGTCAAGCGATAGCATTTTTTATATCTTCCAGCAAATTATCCATAATTAAGAGAACTTCAGCATGTTGGTTACAACAGGGCAATATGTAAAGCAATGATATTTCGTTGACTGTCGTTTTGAAATTTCTTTCCATTGCTTCTCAAGCAATTTTCATGTGTGTGTTCAGGTATTTATGTTGGAGGAAGCAAAGTGGTCCATTTTACACGAAAGAAAGAAATTGAAAGTTCAGATTCATCAGACTCCACCAACAGCCTGATCTCAGAGATTCCGTCAGAGTGCCAAACATTCCCTGATTGCGGATTTCAGCTGCCCAATAGTGGTGTTGTCCTCACTTGCTTGGACTGTTTCCTCCGCAATGGCTCTCTCTATTGCTTCGAGTATGGAGTCCCATCTGCGGTTTTCCTTGCAAAGCTTCGTGGGGGGACCTGCACCATTGCTGAATCAGACCCACCAGAAGTTGTTGTCCATCGGGCGATGTACTTGCTTCAGAATGGTTTTGGAAACTACGACATGTTCGAGAAGAACTGCGAAGACTTTGCACTCTACTGCAAGACTGGGCTTCTGCCAGTTGAGGAACCTGGCATTGGGACTAGTGGGCAAGCTTCTTCTGCCATTGGTGTGCCGTTGGCAGCTCTTCTGTCCACTCCGTTTAAGCTTCTGGCTGCTGGTCCACTTGGAATGGCCACTGTGACAGCTGGGATGTACTGTGCTGGCAGATACATAACTGACATAGGAGTAAGGAAGGATGTAGCAAAAGTTGAAGTGGAGAAATTGTCATCGCACCCTGGTTTCCACCTTGTTGAAGATGAAGAATCTGTTAACAAGCGATCAGAGAAACCGAAGACCTTGCTCCCAGTGAAGAGGAAACGAGAAAGGTGACTGTGAAACGCAGCTTAGGAGGATGAACTTCTCTGGCCATCAATTGGTGCCGAATTGTGGATAATTTGGGATATAGTATATGCTTCACTGTAATAAGCTGGATGGTATAGATATGTGCCTTCAGAATGTGCTGTAACTGGATTAGGCGCACACCTCACATGATCAATTGTAACTGCCTTATATAAACTTAATCATCAAATCACTATATAATGTAGATTTCCTTCTATGTTGTTTTCAGTCTTCTGCTTCTTTGCTGATCTGGGAGATCACCATATCTGTAGTTACTCGGTAGGGCAAACTGTCGCAATGTTGTTTTCATCAGGTATATAGATCTTTCGTCCTTTCGACCTTACCACATGATGATTGCTGAATGACTACTTTTCAGATTCTACTAGTCTAGTATATGTAAGTCACGGCCGAAATTCAGCACCTTTTTTTTGCATGTGTGTGTAGGTGTAGTTCTACTACAGCAGGGTGAAGATGCCTGTTGTTTCCTTTGGAAATTACTACCTCCATGGCTGCATCTGTTGGCTTCATTACTACTGGTCTGTCTCAAATTATAGTTTGTTTAACTTTTTTGTCACAAGTTTGACCATATCATCTTATTCAAAAATTTGTTTAAAATATCATTTCTTTTATTATGACTTGCTTTATTAACAAAATATCTTCGAAAATAACCTAAATTTAACTAATTTTGCTCAATTTTTTTTTAAATAAGACGAGTGGTCAAACTGGAAGTCAAAAAAAATCAAACGAACTATAATTTGAAACGGAAGAAGTATTGACCCAGGCCATCTTATTCCCGTGGATGTATAAGGCATAATGCAACCATAAGCTGCTTGCTCGGAAGGGTGAGCTGCTTGCTCGGAAGGGTGAGGAAGAGTTCACTCGAGGCACGGCCGGTAATGCAGTACTCGTCTAGCCACAGTAAGGCTGCACTGCAGCTCCAGTTCTGTAAGTTCAGTAAGCCTGCACTGCAGCTTCAGTTCACCGCGCTAGCAACGCGAAAAGGCAGGGCACAAATGGGTCACGATCGACTATCTTCCCCTTTGTGTTCACCCTTTAATCATTGATCTGGTAGGCCACAACGACACCTACCCTTGTTTTTTTCCGTTGTTTTTCAGTGATCTGGATCAAAAGGCTCGACGAGCTAGGCACTGAGATCTGGGCGTGGATTTGAGCCTGGACGGCTGGACAATGGTCCTGAGAAAAATACCATCTGCAACTGCGGTGTGCTCCCTTGTCAATTTGATCTGTTTGACTTGTACTGTACATTTGTACTGGTGTGTAGGTCCATATGCTTCTCGGAAGCACGTGACTGTTTTTTTTCTAAGAAACCGGCACTGATGATAGTATCTATTTCTGTTGATATAGAAGAATTGACCAACAACAACATCAAAAACTCTGTGGCCGGCCAACAAAGCACGTGAGTGTCGTCATGCATTCTATATGGTTGAACATGTGATGAGCTATCCTAAGAAGATCACTTTTTCTTTACCGTTCCTTATTCCTTATATTTCAGTGGTAATTCATGCATTTTATATGGTTGAACATGTGATGAGCAATACCCTAGAAGATCACTTCTTTTTTACAGTTCCTTGTTCTTTATATTTCAGTGGTAATTCAGAATTTCAGATCGTTGAAAGTCACAGTTACAAGCTAACATTAGAAAACAATTAAGTGAAGCAGGTTGGAAGTACAATTTCCTACGTACGGAGCTAGGCTTCGCTGTTCTGTTTTACCTCAGAAATAATTTCAGCTCAAAATTTGTTTGGACGAGCAGAAGTGAATGATATCTTCGCTTCAAGTCATTCAGTTTTTATCCAAGCACAAATTTAAAACTAAACCCTACTGGACTGCACGAGTTCAGATCGCTATGCTCGTCAGGCCGCCACTAGCATTACAACCGGCCTTTCCCTATGTTCCGCTCCAATCGGCCCAAATTAGTCAATCCCAGCGAAGTGGCATACATGCCTGAATGCCCAGGAGTTACAGGAGCTTTTGGGCTGCTTTGACACTTTAGCCTTTAGGTAGGGACTGAAGAATTTCTCTTTTTTGCATTCTTTTACCTATCGCAAATTGAGATATTATTTTTTTATGAGAATTATTGTAAGAGATAGGCATCATGTGCCATTTTGCAGCTCGTGTTCACCCTATGCACCGGAAGCCAACAAAAGAGCTAGTTCAGCCGTGCAAGAAAGGAAGATAGGATAAGGACAGATAAAGACAGGAAGGAAGAATGAGAATGACATGTGCACTTAAGTTCTCTAGATGACATGCGCAGTTAAGGACTCTATTTGGACGGTGGTTTCAAAAGTCTGTCTAGTTTTGAAGTTTGAACGCCTAAGGCGGGTTTGAAAAGCCATGTTTGGATGTGTTGACGCAAACGAGATCCAGATCACACACAAGCAGGGCCTCAGAACACTAAAAAAGATTGTCTACAAATAGCAAGAATATAGTGCAACCGACCGAACCGATAGGATCCGATATATAGAGCTCATCATGGCTAAAAAGGCTCTCAAACCACGTCCTAAAGGATCCACCTGAGAGGAGTGGAGGGTCTTAGAGCGTGACCAGGCAAACCGATAGCGCCAATGTAGAGCTTGTCTTGAAGAGGCTCTAAGAGTCAGCAAAGCTACTAGCACGAGAGGTTGAGAGAGGTAAAGGATAGATTGGACTTCATGAACACCTTTTGTTTTATAAGGGATAGGGGTGGTATTATACCATAGGAAAACCAATATGGTACATTATTATATCGCTTTACAAAGTTGTAATTTTTTGAGAAAATTGGGCCAAAACTATTATATGACTATTTAAAATTGGCATGGGCCTAATTTAAGTGTTAACAAGATGCAAAATACTTTGAGTTTTAGAAAATACCATAGCTTTGGTTAATATTTTTGGTCCTAGAGCAGTGAATTGTTTGGGTGCGAGGAATACCATGTTGTTATTGCCAAACTGTATTCTTTTGGGGTTTTAAAGACTCCAATCCAAATCCCTTGGTTCTAAATCATGGTTTTATAGGTCAATGGACTCTAGACCTGTAATTTTAGTAATTCTACCATTTCTTAAAGCTACAGCATCATTGTTCAAAAAAAAAAGCTACAGCATCCAAATAAGGCTAGCCTTGTGGCAAATTGTTTTTGACTTCCTCCAACCACTAATACGCCGCCAGATTCTTGCTTATCTCCCCTCATCATTTGAGACGAGACGTGACCGAGACGACGATGCCGATTGGCACGCGAGTTGAGGTGAGGTGACAGGAGCAACGAGCTAGCTAGGAAAACACACAGACCTTGGCCTTGCTTAGACCGTGGAAAAAGATAAACTCGATGAATAGTACTACTTTCGTATTATTTGATAAATATTGTTCGATCATGAACTAACTAGACTCAAAAGATTCATCTCGTGATTTTCAACTAAACTGTATAATTAGTTATTTTTTTACCTATATTTAATGTTCCATGCAAGCAGCTAAATATTGATGTGATGGAAAAAAAGTGAAAAAATTATAACTTTAGAGTGAACTAAACAAGGCCCTCGTTGAAATTGAATTGAAAGGAAAACAAAAAAAATCGAACGCGACCGTGGTCTACCGTCTACAGCACAGCACAGCGCGCCGCAACGCCAGCCAGCCAGGCCCAAGCGCATCGCATAGGGCATAACGCTCTGCGGCCAGTAGGCACTAGTCCATCACTCCACCCGTTTGTCCCGTCATCTGATCTGATCCGCCGCTACACCTCCGCGTTCGTGAGCCTGTCACGTTGCGCTGGCCTATAGTAGCTCTTTGGCCACGGCACGCGCACCAACGGCACTGGACCTGTATATATCCTCCCGCGCCCCTCGCTGCGGGCCGGGGCCCAGCTAGCGATTGCGAGCGCCGCCGGTGCCAGCCAGTGCAACAGAACCCCCTGCCCGCAGTCCCGCACCAAACGGGCGCGCGCCCATGGCGATCGGCGGGTCGGAAGCCGGCGGCGCCGGAGGCGCGGGGGCGGGGGGCAGGAGGGGCGTGCTGGTGACGGGCGGCGCCGGGTTCATCGGCACGCACACGGTGCTGCGCCTGCTGGAGCAGGGCTACGGCGTCACCGTCGTCGACAACTTCCACAACTCCGTCCCCGAGGCGCTCGACCGCGTCCGCCTCATCGCCGGCCCCGCGCTCTCCGCCCGCCTCGACTTCATCCGCGTACGTGTGCCCAAACTGCTTGCGCTGCCGGGGCGGTTGTTGTTTCGCTTCGCATGAGCCCTTCGTTTGCTTGCCCCGCCGCCGCGCCTCGCTGATTGAACTGAATTGCTCTCTCGATCGCTCACCGTGCTGCATGCCCGTCGACCGTCGCGTGGGTTTCAGGGGGACCTGAGGAGCACCGCGGACTTGGAGAAGGTGTTCGCCGCCAGGAGGTACGGTGCTAGATCGTTTCCATCCGTCCATGAAACTGCATGCGCTTTCGAAATCGATCTTCTCTCCTCTTAATCCCTTTCAGAGCTTCGATTTCTACCTCTGCAGCAACGCAAGTCCCACACCACACTTGCGCTGATGCTGTCCTCCATTTCCAGGTACGACGCCGTCATCCACTTCGCCGGGCTCAAGGCCGTGGGGGAGAGCGTCGCGCACCCGGAGATGTACTACGAGAACAACCTCGTCGGCACCACCAACCTCTACAAGACCATGAAGGAGCACGGCTGCAAGAAGGTACTAGTATTGCTCGATCGCCTCCGATCCTGCCTTTGCATGATTGCATCACAACGCGCGCGCGATGGCCGCCGCCACGATCTGACTGACATTTTTGACCGTGTCCGCGAGCGTGTGCAAGCAGTTGGTGTTCTCGTCGTCCGCCACCGTGTACGGCTGGCCGGAGGTGATCCCATGCGTGGAGGACTCCAAGCTGCAGGCAGCCAACCCCTACGGCAGGACCAAGGTACGTCAAATCTCCGTGACGGAACTGCTAATCGCCGAATTCGCGTCCGCGTGCGTCGTGGCTCACGGTCTCCGCCGCTGACGAGGACGTGTAACGGCCCTGGCGATTTTCTCGTGTCCTCACGTCATTTCGGTTGCTCCCGCATGCGCAGCTTATCCTGGAGGATATGGCGCGTGACTACCACCGCGCGGACCCGGAGTGGAGCATCGTCCTGCTGCGATACTTCAACCCCATCGGCGCGCACAGCTCCGGCGAGATCGGCGAGGACCCCAAGGGGATTCCCAACAACCTGCTGCCCTACATCCAGCAGGTCGCCGTCGGCAGGCTTCCCGAGCTCAACGTCTACGGCCACGATTACCCCACCCGGGACGGCACCGCGGTGCGTGCGTCCATACTGTGTTTAATTTGCCTACAAAATCGCCACAAATACTCACTGACACTGACAGTTTGTCGCGGCATTTGGTTGGGTTGGGCATTGAAATGTTCGCTCGTATCGTATCTGGCCGTAATTTCTTTTGATCAATTGATCGGTGTTGCAGATCAGGGACTACATACACGTCGTCGACCTGGCAGACGGGCACATCGCGGCGCTCAACAAGCTCTTCGACGCTCCTGATATCGGTACGACGACGCTGCAGAACCATTTTGGGCACCACCACATGTTCACCAATCATATATCCAGTTGTACGTACTTGACCATGCCACCTGGTGTCCCGCTCTTGATTTTGTTGGGCAGGTTGTGTGGCCTACAATCTGGGCACGGGGCGCGGCACATCCGTTCTGGAGATGGTGGCGGCGTTCAAGAAGGCCTCCGGCAAGGTTCTATCCGTGCATGGATCGTGTCTCCATATATGATCTGATCCGGAGAAAGGGACCTGAAACTGACGTCTCTGGCTGCAAAACTGCAGGAGATTCCCACCAAGTTATGCCCCAGGAGACCCGGTGACGCGACGGAGGTTTACGCGTCCACTGAGAAGGCTGAAAGGGAGCTTGGATGGAGGTAAATTTCTGTGAACAGAGACAGCCTCCTATCTGCATCATCTAGAGCTTATCACTTTATCATTTGATACCTGTGTGGTATTTCTGCGCAGAGCCCAGTATGGAATCGAGGAGATGTGCAGGGACCAGTGGAACTGGGCTAAGAAGAACCCGTATGGCTACTGCGGCACTGCCGAAAAAGAGAGTGGGTTCATCAGAACTCCAGAATGAATTGTCCATAGTAGTTCCCTATCCCTGGAACCTATCAGAGGAACATGTAATAAGTACAGAGACCACCTAAAATGTGCCTACAAAGTTTCATACGATCTCCCCGCTTAATATGTGATGTTATTAGCTGCTCTGCTAACGGCCGGGTGACTTCAATTGGTTGGAACCTGCAAAGATTTGGGTGTTTTTTTTTTGACTGAAAGATTTGGGTGTGTTAAGCTGCGATCTGACTCGTATCGCGTCTCCATCCTCTTGTACTTCCGTTTTCTCATTCACACATCTGATAGTTGACTGCTTATATAAGAAAAACACAGCACGATATAACGAATTAACGAGGATGTATGCAGAGCAATGTGTGGTGTCAAGTGCATAATTTGGAGCGAGAATAGCAGCAACGCAGGGAAGTGGTACTAGTAACCGGAAGATATGGAAAAATCTTTGGAAATTACAAGTGCCAGCAAAAATTAAAATCTTTGGTTGGAGTGCTCTCCGGGGTCTGATGCCGTGCAATGCTATTCTGGCAAATAGACATATTATACCGGATGGTGGATGCCCTGTGTGCCACAATGGAGCAGAAGACATTAAACACTTGATATTTACTTGTGATCGGACTAGAGCAGTTTGGAGATCGATGGGGGTTTGGGAGAAGATCAGAAACCTTCTACAAGCTGATCGTTCAGGATCCATTATGCTTGAAGAAATTGTCAGTATGGGAGAGCAGGTTCAGAGTTTGGAAGTTGGATTGCCTGAACTTATCTTAACGGCAGGCTGGTACTTACGGTGGGAAAAACGGCAGCTAACACATGGTGAGACTGTTCAACCACCATCAAGATCAGGCCTTGCTATTGTTTCTCTCGCAAAGAATTATAAAATGGCTATGAAGAAGGGGTCCAAGATAAAGCAAGGATGGAAAAAGCCGTCTAAAGGCTATATTATGCTGAACATAGATGCTTCTTTCCATGAGGATGGGGGTTATGGCAGTACCGGTGCGATTATCAGAGATGCTATGGGGGGTATGATCACTGCGTCAAACTCTTTCATACCTCACTTAGTGGATGCACCAATGGCCGAAGCCTTTGCGCTAAAGGAGGGACTCATGCTAGCCCAACCTATTGGAGGTAATAAATTGATTGTTCAAACCGATTGCTTGGAAGTCGTGGAGGTCATGAAGAATGCGGGCTTCACTGCTAACGCAGGGGCTGCAATCTATGATGAATGTAATATAGTGTGGAATGGTTTTCAAGAGATATCCATTGAGCATTTGAGCAGGGATGCAAATCAAGTGACACATGAGTTAGCTAAGCAAGCTTCTTGTTGACATCGTTTTTCGGCACGTGTCAGTAAGACTCAAAAATTGAGCTAATCGGTAAGGGATTGGTTATTATTTTGTCTTCAGCATTGCTTTTGATGTTGCCGATGAGTGGTTGCCGATGAAGGGTGGATTGGTCTGAGTTGTTACCGATAAGGCTGAAGAGCTGTTACCGATGAGACTGGCAGGGAGCTGGAGGATTGCTGCCGATGAAGCTGAAGAGCTGTTGCCGATGAGACAGGCCGGAGACTAGAAGATTGTTACCGATACCAGAGAGTATGCCGATGGAAAGATAACTTCATCATGACGGAAACGGACATAGGATCGGCATCATGTGAGCTTATAATTTTCGTAGTGTAGTCTGAGTCCAGTTCCTATACGAGTTTTATTCCTTTCCTTTAGAGATAGAGTTCGTATAAGGAATAAGTTTATTTTTCTATATTTAAGCTTTTCGTATTCGGTTAGGATTCTTTGAATAGCAGAGTATAAATATGTGTCGAAGGGCATTGTAATGAGGATCCAAGCATCAATAAACAAATCTACTTTTTATCGCAATTTACTTCTACCAGCACTTTACTTTTCGATGACTTCGTCAAGTATTTTCTCTTTTTCAACGAGTTCTTTAGAGAATCGACGGACTGCATCAACTCGATCTCCGGCGACCTCGCGAGTTCCGTGTTCCCGAGTAATCCGAGCTTTGACATCTGGGCGCATCACTGTCGTCTCGTTCGGTTTTTGTTCAAGTTATCATCCTTGTCTATTAACAGGTCAAATCGACTGGCACGCTTCGGATATCGAATTTGGGTATTAGCCCGGTGTGTTTACAGATAGAACTTTGTATCAACACATCTTTTGGCACGCTCGGTGGGACAAAGTCAACAGATTTATCATGAAGAACTCTGCTGATATCAATCCATAGAACATCATCGAGATATCAGAGTCAGATCTCAAGGAAGATCAGAAGCTAGCCATGGAAAAAGCTATGGAGGATTACAGGCAGCTCTGCTTGAAGTCTTTCAGCAAGAATAGGGGCGGAGAAGTAATCCAGAAGCAAGATCTGCCATGCCTCGGCAGGTAACTTTTGACTCCAACCCTGGTAAATTACAGGAGATGGTTAATTCTGCATTGAATCATGCTTTGATCAACCACTCCACCGTGCTGTCCAATATTGTTTACAATGCTGTTGTGCAAACATTAAGAGAAGGACAAGCACCAGGTTATGTCGGGCCGGCATATCATCAGCCGAGATAGGCATCTGTCAGTACTCCATCGGCAATTCCAGCCGTTGAGAGTATGGAAGCTCCTACTCCTCCAGCTTTATCAGGATCACCTAACATTGAAGCCACGCCGATAAGATCAGATCTAACGTCTCAGGAAAGGCAGATCACTCAATTAGGTACAGATCTATCGACATCGGCAATGTCAGGTCCTTCAGGTCAACACAGCCAGGTTGCTGCTAATTGGTAGGGATATGGGATTCCTCCAGGACCATCTACCGCCAATTTTGGATTGCCTCAGGTGCATGATGTAGCAGGAAAGAGTCCTATGGTATCGGCTACTCTGGTCTGACCGATGACCCAGGTATCACATTATTCTACTACACCTCCTACTATACAGCCATTGTCAATGGGATTCCACGCGCCTCCGCAGCAGACATCTTATGCGAATCCATTGGCAAGTTCCCCGCCAATGCAATAGAAAGTTTCTACTGCAGGACAACCCATAGTGCGTTTGTATCTCAATCTGGGTTACCTGCAAATCAAGGCAATTATGCTGGTTATCATCCAATCATACAAGAGCATCAATTGTCAGCGAGCTATCAGCCATCGGCAAGTCAGGTGCCGATGAGTTATAATCACAATTGGTCAGGGCAAGCGCCAGCTCAGTAGCATGCTATTCAGCCAAGCTACCAGATGATGGGGACTCAGCAGTATTGTCCACAGGCAGCTTTCCAGGATCAAACATCAGCAAGACAGCTGATGAGCTTTGCTCCGCAGACTGGTGCTGTGAATATGCCGATTCCTCCAAACCGAATACTGCAAGGATACATAGAAGCATATCAGCCAGCACCTCCAGCAGAGATTCAGCCAGTGCATCAGCAAGATCAAGATGCGTTTTGGACTGATAAGATTGCGGAAGTGATGAAAGAGCAATTTGGGATTTAGCCCAAGATTAATACTTACTCTTATCGGACTCCGTACCCTCCAGCATATGACTCAATTCCTTTTCCAAATCGATACAAGGTACCAGATTTTACTAAGTTCTCTAGACAGGATGATACATCAACAATGGAGCATATGTAACACCTCTGGTGTTATATTAACTAAAACATGCCATGTCATCATATGCACTGCAAAGCATTCATGTTTAAGTCAATCTTAATGTGCATTAACTAAAACAAGTTTATATTTCATAGGTTGATTGTGTTTCTGGAATGCTTTGTCACATGAAATAATAAAACCCTACTTTTGAATGTCATCGCAAATGCTTGGTTTATACTCTATTACTTGAGGTGTAAACTGTGTTTACACTAGTGTCAAGCATAGTGTATAAGTCTAAGTCTAACCCTAAAAATGATTTCCATATTTGAAGTTGAATTTGGATTCCAAAGCTTACTTCTAAGTCTAGCAATTCAAATTTAAATTCAAATTGGAAATGCTATAAAAGGTTTTTCAAAAGTCAACTTGGTCAACCAAGGGTGTCATTGGGTCAATGACCTAAACATGTCCTTGGATGATGATTGTGATCACTAATGACCAACCAATTAAGTTAGAAACCAAATTGAGTTTGAATTCTATTTCAAAAACCCTTTATTCCAAAACCTAGTTTTACCCCCTTTTCTCTAATTCAATATCTATAAAGAATTTGGAGATACTCTAAAAATATAGTTTGTATATCTTGACAAGAGCTACAAAGTTGGTATATGAAGTTTTTCAAGTTTCCAAAAGAAATTTCAAATGAATTTGAAAATACAGTTTTCCAACATTTGTCCCCTTTTGATTTTAAAACCATAATTCAAAAATTATGCAAAATTTTGGAAATTTTTGTATATGAAAAAGGTTTGGTTTGGAAATTTAAACATTTTATAGTTTTGAATATTTTCAAGTTTTATTGAAAAATCAAAAGTAATTTCAAATGTTTGTTTCTAGGGTTTTATTCCCTTTTCAAATTTGAATTCAAATTTCAAAATCCAGACAGAATTTGAGGATGCCAGTTAAAGGAAAAGTGTAGCTCTTAAAAAGTTATGCAAATGATATTTTTGGATATTTTCAAGTTCTTATGTAAATTTTGGAGTAATTTGTATTTTTAAACGGATGGCAATTCTGTAATTTTCTCGAACAGTACCGAAACCTATCGTCGGCCGCCATCGCCGGCTTCTCAACGTGCCGCCATCCACCACCGCGAATATCTCGGTTGTGAGCTCGCTCCGGACGCTTGAACCTTCGCCGTTGCCCATCCATGCGTCGCCGATGGCCTATAAATACCGGTCGGCCGCCGCTGTTTCTCCTCTTTCTTCTCCCCGCCGCCGTCGCCGATGACTTCGCTCCGCCGCTCAAATTCACCGTCGATGCTTCATCCCTGTCCAATTGCTCTTGCCAATAGCTCCGCCACTTCTTCACGGTCATTTTGAGCCAGTTCGTGCTTGCTCTCCTCGCCCGAGCTGCCCGCGCGCCGTCGTCTTCTCCACGGCCGGTCGCCGAGCCGCCGCGAGTATTTTCGCCGTCGACCGTCGTCAAGGGTGAAAATATATTATCTTTAACCTCGCTACCATGCTCTCCATGCTATCCTGCCTCTTATGCGCACCTTGGCCGGCTTGATGGTCCACAGGAACACCGGTGACGCCGACCTTGCCATCGGAGCGCCGCCGCCGCCATCACCGCCGTCGCCCGCAACTCAACCCAGCCGCTCCGAGCCTTCATTAGCGTGCACATCAGCACCGTGGTGAGCTCCTGCATCTGTCTGCGCGATCAATTTCATCTTTCCCGCATGGTAGTCGCCAACCACCATAGCTCGCCGTCAGCGCAACATCGCCAGCGCCGCCGCACGCGAAGCCGCCGATGCTGGAGTTCCAGTCTGACTTCATTTAGTTGCCAAATGAGTTTGCCTGAGTACATTGCGTGTGTCCGTGTGGTTGTTGTCGCCAGCAACAGCTCCGGTGAGCTCCGCCGCCGCGCCCGAGCTCCGCCGCGTCGCCGTGGCCGTTAGCTACCTCAATCGACTCCCTGTGCCAAACTGAGTCCAGTGGTCCAAGTCCGATCGCCGGAGACCTCACCGACGGCGAGTAATCGCCGGTCAACCGCCGACGGACCGTCGGTCAGCGCCGGAGTACTGTGCTGATTTTCTTTTTTCTATTTTTAGAAAATGATTTAAATGCTATTATCTTTGAAAAATCATAGTAATTCATATATAGCTCCAAAAATTCTAAAAATTTTTGTGAGTGTTCTTTATGATGTTATCTACCTAGAAAAAATATGAAATGCCAAATTTGAGTACTTTTGCATATGTTAAAATTAGCCCTTTTAATTGAAAAATGGACCTTCAATGATTTTTAATAAATAAAATAATTAGCTTTTAATTTTTAAATTTGTTTTTTCATCTAATTAGACTTAGAGCTTTCTAAAATAAAAATTTAGGCTTAATTTGATAACTTTAATTTTTATGCCTTTATTAATGCTTTTAAATAATTAATTAATCCCTTTATTTGAGTTTAATCATTATAGGATTTGTTTGACTTTGGGATTGATTGATGACCTTGGGTCATTAACCTTAATGACCTTTGGCACTTTAATTAATTATTTGCGTTTATCTTAATCATGTCATTAGGGCTTAATCAACATTATTTTATGTGTTTAATTAATTTCTTAAATGGCGTAGTTAACCCTAATGAGCTTTATAAGCGAAGTTTTGTTGGCTTGCAACTTTATCGTGAAGAAAAGTTATACTCGATCCATTAATCTGATCATGCATCCATCGAGCATCATGTTTACTATTCCATCATGTTAAAGCATATTAATTATCGAATAGCTTCCGTTAACGGAGAGTTAATGTTGTCGCCCAGATCCGAAGGAAGAGCAGATTTCGAAATCGGGAGTTGATCCAGAGTTTGAGACCGTCTACCTCGAACATCAAGGCAAGCCCTGAATGCATTCAAACCCTATTCTATTTATAAAAGTTTTACCGCTTCAGCTATGATATGTTGCATTAAGTAATAGGAGTTGAGTGAAAAACCCACCAATTGCATTACCTGTCTTATTTTCTTATTCCTTGTTACCCACTTGGAAAGATAAGAAGTAACGTTTAGCCCTGCTTAATTAGTTAAGTGCTCAAGGATAAAAGAATGAAAAAGATGAGATTGGTTTTTCTTGTTGGAATCTTGATGATAGTAATAAATCGAGTCCGGACGGCTAACTTGCACTGGGAATGGAGTCCCTCTGTAGTGTTTTCGTCTGTTGATGCCCTAGGTCCCGTCCGTTGGTGAACTGGTGATATCGAGAATTTAGAAATCCACATGCATGAAGTGATATACGGATGGTTGGAGCCGTGTATATCATGGAGTGACCTATAGTGGGGCCAGAGATCCCATATGTGTCATAGTGTGTTTTACTGTGGGGGTTTAAGTTCCCACGTATCTCGGTACGCTGGGCTGCAGAGCTCACGTGTATCATGTGGTGATATATGGCTGTGGTTGTTATCCCGGTATATCGGTTCATCTGGGGTGCATCGGAGTTAAAGTCTCCGGTATTCCAGTGACCTAGGTCCCAGCTGGGTATGAAAATGGATTCGAATCGCCGTTGCTTCTCGAAGAAGAAGACTCGATCGGTGTTCATCATCGTAGTAACAACTTGAACAAAGATTAAGGTTTAATAATGAAGTTGGTTGATAATTGGAGCTAGTCCAAGCAAACTTTACTTTCTGTTAAGCCTTTCCGCAAAATTTCTTATCTCTTACAAGCCTTACCTTGTCCCTCTAGCCTGCATTTCTTGAGTCTTTACCCCTCTTTTTCGTCGGGTCAGTCTTGTTGAGTACTTTTGTACTCAGGGTTTGTTGAACCCTTGTTGCAGGTGAGCCTCATGGGCAGGAATGCTTCGCATCTTGCTGCATGACAGTCGTCAAGGAAAGCGACGACGAGTAAGGTGTTTAGCTCTTAGGCAGAGCTTTTCGTTTGGTATCGTAATAAAGTTATCTACTGCTACCCCACTACTATTATGGTTTGTACAATCTAAACTTATGGTTGTAAATATTTGAAACTCAAAGGTTTGTAAACTTATGTTATTAAAAGTCTTCCGCTGTTTTACTCTATTGTATATTATTTATATCAAACTGTTGTAATACTGCAATGTCTCTTTATAACGATTGATCCTGCTCGGAGAATTATGGATGATTCGGGATTTACCCGACAGACTTTTTAAGTCGTATGGAACATAGTCATGGTTATTTGGAGTCTGTTTAGACAATAATCATGCGTGTGGGCCATATGATTTAGAAGGTTCTACCACAACATATCAATCGTTTCATCATCCAGTGCGGAGAAGCAGCTAACAGGGATGAATTGAGAGTTTGATTATTCTCATCTTCATTGTCTGGATCGGCATTCACATGGTTTATCTCATTGCCACCGAATTCTATTCATATTGGGCGGATTTGGAGAGACAGTTCCATGAGTACTTCTTTGTTGGTGTCCATGAGAAGAAGCTTACCGATTTAGTGAAATTGAGACAACGAAGTGATGAATCGGTGGAGAGCTTTGTGCAAAGGGTACGAGATATGAAAAACAGATGCTACAGCTTGGTGCTTGATGATCGCCAGTTGGCTGGTTTAGCTTTTCAGGGTCTGTTGCCATACCTCAGAGACAAATACGATTCTCAGGAGTTCGAAAGTTTAAGACATATTGTGCAGAGGATTTCTGACCAAGGTGCTCGAGCTCCAGAACCTAGAAAGACTTGGAGTAAAAAGGTGTCCTTTGTAGAAGAAGCAGAGGAATCAGACTTAGATGAAGAACCAACTATCGGCCTGGCTGAGTGGGTGAAAGGTAAGAAGCCAATATCTTGTCCTTTTGGTCAAAAGAAGCCAGAGAAGTTCACATTTGACATCATGAAGGTCGATAGAATATTTGATCTGCTGCTTCAAGAGGGCCAAATCAAGCTATCACCTAATCATGTGATCCCATCGGCAGAAGAGCTGAAGAAAATGAGGTATTGCAAATTTCATAATGCAACTTTGCACAGTACCAATGGTTGTAAAGTATTCAGGCAACAATTGCAATCGGCTATTGAGTCCGGAAGAATTAAGTTTGATAACTCTAAAGCTCAAAGGCCAATGAAGATTGATCAGCACCCTTTTCTAGCAAACATGGTGGATGCCGTGAGCAAGACCAGAGTATTAACATCGGCAAATGCTAAGAGGAACGCATCGGTGGATCCCAGAAATCAAGTAACCACCGATGACTTAAGAGAAAAAAGAGCAGTTGAAGAAAGCAGCAGTTCCAGAAGACCTCCTAGACCTGCTCCCTATAGAGTTTTAGGTGATCGCTATCAGCAGCGACAGGAAGAGTTGCGTCGGGAAGAATGGCTTCGGCATGAAGATCATTGGAGATGCCCGTTCTTCATTTATTGCTAGAAAGAAGGCATTAAATTGCCTACTGTTGATAGCTGCCCTGAGTGCAATGGTTACGATCGAGCCGATCGGACAAAAAGAAGACCGTATTATGGTGATCGGAGATGGTGCGTCAATGAGCCGATCAGAGGAAGGGCATCAGTGCATGATCGGCTGGGGGGCAGAACCAGTGTACATGAAAGGCTGGGTAGGCATGACGAATGCTTTTCGATGGATCAGGAAGAACTCAAGGTGATGGCCAATGCAAGAGTTCCCGATGAAGCAATACTCTGCAGAGATCCCAACATAAACTGTCCAGATTCAAATACGAAACGTTATCAGCCTGTCTGGAAGACAAAGCTTCCTCAATGGTGCCCTGAAGCTCTGACAAAAACTCAGAAGAGGAAGATGCAATGTGAGCGTAGAGAAGAAAACTCCCGTAGGGTGAAGTCTCAAGTGTGGCAACCAAAGCGCAAAGATGAAGGCCCAACGGCAGATATCAATATGGTTTTCATGTTGCCGATGGAGTTCCTAGCACTTATCGTTGATGATGAGGAAGTTGTTCCTTCCAAACAAATAGCTCAGTTGACCTTGGATCCAATGATGGCTATTTTTGAGAAGCCTATCGATGATGAGAGACAGCATCTCAAAGCTTTATTTGTCAAAGGCAGAATTGATGGGCAGCCAGTATCCAAGATACTCATAGATGGGGGAGCTGTAATTAATATCATGCCATATGTCATGTTTCGAAGGCTTGGGAAAGGAGATCAAGATCTGGCCAAGACTGATATGAAGCTTAAAGACTTTGAAGGTAATATATCACCAGTTAAGGGAGCGCTTTGCACTGATTTAACTATCGGCAGCAAAACATTGCCGACCACGTTCTTTGTCATCGGTGGTAAAGGTGCTTATCATCTGCTATTAGGAAGGGATTGGATTCATGCAAATTGCTACGTTCCTTCTACAATGCACCAGTGCCTCGTACAGTGGGTGAAAGATAAGATTGAAGTAGTCCCTGGTGCTTCATCTTATATAATTGCATCGGCAGAGTCGAAAACTTACGAGCGGTCCAAGTGTATATCGGGAGAAGCATGGGATTCAGAGTTTCTCAGGATTGCCGATTATGAGCTGCTACCGATCCAAGTAGTCGACTCCGAAGATGAGTTATAATCGATAGGTTTTTCGATGATGGAAAATTGGGTCATGGATTTGCATTGGCTGATGACTTAGTAGAAGTAGACATTGGTGATGGCGGTAGGCCGAGGCCAACTTTTGTTAGTGCTAAGTTAGATCTCCAGAGTAGAAAACAATTGATTGCTTTATTGAAAGAATATAAGGATTGTTTTGCTTGGGATTACACAGAGATGCCCGGGTTAGATCGATCAATTGTCGAACATCGGCTACCTATCAAACAAGGATTTTGGCCACATCAGCAGCCAGGACGCCGATGCAATCCTAAAGTGCTGCCTGATATTAAGGCCGAAATAACAAGGTTGATTGAAGCAAAGTTCATCTGACAATGCCAATATGCTGAATGGATTTCTAATGTGGTTCCCGTCTACAAGAAGAATGGGAAACTTTGTGTCTGTATTGATTTCAGGAATCTTAACAAAGCTACACCGATGGATGGCTACCTGATGCCCGTTGCCGATTTATTAATTGATGCTGTTGTTGGACATCGGTGTCGGTGTTCTGACCCTCGAGGGGTTAACACCAATGAGTAATATTTGTAATTACGTGCTCCCTTAATTCGGTGGGTGATGCAAGAAGGACACGGCGATTTATCCTGGTTCGGGCAAAGAAGGCCCTACGTCCAGCGGGGGGGATAGTTCGTGTTATCTTGCACCGAAGTGCTAGTACAGGGGAAAATACAAGCAGGTGTGAGGAGCGTGAGTTGGAGCTTGGGCGTTCGGACGCCCAGCTCTCGACCTTACACAAGCTCACGGTGTTGTTTTGTGATCTAGAGACTTAGCATTTCTACGCTCTAGATCCTCTCCTTCTCTAATGTCCTGGCGCCTCTTTTATAGGCGAAGGAGGGGCACAGGAGTACATATATTTCGAGTTCGTATGACGTTGAGGCCGATCACGTCGGTGCTGCTGTAGAGATGTACGTCGGTATGGGGGATCTGCTGCCGTCGCGTCGGGAGTTGTTGAGTCCCGCTCGAGGGTTCGTTTGATGACGTCGAGGGGTGGCAATCGAGGGTCTTGACTTGAGTCGAGGGGGTCGAGTCGAGGGGGTCAAGCCTCTCTGGATAAGGTCGAATCCTAGGAAATGCGGAAAACGTACTGATTCATACGTCTCGAGGGGGTGCTGGACATGGCACAGTACTCGGCATGGTGCAATCAGCGAAGTACGATCCGCAGGATTCCGGGGCATGGGCGGTAAAAGCCAGATTTGACCGCCACACCTGCAACTGTTACCGTAACTGTGGCCATACGGTTAGGCGGGGGTAGGTAGATCGCATTGAATGCGCCCGGATCCGTACGGGAGAGTCGGTAAGCCGAGGGGTGCACTGTCCTCGAGGACCGCCTATTCGCCCGAACGAAGTTCCATCCTCGAGGGCAGGCTCGTTCGGTGGGCGAAGTTTCGTCCTCGAGGGGTCGCCCAAATTATACCCTCGAGTGTATAGTCCTGGTCCGTTTGGTAGTCCCTCGAGCAGGCTTTGGCTTTGGGCCGTCGTTGTCCATTCGTGGGTCAGCCCGATATGTCTTAGCCTGCGGGCCTTCGTACGTTTGCGCGGGAGGTCACTGGAGGGTTCGTGTTGCTGATTTTGCAGGGTTTAGTTTGGTAAACCAGGGGTTTGGGGTACCCATTTCCTGGGTAACAATAGTAGCCCCCGAGCCCCTGCTCGAGTGATGACACTCGGGCAGGGGGTCAGGAATTGGAAACGGGACGTGATTCGGATTTTTTCGTGGGGGACGCGTGAGCGACCCCCGCGGGGGTAGCCCCCGAGGCCTCGTAGGAGTCAAAAGACTCTTGTGAGGGCTTTATTTGTCTTTGGTTGAAGGGTGCTTGTCCAGTCGGGTACAGGCCCGAACTGGAGTCGCAGCGCTTTACCGAGGGGAGCCCCCGGGGGATTTTTGACCCTCTTTCGTCGAGGGGTGCCAGGCACAGTCGAGCTCCCGAGCCTCGTGCGGCTGGGGCATTGCTGGCCTCAGCATTCATCTCACGAGTCCTTTCGATCGGACGTGAGGCGAGAAGCGTTGGACTACCCTCGATAGGGCGAGCCGTGAAGTTCTCAGTGAGCTAGTAACGGGAAAATCCAAGTGAGATCCCGTTCCTCGTTCGATAGAGGTCGGCAGGAGGCCCAGAGGCGGTCTCATTAAAGCAAAACGCAATGGACCTACGAATACCGATTCCATTCGATAGGTCTCGGCGGCTCGATGCCTCCCTTCGGGGGGATTCCATAAAGTCCATAGCGTTTCGCCTTGGATGCGTCCAAAGGGGTCTCGAGAGTTCGTTCTCGAGCGAGGCCTCGTGTTGGCTCCCCCTTGGTCACCCCTGACTCGGGTGCTCGAGGGCGACTGTCGAACCCTGATCGTGGGGCCAGCCTTCGCTCCCTCGAGGCTTAGGGTCGGAGCCCGATTTTTTTGGTGCTCAAAGGCGGCCGTTGAGCCCCCACTCGAGGACCGGCCTTCACTCCTTTGAGACTTTGAGGTAGGGCTAGAGCCCGTATTATTTTTTTTTGTGCTCAAGGGTGACCGTCAAGCACTCACTCGAGGACCAGCCTTCGCTCCCTCGAGACTTCAAGGTAGGGCCAGAGCCCTATTTTTTTGGTGCTCAAGGGCGGCCGTTGAGCCCTCACTCGAGGACCGGCCTTCGCTCCCTTGAGACTTCGAGGCGGGGCCGGAGCCCGTATTTTTTTGGCGCTCAAGGGCGGCTATTGAGCCCTCACTCGAGGACCAGCCTTCGCTCCCTCGAGACTTCGAGGCGGGGCCAGAGCCCGTTTACCTTCTCCTGGAAGAATCCGCCGGTAAGCGACGCTTATTTTTCTTACCGTTAGACGCGCCTTTTGAGGAGGAAGCTAAAACGATGCGGTAGTGGAGATAGTGGTGGGCCCAAGCAACGGCTCTTTGCTAGAGGTGTGACACGTGAATCCAGTCTAGGATCAAGGGGGAACGGTCAGGTAAACACATTAATTGAGGGAAGTTGCCTTTTCCCTGCCGCCGGACTCCGCCCGTTGCTCTTCCCGGGTATAAAAACAGAGGAGGACAGGCGCTGTTCGCCCCTACTTTTGCCATCCTGCCGAACTCCTGCTTTCCTGCGTGCGTGAGGGTAAAAACTTAGAGTGAGAAGTCGTGATTGGGAACCTTCCTGGTCATCCGTCCGCCGAGGAGATTCATGCTGTTGTTGCCGTCGCCGCGTCCACCGAGCAGATCTGTGCTGCCGCTGCCGCCGTGGCCCCCATCCTCCAGCCCGCCGAACCCTGGCGCCCGTCGACCGTCACGTGGCAAAGGTTGAATGAGCTGGTGGGGGAAGGACTTCTTAGCCCTGTCACCGATCCGAATCGGCCAGAGTGGGTTGCGCCGCCGAGGAACCACCAAGAGCCAAACCCGCCGGAGGGCTACGTGGTGAGCTTCCTCAAGTATCATCGGCATGGGTTCGGTGTGCCCCCGAGCGAGTTCATGCGGGGGTTGATGAACTTCTACGGCGTCGAGCTCCACCATTTCTCCCCCAACGCCATCTCCAACGCCGCCATCTTCGCGGCCGTCTGCGAGGGCTACCTCGAGATGGCGCCACATTAGGAGCTGTGGCTCCACCTTTACGAGGGGGAGTGGTTCGTCTCCCCGGTGGCGCCAGGAGTAAGGCAAATCGTCAGAGCGGGGTGTCTCAACTTTGCGTTGAAGACCGGGAGGTCGGAGGAGCCACACGAGTACATCCCCACCGGGTTGACGTCCAACCACTCCCAGTGGGACGAGCAGTGGTTCTACCTTCATAACGACGGAGGCTTTCTCTCCCCGTACACCGGGCGGCTTATCACCGAGCGTCCATACAACTGGCCGCACGGCGTCATGGGAGATCTTCAGCATCGACTTCGTCCCCTTGTCGTCCCGATGAAGACCCTTCGAGAGGCGGGCTTGACGGCGGGTGTGGTGGTCTCGGCCTTCCATAGTCGACGGGTGCTCCCTTTTATGGAGCGCCCATTGCGGATGGACGAGATGCTCCCCTCGGCGGCGCCTGAGGTTCTCGAGAAGTGCCAGATGTCCAGCAAGAAGCCATCCGCCGCGGAAGTCATCGCGCGGGTAAAGGGGATGGTCGCGGGCTCGTTCAGGCAGAAGATGTCAACCGCCTCCCCATGCGGCCGGAGGAGGGTTGCCTCGACCTGGTGAGTGCCCCGACCCGTACCTTTCGCGTTTTCATTCCGCCTCCCTTCTCTTGTCCCTGTGACTAAACGTTTTCATGTAGGGGAGAATCGACTGCCGGAGATTGAGGCCCCCGCTGAGGGAGGACGCTCCTGATCATCAGGTAAGACGCTTCACCGCCCAGCAAGAGAAGCAGAGTAAGGACGAAGAGGAGAAGAAGAAGGCCAAGAAGCTCCGGGAGCACGAAAGGCTTGCGAAGCGCAGCGCTGAGCAGAGGCGCGACGGGCTCCCAGAGGAGGAGTCTCCCTCGTCCGAGGGAGATGAAGATGATGATGACAGCGATGACGTCGAGGGGGTGGAGGGGCGCCTCGACCGCATCTTGTCAGGTTCCTCCCATGCTGACCGCCCCTTCGTGCAAGAGGAGGTGGCGGAGCAGCGCGCCCCCTAGCCGGTGGTGTCGGCCTCGGAGCGCCGGCGTGGGAAAAGGGGGGCCGAGGCCTCACCTCGAGGGGGTTCACCCCCTCTCGTTGTACTTGAGGCGGGACCCCACCCACTTCGATCCGGGAAACCCGGTCCCGGTCGTCGGCGCAGGCAGAGCAGTGCCGTGCTCAGGAGGCCCCGTTGGAGCGGGGAGGCGCGGCGACCCCACCGATGGACTCGAGTAGCCTCAGCCCCAGGAAGAGCTCAGCTTCGGGAGGGGTCTCGAGATCCGCTGGTGGTTCGAGGGGGACCCGAAAGGCCTCTATCCCCTTCGGGTAAGTGTCGTTGATTCATTTTCTTTTCGTTGCATCTTCCTTGCGCAGTTTAATAAACTTTTTGCCGTCCTCTTCTCATCTAGGCCCAAGCGCCGAATCGAGGACGCGTCTCTTGCGCCGGCTAAGTGGCTCAAGGTGGACGTTGCCACAAAGATGGAGGCCCCAGTCACAGGTGCGACGTCGAGGCCCTTGGCTCCGTGGGAAGCCAAGTGGTTGTCCTCAGCCCTCGGTGCTATGGCGCGCGGTAGGCTGACGGGTTCCGCTCTTGCTGCAGGGTCGAGCGTCTCGGGGGCTGCGATGGGCAGCGACTCCGAGCCAGGGAGGACGCAAGAGGGAGGGAGTGCCTCCTTGATGTCATCGTCCGCGGCCCTCGAGCTCGGCCCGGTGCCAGGGGCAGAGCCCCGACATCGGGAGCTTTCGCTCCTGGCCGACTAGATGCCTCGATCCCCGCACCCCAGGCGGGAGCCCCCGAGGGCCACGAGCCAGGAGAGGAGGTAGTCGTCGTTGACCTCGAGGGTGAGGAGACCACACCTCTTCCCCCCTCGACGGGAGAGCGGAGACCTTGGCCCGCGGGGCTACATGAGCTCGAGGCCCGGAGGGAGCAGGAGCAGGGGGCCCTGCAAGAAGCGGAGCTACCACGGCCGTAGAAGGGGGAGAAGGAGCCGCTGGAGCGGCGGGAAGAGGAGGAGGAAACTGGGGGCCAGCCCCAGCACCAACAGGCGCAGCAGACGCCGCCAGGGGAAACGGCGTCGCTGGACCCGCCGGCGCAGCAGCCGCCCGAAGCGCCGGAGACAGAGGCGACTTCCAGACTGCCCAAGCAATGGGTGTCCGTGATTACCCTGGACGAGCTGCTGGCCGAAGAAGAAACGGCGTCGAAGGTGTCGATGGTCCCGCGGCTGCCGGGGGCGCAACTGGAGGAGGCCTCGGTACCGAACCCGACGGAAGATGTGTCGATGGCGGTCCTGCCAGCGCCACAAGTCGTGGTGTTGTGGCAAGCGAAGGCCTCGACACCTCCACTGCCTCCGAAGGCGCCAGAAGCAGCGTCGGGCCAGCCGCCGCAACCGTCGACGGAGCAGCCGGAGGAGACGGCGGCTTCTAGCGTGCTGAGAAGGTCGACTTTCGACCCCGGGCTGAGGGATGCTAGCGCCACGTCGGAGTTCCGCACCCCAGCGGAGTTGGCCATGCGTTACGGCATCCCGCGCGATGTGGTGGGCGAGATCGAGTCCTTGGCGCGAACCAAGGTCAAGACGGTCCTTCCACATTGGGGCAAGGAGTGCATCGTACTCCGAGAACTCGGCGACTCTAGCGCTCTGGGGATCGAGATGGACGACCCGACGGAAGTCAAGTGCTGGGAGGACGCCGAGCGGTCCCGAGCGTGGCTGCAGCACTTGCTGAAGCTGGGCGTCGAGCTCGCCGAAGGCCTCAACTGAAACCTCGCGGTGAGTCCCTGTGTAGAACATATGCGGTTTTTTGAGTTCTTTCGTATGAAATGCCTCAACCCTTGACTTCTTGTCCCCAGGAGGTGCGGAGGCGTTCCTACTCCAAGTCATACTTCCTCCATGAAACGCACACCAGCCGGGAGGAAGTGCTTCGCCAACTCGAAGCCGACTGCTCTGCGCAGGGCAGGGTGGTCGAGATCGAGGAGGAGCTGAAGCGGACCAGGGAGGAGGCCACCAAAGCCAAAGAGGAGGCCGCCCAGGCGAAGGAAGACTCCGAGGCCGCTCGAGGGGAAGCCGCCCACCTCAAGGAGGAGCTCAAGCGTGCCAGGGAGGAGGCTGATGCGGCCAAGGCCGAAGCGGAGAGGGCCAGGGGCGAGAGCATCCGAGCCCAGGAGCGCGTCGAGCTACTCGTGGGGGAGGCTCAAAGCTCCATGGAGCGCATCCGCTCGCTCGAGGCTAATTTTGCTGAAGTCTCCGCGGCGCGCAACGCCCTCTCCGCCTTGGTCCAGGAGGAGAAGAACCGAGCCGCTAGCCTGGAAACCCAGCTCGGGGCGATGAAGGCTACCCTCCAAGAGAAGGAGCAGGCCATCATCCTGGCTGGTGGCACCCTCAAGACCCTCCGTTGCGAGAAGACAGAGGTGACCCGGGCCTTCAAGGAGGCCCAGCGGGAGCGGGATGAGGCCCGGGGGGAGCGCGACGTCGTGCTGGGGGATCGCCGCGCCCTCGAGACTCGCTGTGCCGGTGAGTTCCTCAAAGAGCCTTTGTTCTTTTTCCTAACCGTATGGTTTGTCTTAACTCTTGTTTTGTGTTTCAGGCCTCGAGTCCGAGCTGCTTGCTACCCAAACCGCCACCAAGGCGCTGCAGGAGAGCCTCGCGGCGGAGGGGGCGCTTCTCGGCCGGCTCCGGGTTGCCCTCGACAGACTCTGCGCCTCCTGGGAGGTCGGGCCCGTCGAGGGTACTGAAGAAGACATCCCGGGTGCCACGCTCGTCGACCGGATCTACTACCTCGACTCCACCCTTCGTGATCGTGTGTGGGAGGCGCTTCACACCGGCGTGAAGCGGGCGCTAGCAGTGGTCTCCTCCGGCTTCGTCTTCGACATGAACGTGGTCGCCCAAGGCTTCATTCCTGATATCTCAAAGACCGACGCTGAGAACGAGGAGCGATGCCGAGGGCTCATCAACGACGCCGAGAGGTCGGGGGGAGCGCTGGTGAAGTTATTCGAGGACGAAGTCCTCCCCCCGCGGATGAAGGGTACAGCGTCGAGGAGGGCGGCGATGGAGCGGGCCTGTAGGGCAAGGCTGGGCGAAGATGCCCATGTAATAAGTTAGTTTTTTGTAACTTGTATTCAATGTGGCTTCGAAAGCCTTTTTGAACATGAATGCATCTATCATAATGCGATTTGTCGTTTTACTTTCGAGCCTTCTCTGCTTTTCTTCACCTAGACTTTGCTTTTTTGACTAAGTTTTTGACGCATGCTCGTATCCTTCGAGAGGGGAACGAGTGGAGATACCGTAGCCCGGAGGCGTAGGAGAGCTCCCGGCTCGACAGCCCTCAACCCTCTAGGGAGTTTGAGGCGTTTTCTACTTAATCGCGAAGCGCATCGAGGCGTGAGAAAGAAGAGGCGCTCGAGTTCTGATCGCCTGACTCTTGCTTTTCGACTAAGTGTTCGACGCAGGCTCGTATCCCTCGAGGGGGAGCGAGTGGAGGTACCGTAGCCCGGAGGCGTAGGAGAGCTCCGGCTTGACAGCCCTCGACCCCTAGGGAGTTCGAGGCGTTTTCAACTTAGTTGCGAAGTGAGAGGAGACGCTCGAAAAAATCGTTCGCATTTTTAGGAATTTAGGGGGTTACCCCCCCGTTAGCCCCGGAGGGAGGCTCGACTCTGGCGAGACAGGGTCGAGGCTACCTCTTGCATATAGAATAACAAGTTTGGACTTATAATTGAAAGTACTCCTTATATTTGTCATGCGAAAATGTACAAAATATGCGAGAATGTACAAGGGCATCGGTGCCCTAAGGGTAGAAACGACGTAGCTGCTCGATGTTCCATGCGTTGGTGAGGATTTCGCCTTTGTCATTAGCGAGTTTGTATGTCCCGGGCTTTAGCACCTCAGCTACGGCGTATGGGCCTTCCCATGGCGGGGTCAGCTTGCGACGTCCCTTGTTTCTGTGTCGTCGACGTAGGACGAGGTCTCCAACTTGGAAGTCCCTCGGGCGCACGTGCTTGTCGTGGTAGCGTCAAAGTTTTTGCTGATACCTCACGGAGTGAATTAGTGCCATGTCTCGAGCCTCCTCGAGCTGGTCGACGGTGTTTGCGAGGGCTTCTTTGTTGCTTTGCTCATTGTACGCCTTTAGTCGAGGGGAACCATACTCGAGGTCAGTGGGGAGGACGGCCTCGGACCCATAGACCAAGAAAAATGGGGTGAAGCCCGTGGCTCGACTAGGTGTTGTCCTTAAGCTCCATAGGACCGAAGGCAGCTCCGCGGTCCATTTTTTTCATGCTTGCTGAGGCGGTTGAGGATCCTTGGCTTGAGGCCCTGCAAAATCATGCCGTTGGCGCGCTCGACCTGGCCGTTAGTTCGAGGATGTGCAACCGCAGACCAATTCACACGGATGTGATGGCGATCGCAGAAATCCAAGAACTTCTTTCCAGTGAACTGTGTGCTGTTGTCAGTGATGATGACGTTCGGGACCCCGAAGCGATGGATATATCGGTGAAGAACTCGACCGCCCGTTCGGAGCGGATGTTGCCGATAGGCCAGGCCTCGATCCATTTGGTAAACTTGTCGATGGCAACGAGTAGGTGTGTGTACCCTTTGGTTGTCTTCTTGAGAGGCCCCACAAGATCGAGCCCCCAGACCGCGAACGGCCAGGTGATGGGGATCATTTGTAGGGCGTGAGCTGGGAGATGCGTCTGCTTGGCGTAGAATTGACACCCTTTGCACGAGCGGACAATGCTCATGGCGTCGGAGACGGCGGTCGGCCAGTAGAAACCTTGTCGGAAGGCATTGCCTACGAGGGTCCTTGGCGCTGCGTGATGGCCACAAGCCCCTGAGTGTATGTCCTCGAGGAGCCTCCTGCCTTCCTCGATGGTAATGTAGCGCTGAAGAACGCCTGAGGGGCTTCGCCTGTAGAGTTCCTTGCCGTCACCATAGATGACGTAGGACTTGGCCCGTCACGCGATCCGGCGAGCTTCGGTCCGGTCCTCCGGAAGCTCTCCCCTAATGAGGCAGTCGAGTAAAGGGGCTCGCCAATCCAGTGGTGGGCTCGACGGGGGAGGAGTCCCCTGGATCTCCATAACCTAGGCCCCGGTCGAGGGTGCCTCAGTCGAGATCGTGGGGTGGAGCTTCGAGGGCGTAGTGGAATCCCCCGAGCCCAAATCAATGGAGGGCTCGAAGAGGTCCCTCAAAAACACGTCCGGAGGGACTGTACCTCGAGTCGACGCAATTTTTGCAAGCTCATCCGCGGCTTCGTTGTATCATCGAGCAATATGACTAAGCTCGAGGCCGTGGAACTTGTCTTCCAACTTGCGCACTTCATTGCAGTAGGCTTCCATCTTGGCGTCGTGGTAGCTCGAGGCCTTCATCACTTGGTCGACAATTAGTTGCGAGTCGCCTCGAACATCAAGGCGTCGGACCCCGAGTTCAAGGGCGATTCGTAATCCAGTGACAAGTGCTTCGTACTCCGCGACGTTATTAGAAGTGGCAAAGTGGATGCGAATGACGTAACGCATGTGAACTCCAAGGGGTGAGATGAAGAGCAAGCCCGCGCCTGCTCCTGTCTTCATGAGCGACTCGTCGAAGTACATTGTCCACAGCTCAGCTTGGATTCGGACTGGCGGCAACTGAGTGTCAGTCCACTCGGTGACAAAATCCGCCAGCACTTGAGACTTGATGGCCTTCCGCGGTGCGTAGGTGATGGTCTCGCCCATGAGCTCGACCGACCACAGCTCGTGCAGGAGCGGGCTCGATCGAGCAGGGACTTCGTCGCGCTTCCTCGATGAGCGTACTACGAAGGTGGAGTTGGGGTTGTGGTGGGGTCCTGCTGGTTCGCCCTCTACCCCTGAACTCGGGTCAGACAATCCCTCGACAAGAGGTTCCTCATCTCCAGTCAGGGGCGAGGAGAAAGCGACGGGAACCATCCTCGACCCAGGTTGATGGCGATGACGGTGTCGACCGTGCCTCCTTCTAGATGTGGAAGCATGGTGGTGAGATTGGCGAGCGGCCCCCCATGAGCGTGGAGGCGTACCGCGACCTCCGTTCGGGTCACTGATCGAGAGCAGGGTCATGTCATAGCCCTGGCCAAGGGACATGATCTCCAGGCTCCCAAACCAGATCACCGTAGCACGCGGAAGTGGTGAAACAAAGTCGCCCATCCGGAAAAATGGCGGGAAATCGTTAGTGACACGCGCTCCCCTACCTGGCGTGCCAACTGTCGGTGTTCTGACCCTCAAGGGGTTAACACCAATGAGTAATATTTGTAATTGCGTGCTCCCTTAATCCGGTGGGTGATGCAAGAAGGACACGGCAATTTATCCTGGTTCGGGCAAAGAAGGCCCTACGTCCAGCGGGGGGAGGATAGTTCATGTTATCTTGCACCGAAGTGCTAGTACAGGGGAAAATACAAGCTTTCAGTCCATTATTGAAGCTGAAGGCCGATCAGGAATTCATGTGGGGAGAAGAACAACAGTTGGCTTTAGAAGAAATTAAGAAGTATTTGGTGAATCCTCCAGTGCTAGTTCCACCTCAACACGGAGAACCCTTCAGGTTGTATTTGTCGAGTGATGATGAAGTCATTGGGTCAGCTCTAATCCAAGAGTTTGAAGGGAAAGAACGTGTAATCTATTACCTGAGCAGAAGGTTGGTAGATGCTGAGACCAGGTATTCGGCCATTGAAAAGGTATGCTTATGCTTATATTTCTCCTGTGTTAAATTAAGGCATTATCTGTTAACGACCGAATGCACTGTTATATGCAAAGACGATGTGGTCAAATATATGCTGTCAATGCCAATTCTAAGTGGAAGAATTGGCAAGTGGATTCTAGCATTATCGGAATTTGATCTGCGCTATGAATCAGCTAAAGCAGTCAAAGGGCAAGTGATGGCCGATTTTATTACTCAGCATTGCGGCATGATAAATTCCTTAGAGATTGCTCCATGGACAGTTTTCTTTGATGGTTCTACATGTGTAGAAGGAGCAGGCATTGGCATTGTGTTGATATCACCTCAAGGGAAGAAATACGAATTCTCATTGCCGATTGCTACCACATCGACAAACAATCAGGCTGAATATTAGGCTGTATTGAAAGGATTGGAGTTACTCAGGGAAGTCCATGCCGATATTGTTGAAATCTTTGGTGATTCAATGATAGTTATTAATCAATTAGCTGGGACATATGAATGTCGAAGTGAAGTTTTAATCTCGTATTATGAAAGATGTCGACGGTTATTGATGGAGTTTAAGGACTTCCGCCTTGAACATATCTCCAGATTGCATAATGAAGAGGCTAATCGGCTAGCACAGCATGCTTCAGGGTACCAGTCGGTTCAGGAAGTGCTGACATCGGCAACTGACGTCGATGATTGGAGGAAGGAGATTGCCGATTACTTGAAGGATCCATCTAAGAAGGTCGAAAGGCGTATAAGGTTTCAGGCTACTAAGTGTGCTCCTAGATAATGAGTTATATTATCGAACAATGGATGGAGTTTTGCTCAAGTGTCTTGGTGAAGAAGAATCAAAGAGTTTAATGGGCGAAATTCATGAAGGAGTATGCGGGGCACATCAGTCGGCTTTCAAGATGAAGTGGATGATCAGGCGAAATGGATTTTACTGGCCAACAATACTCGAAGATTGTTTCAAGTATTTTAAAGGGTGTCAAGAGTGTCAGAAGTTCAGCAACGTCCAAAGGGCACCCGCGTCGGCAATGAATCCCATAATTAAGCCGTGGCCGTTTCGAGGATGGGCTATTGATATCATCAGTCAAGTTTATCCACCATCAAGCAAAGGGCATAAATTCATCCTCATTGCCACCGATTACTTTACAAAATGGGTTGAGGCAGTTCCTTTGAAAAATGTGACATCGGCCAACATGATTGATTTTGTGAAGGAGCATATTGTGTATCGGTTCGGTATTCCTCAGACCATTACGACCGATCAAGGAACCATGTTCACTTCAGGAGAGTTTGATGGATTTGCCGATGAGATGGGAATTAAGGTTTTAAACTCTTCTCCTTGTTATGCTCAAGCTAATGGTTAGGCCGAAGCATCTAATAAAGGGATTATTAAACTCATTAAGTGCAAGATTAAGGAAAATCCCAGGAGGTGGCACACGGTTTTGAACGAGGCCTTATGGTCATATCGAATGGCCTGTCATGGTGCTACTAAGGTGACGCCTTATCAGTTGGTATATGGACATGACGTGGTTTTGCCTTGGGAGATAAAGACCGGTTCGAGATGGATATTTCATCCAGATCAACTGTCGGCCGATGATTACAATACACTCATGAAAGATGAGTTGGAAGATTTGGCGGGTCATCGGCTAAAGGCTTTACTCAGCATTGAAGAGAATAAGAAAAGAGTTGCTAGGTGGTATGATAAGAAGGTAAAGGTGAAAGAATTTGTTAATGGCGATCTAGTCTGGAAACTGATTTTATCGATTGGGACTAAGAGCGTAAAGTTCGGCAAGTGGTCTCCTAATTGGGAAGGTCCTTATCGAGTAAATCGGTCCGTTCCTGGTAATGCTTATATCCTAGAAACTCTTGAAGGAGAAATATTTTTAAGAGCGTTGAACGGTAAATATCTAAAGAAATATTATCCTAGTATTTAGATGGATGCGTGAAGAAACAGATATAATACTTGTTCAATAAGAACGTATCGGCGCTACGTTAATATGAAGTTTTACAAGTTGCCGATGCACTACTTTGCCGATGGAAAAGAAGTTTACAAGTTCAGCAGTGAGTGAATAGCCGATATCGCACGTAGGAGAATCTGGTTGGCTTCCTCTATTGTCCTTACATCTTCATTGGCATTGCTTTCTACTAGATTGATTCTCTTCTTAAGAGCCAGTGTCTTGAGGGCTTGGTTGTCCCTTTCCTGCTGAAGAATCTTGACAGCGTCAGGCATTTAGGCTTTCTCTTGAGTGACTGTATCCAGGGCTTCTTCAACCTTTTTCAGCTCCGCTAATAAAGCTTCTCTTTTTTCCGATAGTTGGAAAATCTTCTCTTCCAGCTCCATACGGGAGGCTTCCAATTTGCCGATGTCTTTGTGTTTCTCATCGGCAGATTGTTTATACTTCATCATCTCCTCCTGGAGTCGTGCCTGGGTAGCTCTATCGGCAATGCATTGAGCAGCTTTTTGATACTGAAGTTGCCGACTCTCTAGATGTGCGGCTTAGAAGAGTGTTTCTTCAACATCGGCAGGAATCTGGCCTCGGATTGCCTCGAAAGTTGCCCTGGTAGAGTCGAAATCCTGGATTAACTGAGAAGTTTCCTGTTGCAGAAGGGATAGCAGTGTCTCCAGCCTAGATTTGATTTCGGATGATAAGGCTTCGAAGGTTGGGGCAGAGCTTTCTTCATTCTCTTCATCATCAGGAATATTTCCAATAATAGAGAAAGAGAATAGGCTATCGGGGGAATCTTGCTCCTGAAAGGGAAGAGTTGTTAGCTAAAGGATATGAGTATCAAAAATTAACTAAGGAAATTAACTTACTGGCTTCAAGGCAATTTCTCGCCTTTGGCTGGAGGAAGCAACCTGAGATATGATTGCCGATGGCGTTTTCTGCGTTGGTACCTCGGTTGGTTGCTACTGCAAGGTCAGTGCCGATGAAGATTCTTGTACAGGTACAATTGCCGATTGAAGAACAGTTGCCGATGGGGAAGCCTTCGCAGGAGCATTAGACGATGTCTAGCAAGGCGAGGATGTCGATGATGCGACTGGAGCTGGTGTAAGCCTCACCCGTTTTGATTGAGACTCGTCCTCCGATGAAGCCTTACGCTTGTGCTGTAAAACATCAGCACTGGATGGCTTGGGGTCCATCGACAATGGATGGTTGAGATGTCTGCGCACTTGGGGCAGTTGCCGATGCGACTACTTGATGCTGTGAGAGAAGAAATATCAAAAGATGAATGAAGAAGAAAATTAACCTCGGGGACATCGAAGTTGACAGCCATGACCGCGGATGAAGCCGAGAAGAGCGAGGAATGCTAATAGAGATTGAAGACTGCCACTGAGAATATCACCAATCGAGTTCGCCGGAAGACTGCTTGCTGATGTCGCCGCCCGAGAGAGAAAATGCTAGGGTTGAATCGAGAATGAAGGATGGGCCGCGGCGGAGGAAGTGTTTTATGGGCCCATTGATACAGGGTTTTTACTGCGGCGCGCGCAATGTTCGAGGGGACGTTCAGGCGACTCAGCGGTGGGTAATCATGACTTGGAGGAAATTTCGGTGCATAAAGTATTTTATACTCCAAAATTGGGGGCATGTGTTGACACCGTTTTTGGCACGTGTCAGTAAGAATCAAAAATTGAGCTAATCGGCAAGGGATTGGTTATTATTTTGTCTTCAGCATTGCTTTTTGATGTTGCCGATGAGTGGTTGCCGATGAAGGGTGGATTGGTCTGAGTTGTTATCGATAAGGCTGAAGAGTTGTTACCGATGAGACTGGTAGGGAGCTGGAGGATTGCTGTCGATGAAGCTGAAGAGCTGTTGCCGATGAGACAGGCCGGAGACTAGAAGATTGTTGCCGATACCAGAGAGTATGCCGATGGAAAGATAACTTCATCATGACAAAAACGGACAGAGGATCGGCATCATGTGAGCTTATGATTTTCGTAGTGTAGTCTGAGTCCAGTTCCTATACGAGTTTTATTCCTTTCTTTTAGAGATAGAGTTCGTATAAGGAATAAGTTTATTTTTCTATATTTAGGCTTTTCATATTCGGTTAGGATTCTTTGAATAGCAGAGTATAAATATGTGCCGAAGGGCATTGTAATGAGGATCCAAGCATCAATAAATAAATCTACTTTTTATCACAATTTACTTCTACCAGCACTTTACTTTTCGACGACTTTGTCAAGTATTTTCTCTTTTTCAACGAGTTCTTTAGAGAATCGACGGGCTGCATCAACTCGATCTCCGGCGACCTCGCGAGTTCCGTGTTCCCGAGCAATCCGAGCTTTGACGTCCGGGTGCATCGCTGTCGTCTCGTTCGGTTTTTGTTCAAGTTATCATCCTTGTCGATTAACAGGTCAAATCGACTGGCACGCTTCGGATATCGAAATTAGGTATTAGCCGGTGTGTTTGCAGATAGAACTTTGCATCAACACTTCTGTATCTAGAACAAATTGTATCTAGGACGATGATCCCCTGATTTTATTGTTCAACTACTAGCAAATGATGTAACCATTTTTGATCAATAAAGCTGCCCAAAGGCTTTTATCAAAAAAAAAGTGCATGCCTATATAAGGTTCTATACGATTTTCTGAATTGAGAAAATTAAAAAATAATCTAATAATATAATGAGAAGCAATTTTTAGATATTGATTTTAATCCGTGGGGTCTAAAGAAACCATGATTGTTTCCAACAAGCAAGTAGATTTTCAAAATTTGTTTCGTTCCTACCTTCCACATCCGTTTTTTTTACATTTGACCAACACGTTTCTATAATTTTGGAACAATCTCAAAACAGGATGGAAGTTTGCAGAATCAGAACAGAAAACAGGACGAATGCTTTTGCGCCCATATTTGCAGAATTCTGAATTTGGTCGGAATAGACCCGATTTGTTTTGAATTTGACTTGAATTTGTAAGGTAGGCCAGGCCCACTATGGCCCATCAAAGCTTCTCCAACCCAAGCAAGCATAGTGTTCTGTTTCTAAAAAGAAAAAATAAAAAAAGAAAGAAAGAAGAAGCCACATATCTTCTAGACATGGTGAGCTTTTGTTTGTCATTTGTCATTTGTGTCCGATCTATGAATTCATGTTTTACCAATCTTTCATTGCAAAAGATTGAACATGTGAACTTTTGAGTTTTTATGTGTGACTGTGGTTTGTGAATATAAATTGCGATATTACAGCTGCTAGTGATATGGACCTAGGTTAATATATGTTTATCGCCATTCTCTAAGTAGATACTCCTATATGATTGTTGCAACGGGCTGGCAATATACAATATTTAACAACTAATGTATTGTTTTATCTTTCATTGAAAAGGTTTGTTATTTTAAAAGAAAACAATGTCTAACTTATTTTTTCTTGTTTTAGGAACAGTTGTTACACCCCCATCAATTTTTTGTTTACCGAACAAAGAGAAGGCAACATTTTCTTTTCAAAGCATTTGAGTTGTACACTAGTATTCAAAGCTTGGATGTGATTGCAGCAAGGAATGCTGTCGGCCAACGGAACTAGGTGGATTGGGCATCTCTGACTTGCAACTCACGGGAAACGCGCTTCAAACCAGATGGTTATGGCTCCAGCAGACTGACGACCAAAGAGCGTGGAGTCAATTACCAATCCGTACATGCCCACAGGTGCAGGCTTTCTTCAAGGCCTCAAGGTACACGGTCGTGGGCAATGGCCACGGCACACTTTTCTGGGAGTCTTTTTTTTTTCTATGTATGCCATTGAAAAAATGGTTAGTTTTACTGATGCCATTAAAAAGTTAGATCGATCATCTATGCCATCGTGAAAAACTTTTTTACCATTCACGTCATTCTGTTAAGTTTCTGTTATATTTTCACCGTTTCATGGCCCTGAAAGGTGGGCCTAGTCGGTTAAAAAGTCAAAATTGCCCTTCTTTCTTCTCCTTTCTCTTCCTTCTCCTGTCCTCCCCAATTCCCATGGCCTAGAGGCATAACTGCGAGTCGGCTACGGGAGAGAAGCCCTCATGTGCTGCCTCCACCGCCTCTCCCTGCAACTCCTCCAGCCCGCTCCGGCACCACGCATGGGCGAGGTCAGGGGAGCTCCGCCCGGCAGCCGTGAGCGCGCACGGGGAGATCCGCCCGGCCGACACCGTGAGCGCGGGGGAGCTCCGCCCTCCCACCGTCGCAATTGGGAGCGGGAGCGCGGGGAAGTTCTGCTCGACCGCCGCCGTCACGAGTGCACGCGGGGTAGCTATGCATGGCCGCTGCTGCGAGTGCGAGCGTGGGGAGCTCCACCCGGCTATCGCCGCCGCGAGCGCCCCCAGGTCGCTCTACCCCGACGGCCGACCTCCAGGCGCGGGCGGGATGAAGATGTAGAAGACGCTGCGGGCGGCCATCCCGCTGGCCGAGCTCCAGCGCGGCGGGAAGGAGGCAAGCCGCTCCGACACGGGCGGACGGCAACGGGAGGAGGTCCTTGGAGGAGCTCTCGGGGCCTCCAGCACGCGGAGGGCCTGGCTCGGGGACCCGACGTCGTCGGATTCCAGCACGCGCACGGTGCCTGGCACGACGCCCAGACGAACCAGAGCTGGCGATGATGGGGTTGCAGCGCGCGGAGCCGCCGAACCTGTCGCGCGCCCTCAGCCCCCATGGCCGGCAAGCACGCGTACAGGGCCGCCGTGCTGCCGCCGGGCTAGCGCGCGCGGGCCGCCAGGGCAAGGTGGGCTGCTGGAGCCACTGCTAGCCTCGCGTGCATCAGAGCTACTGATTCGTCGATGCTTGGGCAGTTGGGCAAGCAAGAGCAAAGGGTCCACGGGTGGAGGAGATAAGAAAACCAGCCAAGGGCCGGGGCCACCAATATCTTCAAGAGCTTAAAGAACAACAACAACCATTGGGTGGGGATAAGATTTTCTATTTATTTTTTGAAACCATGTGCTAACCAACGGGGTCTGTGTTAGAGCTGAGGGTAAGTCTGTCTTTTTCCCTATCCATTAGCCACCATTAGCATCCAGTTTTGACGGAATGATGTGAGTGATAAATTTTTTTTTTTGTGATGGCACGGATGACCAGTGGCTTCAGTGAAACTGGGCATACATGAAAAAGACTCCTAGAATTTCTAGGAGGATCGATGGATAGACGGCGAGTCAGTAAGCGACATTGCTCCTTGCTTATACATCTTGGTCCCGCCGCGTACCAGAAAGCGGTAGACTGTATTCGTGGGCCTCCAGGACAGGGCGTGGGCACGCAGCATCAGAGGAGGCATGTCAGCTCAGGCATGCATTGACTATCTACATTTGTAGCACATCATGGCCAATGTGCAGCTCATCGATCGGCCGGACAGGACTGTTTGGCGATGGACGCCGAACGGTGAGTACACTGCTAAATCAGCGTACAGGATGTTGCACGCAGGCACCACCTCCTTTAGGGGACATAAGCTGATATGGAAGGCATAGGCGCCCTGAAGGTCAAGATCTCCCTATGGCTGGCATTCAGACGCAGCCATTGGACATCTGGCAGACGGAGACGCCACGGATTAGACGTCGGGGATCGTTGCTTCCTATGCGACCAAGGGGAAGAATCCATCGACCACATCATTGTCCTCTGCCCCTTCTCGAGAGAGGTTTGGTTCTTCGTCCTCCAGGCACTCGGATTGCAGCTACCACAACAAGCACAGACAGTGAGATCATGGTGGATGCGACTACGATCGCCGCATAATGGGGAACGACGCGGCGGGATGAATTCCCCGTTTGCATTGGTCTTATGGCAGATTTGGAAGGAACGCAATGCCATATGCTTCAGAGAAGCGACCTCAACGGTCGCTGGCATTCTACAATTGATAAAGGCAGAAGCGGATCGTTGGATTGAGGCGGGCGCCGTGGGGCTAAGATGCTTAGCTGGCGGCTAGCTTAGGCCATAAGTCTCTTTTTACTTTAGAAAATCTACTGTAAAGATGTAGTACTTCCAATTTTTGTGTCGCAAATGGCATCTTGTACATAAAGTTCTCTTCTTCTAATACAAAGATACACACACTCGTGCGTATTCGCAAAAAAATAAGTATATATATTGGTGTCTTTCCTCTCTTCGGTACATCTTTCAATGATGTGGCAAAGAATTTCATAGCGGTGTTATTGGTTAAAATTTTATATTGAGTTTTTTTTCTCATGTTAATCTTAGGCTTTTGACTTCATTATTAATTTTCCCTTGTTTTTTCTAAAAAACATATTTAGGTTTCCTTAGCATGGGTACATAAAGCTAATCTCAACTACAAGTTCTTTCTCAATATATAAAGTCATCCATTATAATGAAACTATCCATATTATCTTCCATTAAGTCATATTATTCTACTAATTTACAATCTCCTTAAATATACAGCTAATTTTGATATAAATAGAGAAACTTATATAATGACGATTTAACTCATATGTGCAAAAATTTAATTTCTAAGAGAACTCAACATCAACGCGCTGCCGGTGACGACGGAAAGCTGAGGACGACGGAAAGAATGGAAAAAACAAACCGGAGCAAAAACCTTATCCCAACCAGCATCCTTGGTTCGACGGTCGACACGTGTCCCTTAAACCCTGGCCCACCACCGCGCCTACCTGAACCTTCCAGAAGGAATGGGCGTGAAAAAAAGGCAGGAACCTTCCGGCCTTCGCGCACTTTCCTCGGCCCGCCACTCCGCTACACCCTACCGCGCTGCGCTATCTCCAATCCCAGCCGTCCGTGCCACCCGGTGCCAATCTGACGGATCGGGACAGCGCCGCAGCGATACATCTAGCCCTGGGCCCACCCATCTGGCAAGCTTGCGAGCGGTTTTTGTCGCGGTCGGTTCACGAAAGTGGGTCGGGTTTTTTCCTCGTGCTGCCTGCTAGTACCTTTCCCACCACCGTCTCTCACTCTCTCTCCTCTCCTTCGCGTCCTCCTCCCGTTGGTGGGAGTATAAAATTTTCCTAATCCGCTATCGAAGCTTCCAGAAGGCTTCTTCTTCCGTACCTTCCACCCCAACGCGACTCGCTGTTCCCCACATCTGGAGAGCTACGGTTTCGCCGGCTCAGATCCAGCCGGGCTGCGGCGCTGGCCAGATGGCCGAGCAGGGCGGCTCTGCCGGGGATGCCGCCGCTGGCAGCGGCAGCGACACCCCTGCGCCAGCGCCTGCGCCTGTACCGGCGCCTGCACCAGCGCTTGCTGCGGACGCGGCCGGGCAGAGGACCCTGCCGACGCCGTTCCTGACCAAGACGTACCAGCTGGTGGACGACCCGGCGGTGGACGACGTGATCTCGTGGAACGAGGACGGGTCGACGTTCGTGGTGTGGCGGCCGGCGGAGTTCGCGCGCGACCTCCTCCCCAAGTATTTCAAGCACAACAACTTCTCCAGCTTCGTGCGGCAGCTCAACACCTACGTACGACACCTGATGCTCGCTCGCTTGGCTTATTCCTCCGTTTTGGTTGGGGGCTCGGCATGGAGCTCCATGTCTGAGGGGTGATGTGTTTGGATTTGCTTGGTGGTGACTTAGGGATTTAGGAAGATGGTGCCCGACCGGTGGGAGTTCGCCAACGACTGCTTCCGCCGCGGGGAGAAGCGCCTGCTCTGCGACATACACCGCCGGAAGGTAATCCTGGCTCCGGCCGCGCCAGCCACGGGGCTGGCGACCGTAGCCGCCGCCGCGGCGTCCGGAGCGGTGACGGTGGCCGCGGCGCCGATCCCCATGGCGCTGCCGGTGACGCGCCCGTCCTCGCCGGCGCTTTCCACCGACGAGCAGGTCCTCTCCTCCAACTCCGGATCCGCCGAGCCGCAGGCGGCCGCGTCCGGCTCTGCCGGCGCGTCGGCGTCCGGCGACACGGGCGAGGAGAACGAGCGCCTCCACCGCGAGAACGCGCGGCTCACCCGCGAGCTTGGGCAGATGAAGAAGCTCTGCAACAACATCCTCCTCCTCATGACCAAGTACGCCTCCTCCCAGCAGCTGGACGCCTCCGCAGCGCTGTACTCCGTCGTCAACTGCTCCGGCGAGTCGTCGGAGGCCGCACCCGCGCCTCCGCCCCTCCCCCCGGCGATACTCGACCTAATGCCCGCGTGCCCGGGTTTTGCCACCGCGGCCGCGGGCCTCGTCGCCGACGCGGACCCTGACCAGGCCGCGAGGCTGTTCGGCATCTCCATCGGGCTGAAGCGGAAGCGCGACGACAACCGCGAGGAACAGGCGGAGGAGGACGGCGCCGGAGCGGAGGTGAAGACGGAGGCGTCGGATCCGCAACAACAACAACAACATCCTAGCAGCAGCAACGAGCCGTCGCCGGACCAGCACCCGTGGCCCATATACCGGCCCACGCCCGTGTACCATACGATGCGGCCCTGCAACGGGCCGAACCAGGGGGGTGCCGGGTCCGACCAAGACGGGTCCATCTCCAGGTGAGTGGGCCCGCCCCACCTTGTAGAACCTTCTAATACCAATTAATCAATTGCCATATTATATGGGCAACTAATGATCAATCTTAGAAACATAATAATACCACATTTTCCCCTTGTTGTAGTCTGTGCTTATAAAATCAGCGGTCAGAATCCATGAATGACGGCTGTGTACTTTATTTTATACTTATATGCTTGTTGTAGATGAATGCTCATCTCAATCGTTCCTTGCTCATTTCTGTGGGTTTGCACGTCGGCAGATATGAGCGAGTGACCGCAGTCTGGGATCCTGCAACCGTGCGAATCAGACGGCACGCTTGTACTAGATGGTACTCTGGCCGAAAAAAAAAAACAGGAGTACACTTTCTAGCATGGGGTTACCAATTTATTACTAGGTTGTTTCAATTTATAGTTTTATTTTTTTAATTTAGTTTAATCACTTGCTTTATTCAAAAATTTGTGTTAAATATTATTTATATTATTGTGGCTGGTTTTACTGACAAAAGATGCTCAGGAATGATCTAAATTTAACTATATTTGCATATTTTTTTTTAATAACGAGTGGTCAAAGTTGAGATAAAAAGTCAAACAAATTATAATTCGTTACGGTGGGAGTATATAATAAAGATGTACTATTAAATTAGATTTGTTATAGTACCGGTATTCAAAACCATGCATGCCTTTGTATATTATTTTCCTAACACATTTAGATTCAAGTGAATACCAATTATCGCCACATGGTTAATAACATCCAAACAAGATCTCAGCTAATAGTCATTTCGAAACAAGTGTCGCCACATGGTTCGGCATGATTGAACTAGTTGGACTAGTTTGAAGACAATATTACAACATTTGTTAACTCCAAGTAAGTGTGTTGTAAAAATATATTCAGTGTTTAGTCATCTAAAAATACCAATTTTTCATTATAATATTAATATTTTTTAATATTTAGTAAATACCGAAAATATTTGACGTCTCGAGAAATAAATTGACATAGAGGTAATATTATTTTTTATATAAATTTATTAGAAGTTTTGTTATTTTAGAATCGCATATTTGCAACATTTTTAGGGACCGAGGCAGCAGACTATACTGTATACTTTATCTGTGAACTGTGATCAGATAAGCAATGCTGATGCAGATAAGCAATGCTGATGCGCGTCAATTCATACAGAGGGTTCTGTACTTAGCATTTCCACGGTGCCTACATGTAAAGCAGCAAACGTCATTGCCAACTAGAAAGCAAGCTTTTATCTTTTTTTTTTGGGTGAATAACGTAGAAGGCCAGCTTTGTTCTAGACTTCTTGAAGTGAGGTGTGGATGCTGCAGAGGATTAGATAGGGACGCGCCAACCAATCAACGCGTTGCAGGGTCAGGCGAAATGCTTTGACCTTTCTCGATTAGTGCTTGATGCTACCTTTTGTTTTTTCCTGAAATGAACGCCATCGAGCGTTTGCATGTGCAATTGTCCCTTTTGGAATCGTAGGGCAGTCCCGTCCTAAAATTAAAATTATGGATGGTTTTCATAATTAAATATTAATTGCTATAAAAACTTAACGCGACATTAGAGTTATCAAGGAGGCCAGAAAGAAATAAACGGAGAAACCGTTACTAGTAGGTGGGAAACGATCTCGACGTCCTCCAGGAACGCAGGAAACCTCTCGCGTCTGCACGTTGGCCCTGGGTCTGTGTGTTTTTTCCACGCATTTTTACGGGTCTACTTCCTCCGCTTTAAATTATAGTTTACTTTAATTATTTGGTATATGTATTTTGTTATGTATTTAGACACATATAAAAAAGATAAAATAAATTACAATTGGGAACGGAGAGAGAACCTACACTCTCAGCCACCCAGCCACCCGTCACCATCTTCCTGGCGGCGAGGCGCCTCGCCAACATGTGTGATTGTGCGACCGCTTGCCGCCCAGCCCGCATCGCTGTGGACAGAGTAGCAGCATGCGCCGTTAGCTGCGTGGCCACGCGCTCAGCTTCATCATCAAAATTGGCGTCCTTGTGAGGTGTACAAGACGCGATCGGCGCTCCACGCTCATGATAATGCCCCGATCATCGCCGGGGCCGAGAGCATAAGAGCAACTCCAACTGAGGCCCCTACTTGAGCCCCTACTCTAAAATTTAGGAGTTTAAGCAAAAAACCAACTCCAGTAGAGTCCCTACTTGAGCTTCCATTTTTCATGCCCTCTCAAATTATAGTTTCAGCCCCCTAGATCCAGCAACACCCTATCCCGTGGGTCCCACCGACGCGCGAACGCCCGACGCCCGACGGCGGCGGCGCCCGCCCTCGCGCGCCCCGCGCGACGGCCGCCCTCGCCGCTCCATCCGCCGCCTCCCCTGCTCGCCGCGACCATGATGCAGAGGGCGCGCCGCCGGGGGCAGCTCCACCTTGGCGGCCTTGTGCTCACCGCCGCCGTGGGAGTCCGCGAGCATGGAGCGAGATGGGCACGAGGCGATGGGGTGGCTGCCGGCGGAGGCGGAGCTCCCATTCGCGCGCTGGCGCCCGCACCCAAGGCGCCCGGGCGGGGCTCCCTATCCTGACGCCCCCGGCGACACCCGTCCGCGCGACGGTGGCGAGCCACCCAACAGCCCGCGGCGGCGCCCGCCCACGCCCGCGCGATGGCGTGGGGCACGGGAGAGACCACCGGCGCGGAGCCGGTCAGGGCGCGTCTGCCGGCGCCGCGCGAGGGAGCGGCCGGCGGCGGCGTGGGGCCGGGGAGCGACCGCCGGCACGGACATCCTCCGGCGCCTCGAGGTCCCGTTGTCGCGCGAGTGCTTCTTCCATCTCTCCGCGGCGACATGTGCTTCCTTCCTTTGGCCGCGTGCCTCGCCGCACGGCCCGCTGCCCCGACGCGCCGGCCTACCTCTGCTCCGCCGCCCATGGTGTGCGGCCCCCTCCGGCTCCGGCAGCGCGGCCTCCGGCCTCTTCCTCCATCGCGCGAGTGTGGTGGCGCACCTCTGCCTCCACCGCGCGAGCTCCGGGTGCCAGCGATCTCTGGCCCCACGCATGGCTCCCCTCCTTGCCGGTGCTCGGGCTCCTCCTCGTAGCTCCAGTTTCCCTTGCGCCGCTGGGACGAGCAGATGCGAGCGACGGCGGCAGAACATGGAGAAGAGGAAAAGAGGAAGAGGGAGGGTCGCTGACAGGTAAGGCCCATGTGTCAGTACCTACGAGAAGAAATTTGAGGGCTTCATTTGGGTGATACGGCTAGAGTAAAGCATAAATTTGGATCAACAAAAAATAGAGATGAGCATCCAAATTTAATATGGGGGCCTTGATTTGGGGCTTCCGGTTGGAGATGCTCTAACCGCGACACCTCGCGCGGTGCTCGCCAAGGTGGCCACGGGAGGTGGACGCTGCCCAAGTGGCCGTTGACGCACCTACGCCGCTCCCGTGCTCGCCGCCCGCGCGCGGCAGCCCACGCAGCCACGCAGGGCCACCCGTGCGGTGGGTGCGCACACCCGGCCACTCGTACATGCGCTCGCCGCCTCTGTTCCCATTGGTCGCCACTGACGGCGTTGAATCGTGTAGAGATTAGAGAACGAGACGGTGAGACGGAGGACGGTAGGAGCAAACTGAAAAGAGAAAAGACGACGGGGAGAGATGGCATCCAATTCCATGCTATTCTGCGATCATGATTCACATTGACGCATTCAAGTTTTGGGGACATTCTACGGACGTTCTGTACAACGCATGTTTGTTTATTTTTAATTTAATTCGAACCAGTGCCGAAGTCACACTGCGAACGTCTGAAGTTTCATGTCGGTATATGTGCTGTTTTGTGCTGCGAGCAGATCGATAAGCGAAATTTCAATACGAACAGTCAAAAAGTCTCCAGGGCCGCTAGAGTATATTGAACAAAAGCCATATACCGCCATATTGGAGGGGTTGGTTACTTCGTTTAGTGCATGACAGCTTGAGGCGCACGGGAATGGTTGACATGTTGTCTGAGTCCACGCGATAAAACCTCCCAGCACTCTATTGTTATCCATACCGTGTAGAACTTTCGTACCTTTTTGGCAGTATAATATATGCAAATTTGGCTGTGGCGTACTCGAAAAACATGTAATCGGTTACAGCACACCGCTAACTACAATATTGGCCGTAACACACTAGAAAATCAGTATCATTTGCTTCGACACCCCTGGAATAAAATATAATTTTTGCTAGTTTTGGGAGAGAGAAGGTAACGGAAATGACGTATTTGCCCTCATCTTCTTCGTGGCACCAGTCCGCCTCCCCGCCGTGCTCTGGCAAGGTCCAGACTCCAGAGCACCATTGCTGCTGCCCCCAACCTGTGCAGGCACCGCCGTCGCCTGGCCGCCGCCTGCCTGCACGGCTACACCACTACACAGCGCCGCCGCCGGCACAACAGTGCGCCACCACCACAGCCAACCATCGTGATGCCCGCACGGCAGCAATCAACATCGTCGTCAACGGTCTCCATTGAAGAACCAGGCCAACACACGATTGGATGATCCACTTGCATACGTACGGTCATACAACCATGGCAGGACGGGGTGGACCAAGGCACGGTGCAGGCCGGAGGGAAAGGCCCCAACGGCAGCTCCCTGCCTCCGCCCACACATCCAGCCGACGTGACCTACTGGCGGCCCTCAGCCACCTTCGCGCGGCCAGTCGGCGGCTCCCCGCCTCCGCGTGCGCGTCAAGCCAGCAAGGCCTGCCCAGCCAGCAGTGCAGACTCCATGGCTGTCGTCAAGCAGGACCGGGCGCAAGGAAGAAGATAAAGGCTAAACATGTCTTTTCCCATACCCTCTCGCTCCCAAAACCAGCAAAAGTTATATTTTAATGGTGGCGGTGTGTTATAACAATTGAGTGTGATTTTCGAGCGTGTTGTAGCTAAAATCACAGTTGGCGTTGTATCATAGCCAATTTTATGTTTTTCGAGTGTCTCGTAGCAAAATTTGCCTATAATATACGCATGTACGGAGTACGTGCCAACTGCCAAGCATTGCTATGTGGTCATATTTTATGATTTCCTGCGCCTAAACCATGCACGCTCGAGGCAACTGCGCGTAGTACGAGATTGGTAAGTGATATGACGCGACACGAGAATGGATGAGACGCGCTTATCCGTTTTTGGATCGCATTGGACGCTATGCAAACAAACGGCTGAAACGAGCTGCTGCGGAAATTTCCACGACCGTTCGATCGGGCATCATGATCGTATCCGAAACGCAACTGATCCATGGTGTGCAATAACGCCGTGGTGTGAACGAAGCTTCGTTGCAGCGGCAACCTGGTCCCAACGCGTGTCCACCCAACGGGGCCGAATCGACCACCGCCGCCTCGCCTCCATATAAATCACCCCCACTACTTCGTATCGTTCCCCGTCGACCGATCGAGTCCACAAGCACCACCCAAACAGTTTCCTGCGCCGCATACCCTACGCCGATCGAGTCCGCCGCCGCAGTCATCATGTCTCACAAGGCGGCCGCGACAATGCCGACGACGATGACGCTCGAGGTGAAGGTCGTGAACGGGGAGGACGTCCGGGTCCCCTCAGGCCGCCCGCTGTGCCACGGCGCCTACGCCGTGGTCCACACCGCGTCGTTGTCCGCGACCACCCGCGTCGACGAGCACCCCGACTGCCACGGCTACCCGTACTGGGACGAGGCGGTGCGCGTGGCGCTCCCCGCCGGCGCGCGCTGGCTGGACGTCGAGATCTGCCGCGCGCACGCCGCCGCCGGGGGAGGCGGGGTCAGGTCGGAGGCCGTGGCGGCGGCGCGCGTCCCCGTCGAGGACTTCACCGTCGGGCCGCCCGGCCACCTGCATTGCCTCAGCTACCGCCTGTTCGGCTCCGGGCGCGGGATCGTGCGCCGCCGCAACGGCATCGTCAACATCACCGTCAGGAGGATCGACGGCGTCGCGCCGCTCCCGGAGGAAAGGAAGGCGATCATGTTCCAGCCTGCGGCGGCCGCCGGGAAGAAGTCCGTCGGAGACGACGCCGGCGCGAGCGCGAGTGGTTCGTCGTGCTGTGGCGCCGCCGCCGTGGAGCAGGGGAAGCCCGCCGCGCCGGCTGGTGCCGTCATGGGTTACCCCGTCGGGTGCTAGGCGGTTCGGCATATGCTACTAACATCAAGAGCGTTGTGCATAGACCAAATTACACTACTACCAAGGGATCTAATGTTGGTTCCGGGTTGCAATGCCTGTCTATCTTGCAGTAGGATGTTAAGTATTCAGGATCATCTGGGTTTTGTTTATGAATCGGATGATTCATTCATTAAAGAATTTTAGAAAGAAAATAACATTCCTTGTCAAATAATCTGCTGCATTCTTAGTTGAATTTAGTTTCTGCTGTTGTTCGTGTTGCCTAGTTCTTCTCATACATTTGCACCAACAAGTATGGTTCACACTTCTCACGGAAAATCGCCCTTGGGCATTATTCATTATTGGACCTGTTAGGTTGGTTCAGCTGGACTGAATTTGTGCATCAAAAAGAAATTGGCCCATTGCTCCCTATTGTTGGATATCGACTGAGTTCTTGTGTCCTGGATAATCAACGTCAGAACATATGTATTTTATATATTACTGCTTTGTAGAATGTTTTTGAATCGAGTTTCTTGTGTTCTGTATGACCAACACTAGAAAAATATAATTCTGAAGTAGTAACTGTTCTTTAGAATTTCCTTGAATCAACACAGAAATTTGGACATATGTACCATCATTGCTCCAGTCCATGGTCAGCAGCGGTCATAGCTGGCAGATATGTTTCCTTTTGAACGTATGGCAAAATAGCAGTGCAATTTTTACCGTTTGGATGATTTGGCCCGTGGATTCTGTGATTAATTTCGTCTTGGTTACATGAATGCCGGTTGCGGTGAAATTTATCCGTGAATTCATCAGTCCTGAAGTCTGCACTCCAAGACATGCAATCAAGATATACGTTCTTCTGTGATCGGAAAAAAAAATAGAAGATCAGTACTCGCTAGTATTCAGGGTCGTCTGAATTTTGTTCACGGCTTCACGCATCAGGTGATTTAAAGAATTTAAGAAAGAATTAACAGCACTTGTCAAATAATTTGTTGCATTCTTGTATTTTCTGCCGTTCTTCATGTTGCCTGGTTCTTCTCACTCAACTGCCTGAAGTATGGGTATGGCTTTACACTTCGTACGGAAATTGGGCATTGTTCGATGCAAGACTCTGTCACAGAGTCTAAGACTATTTATTATCATTTATTTATGGTATTTTGCTGAGTAGTATATTTATTGAAGAAAAGGGTAAAAAAAACAAGACTCCAAGTCTTATTTAAACTCCAAGTCTATAATATTCGAGGTAATAAGCTTTAGACTCTATGATAGAGTCTACGTTACGAGTGCCCTTAGGCCTTTTCATTTGTGCATCGTAAAGAATTTTGCCCACTGCTCCCTCATGTTGGACTTGGACTGAGTTCCTGTGCCCTGGTATCCTGGATAATCATGGTCCGAGTTTCTTGTGTTCTGTGTAGTGAATTTCCTTGAACCAACACAAAATTTACACATATGTACTAGAAATCTGCGCATCATTGTTCCAGCCCATGGTTAGCTGCGGTCGTAGCAGAATACAGATTTTTCCCCCTTCATTGCGAACGAATGGCATGTCCGTATTTGTGTTGACACATGGTCTTTGAATCAAAATCAAAGCAAAATAGCAGTACAATTTAACGCTTGAATGACTAGACGCGTGGACTCTCTGATGAATTTCATCTTGGTTACATGAATACCCGGTTGCGCTGAAATTCATCCTTGAATCAGCCCTGGAACTGGAAGTCTGCACAAATGCACAATAGTAGTACGTGGAGTCCACTCGTCGCCGTGCTGATCCAGTGGCAATTGCACAGATGTTCCCAGATTCAGAAATCCATGACAACGGTGGGCCCAAACACACCCGAGAATGGCCCAGGAAGAACTCAGGTGCTCAAACTCATGAAACGCTCTCGGCCTCTCACCTATCGAGGCCCGAATTGCAGGAGGCGTCCGGGCTCCGCCGTCACCTCAGCTACATCTTGGTGTTGGTGAGCAACCAGACTAGGAGCAAAGCATTCGTCAGTCATCCTCCTCAAGCACTTACAGTTACCAAGTCTTGTCTGAACAATGTAATTTTTTATGTGTTCGCCGGTCCGAGTTCAGATCACAACCTACTAACCCAGATGGTCCAAGCACTTGATCAACGTCACGGACAACACCTCATCACCCGATCCCCTTCCTCCTTGCTTGTTTCTTCAGTAGTACATTTCTTTGTTTGCATATGTTTTTTTAAAGAGCAGATTTCATTACTAATCTGATTCAGCTAAATCGCTCGCTTCTCACCAATGGCCCCCTATGAACTGAGGCATTACTACATCCCGCAATACAGGGGAACCACTAGCACACTTACACCCATACGCTGCTATAGCATCAGAAGTTTTATTACAACCACGAGGACAGGCACTCATACTCCGTGACTGAAGCTCTGAAATCAGCAGGTGTTTTGTTTAGCTCGGTGGCAATTCTCCCCAGAGCTGGCCACCTCTCTATTCTTCACCATCAATGGCAGTTTTCACCACAGATGCATTCACTTCCAGGTATTCTCGCAGTTGAATAGGAGTAGATCACTGTGGTTTGTAGATAACCGGAGCAACAAGTGTTTCCGAACTGAATGAAGATGGGAGAGTTCAGGCTCCAGCGCTATTCGGACGTCGCGAGTCTTACAGTCGCACTCGCCCTTCCGTCCTCTCCAGTTGCCTTTCTTCTTGAGCGCCTTGATGTCATGGTTGATGATACGCTGGCCTGCTGATGGGTGCTGACCGACTGCACCGAAACTAGTAGTACGTGCTTTTGCAGGGCCTTTTAAATGGGCTCTCGCACTCCAAGACATGCAATCAAGATATGGCTGCGGCTTTCCTGCGCTCTGTGGCGGTCGAAAGCGCACATTCATGGCTACTGCTGCCGCTGCCGCTGCTGCTGCTGCAATGAAACCTGCTGAGTGATGAGTGATCAGTTACAGTACGCTACTATGAATGTATCACGGCACATGCACTGGTCTGGTTTTCAGTAGCTTCAGTCAAGAGTCTTCTCGTCACTATCCAGTCGGGGAAGTATCATAGCACAACGAGGGGATGGAGGCGTCAGAGACTCAGAGGAGGAGCATTGAACTCAAAACTCCTTCCCCTTGCAAGTTGCGAAGAGCAGTTCCGGTAAACAAGGGGGCGGAAACTGCAAAGGCAAAGATCGAACAGGTTGCTGCACTGCACGGTGTTGGTCTGGTCTTTTCCTGGCCACGCCCACGATCTGATCGACTCACCGCCGGTCACCAGCCGGCAAGGACAAGAACTTCTGCGATGACGTTACTGTTCACTCCGAGCTTTTTTTTTTACCCGCTGTAGTAAATCCCACGATTTACCGTAACGGATATTTTTAATTATTTTCCGTGGCGGACATTTTAATAGGCCCGTTGATTTACCGCAGCGGACATCCTTTGTGGTCCGCTGCGGTAAAGGTTGTGGCTCGATAGCCTAAAAAGAGGCCCAATGCAGCGTCCAACTATAAAACAAAAAACCTAGGGTTAGTTCTCCACCTCTTCCTCCACCCACTCCGCCAGCCGCCGGAGTCCAGAAACCGCACGACTCCTCCACCAGCCGCCAGACACCACACGTCATCTTCCCGACTCCTCTTCCCGACGTGCACGCGCCCCCACTCCTCTTCCCGACGCGCACGCTACCGGCCTCCTCACATCTCTCCCTCACTCGACTCCTCCCTCTCACACCGCCGACGCGCGGGGGCTCGGCAGCGGCGCCTGGCCCGTCGCATCTTCCTCGGTTTTCCTCGGCGAGGCGGCTGGGTGGCGGAGGCAGTCGAGCTCCATGGCGGCAGGCGGCGCCCGGGGCTAGGCGGCCGGTGCGGCGCGGGGCAGCGGCGTTCTGCGTGACGCGGGGTGGCGCGAGGCGGTCTAGCCACGCAGGCGCATTTGCGTGCAGCGGTCGTGGCTCGTCGGCGTGCGACATCGGCGGGCGCATCGGCGGCATGCGGTAGGTACACCAGCCACACCTTGTCTCTCACCCGTCATTATTCATCTCTCTCTCACCCTTCACTTTCTCCCACTCTTCTAGGTCCGGATCATGGATCGAGGTCGGATCGAGATCTTCCTGCGCGAATGGAGCATGGATCGAGTTCTTCTCAGCGCGGATCGAGCTCCACTGGTGCGGATCGAGCAGCCCCGACGCAGATCCAGCCACCATGGAGAGGAGGAGGCAGGCCACCACCGCGGATCGAGCGGCTCCAACGGCACCAATGTCGTGTCGCTGCGGTGCACAGCAATGGCGGCGGTGCCACAACAACGACGACGGTGTGGAGCTCGACCCAGCGACGAGGTGCTGCGAATGGGATCATCGGCGGCGGCGCTGCAAACCCTAGATGGGTTCGTCGGGCCTGTGGATGGGCTCGGCGGGCCTACCTAGGTTTTTTTTTGTTTTTCGAAAATTATTTTCCGCAGCGGGCAACATAAGCGTCCGCTGCGGTTAATACTCATTTATCGCAGCGGGCGCTTATGTTGTCCGCTGCCGTAAATCGAACTTCCGCAGCGGGCACAGGCGCCTGTCACGGCGAGGTCACGATTCCATCCGTAGCGGACGCCATTGTCCGTTGCGAAAAATGATTTTCGTCCGCGTAGTAGTGCGATGCAAATGGAACTTACCGGAGTGCCGATACTGCTTTGCTTGGGCGTGTCGTCGCGCGACGTAACTTCTCATCCTCTCTTTCATTGCACAACCGCCCTCGCCGCACGCCGCGCGCCTTCATTCAACCTTCTTCGCCAGGGCCGACGCCGCGTCGATCCGTCCGCAGGCCACGTCCCGCGCCTCTTGGAGTAGCCGGTAGTCTCCGGGCTTGACGGCAGTTGACAAGCACCAGTCGAGATCCTTCGTAACGCCATACGATAAAGCGCAGTCGTCGTCGTGGAGCAGGATAACGGCAAGTGTATTGTTGTCAAAAAAAAAAAAACTGCAAGTATATTAAGACCACAGCCGCCAGGTCGCATCACAACGTCAATATTTATCCATGCATGGGCATGGATGTTGGTCGATCCGTCAATTAATTAATTATTCCTTGAAGAGCAAGTGGCTTTTTTTTTTGTTGAAGCCATTGTCGTCTTATATATAAATAGAAGTTTAATTATAAAGTCTTGACATCTAACTACCTGACAAATGAATTAATTTTTCTGGTTCCTCTCTGGAAGAGTACAGCAAATGTATGAATGCAGTAACAGTGCCACTTAATGTTGGAAAGATGCTGCTGCAGCGCATGGGTTGCTGCCAAAGTCATTTCTTGCTAGCAGGCAGCATCCGAGACCGAGACCCATCGTCTGAACTTACTAGCCAGCTTCACTAAATTGCCATGCTGTTCAAGGAGTTCAAAGCCCAGCGTACGGGCATATGCTACTACCCCTGTTTTATACTGGATGATTGGTAAAAAAATGATAAAGGCCGTAAAGATAGCTATGGCCTTGTTGGGTTGGCAAAGTTGACATTTTGTTATAAATGCGCACTGTAGCATTTCGTATGTATTTGATAAAAATTATCCAAACTTTGACTAATTAGGCTTAAAATGTTCGTCTCGTAAAGTACAACAAAACTGTGTAAATAGTTTTTAATTTCATCTACATTTAGTATTCCGTACATATGCCGGTATTTTGATATGACGGAAAATTTTATTTTTACATAGTGCTAAATGCTGAAATTAGAAGCCTAATTTAAATATCTAAGACCTATCTTAACGAGAGAATTGGCTGTGGTGGTGGCCGCAACAATGTAGTGGTGTGGAGTTACGTAGACTCAGCACAAACGAGGTCTGAGCTTGTATCACTTTGTCCCTCCGCCCTTGAACAATACGTACAATATGAGAGGGCTATTGGAGGATCTTCATTTGTCCATATAAATGATTTTATCCTTTTATAAGGTGGCGAAATATTATTTCAGAAAACAATGTTTTAGTCAGATTGTAGAAATGTTCTTGGGCGTTTGATATTGGTAAAAAAAAAGAAAGCCCATGCATTCAATAGCCTTGAACTTCAGTTCCTTCACATGGGCTTCAGGTCTTCGTTAGGCTTGGAAGCTTCCCTTTCTCTACACAAAAGAAGTCTAAAGCCAAACATTTTGTTACAGAAATGGTTATTTCGTTAGGCCATTGTACGTGGACGTTGTTGTACGAATCAGGAAGAAGGATTTTTTTCCTGAAAAATTCATGAAGATGGAACTATAAGAGGGTGCTTCATGCGGACACACATATAGCATCTCGATTTTACCATCCTTAATATTTTTCTAAATGAAAAACAACCCTCTCAGCCCATGCGGGGGCCCGCACAACGCCGCCTTGGACCGCTGAGGCCAGCGAGGATCCCGGTGCACCAGCGTCTTACCCCGCGGCGCTGGCCGCTGGAGACTAATGTGCTCGACGCCGACGGGTTCCTGACGGTCGTGTATCGTCGCCACCGGTGCTGACCACGGAAAGTGGCTCCTAAGCAGCGACGCCCCGTCCCGCCGGGGCTGGTGGGCCTCTGCTTCAACTGCCTTGACCACAGCCATGTCGCTTCTCAGTGTCGTTCCTCGTCGCGCTTCCTACGTTGTTGGGGTGCCGAGCATCGGGCTAACGCTTGCACGAGTGGTCGTGCACCGCCCCGCGAGCCTGTGCCAGGTCGGAGGGCGTCAGCGGGATGCACCGCTGCTCTGGTGAGGCCACTAAGCAAGGTGCCTGGAGGCCGTGTTGTTCCATCTCCATGGTTTCCGCGGCCAACATCGTCTCCGGTGCCACAGCCGCTGCCGATCTCTCCACCTCTGGGTGCCCGCCCCAGAAGTGGAGACCGTCATCGCCGAGAGGAACGTCGCCACGGCTGGTATGGGTCCCCCCTTGTCCTTGTTGTGCTCGTTGAAGCTGCCGCTCTAGAGGGGCTCCTGGCGCACCTCTCGTTGAAGTTTGATGTCACCTCGTGGTTGGCTGGAGGTGGTTGCCACGCTTGCAACGCTTCGCAGGAGGGGGGAGTGCAGCCCACAGTGGACCTTGCCCCATGTTGGGAGTTCGATCCCATGGCGGTCAAGGTGGTGGCAAGCCAGACGATGTCGGAGGTGGTCTCCCTCGTGGGCCTGCCTGGGTTTGGACTTGTTGCCTCGCATGGGCCTCATGCTTTTCGGTGGTAGATTTGTCTCTCACAGGTCCTCTGGTGGGCGGGTCTGATCTGACCTCCCCGGGGGAGTTGGAGGCGGGTCGTGTGGGCCTTGATGAGGTGGTGGGCCTATCTCTACGGCCCCCTGAGCTGCCCATGGTCCAGGTTGACCGCCCCGCTGATCTCCTGGCTGACGGAGGCTACTATGGCAGAACCTCCTAAACCATATGGCCCACACGCATGATTATTGTCTAACAGACTCCTAATAACCATGAATGTGTTCCATAAGACTTAAAAGGTCTGTCGGGTAAATCCCGAATCATCCACGATTCTCCGAGCAGGATCAATCATTACAAAGAGACATTGCAGTATTACAACAATTTTATACAAATAATATACATCAGAGTAAACAACGGAAGGGTTACAATAACATAAGTTTACAAACCCAATGGAAGGGTTACAATAACATAAGTTTATAAACCTTTTAACTTCAAATCTTACAAACCATAAGTTTAAATATTACAAACCTTAGTAGTAGTGGAATAGAAATAGATAACTTATTTACAAAACCCAGTCGGTGTGCTCTGCCCAAGAGCCAGACATCCTATTCATCGTCACTCTCCACAACGACTGTCATGCAGCAGGATACGAAGCACTCCTGCCCATGGTACTCACCTGCAACAAGGGTTCAACAAACCCTAAGTATAAAAGTACTCAACAAGACTGACCCGACAAAAAAGAGGTGTGAAGACTCAGAAATGCTGGCTAGAGAGACAAGGTAAGGTTTGCAAGAGACAAGAATTTTTGCAGAAAAGCTTGACAGAAAGTAAAGTTGTCTTGCTCTAAATCAAGATTACCAACCAACTCCATTCTTAAATCTTAATCATTATTCAAGTTGTTACTACGATGATGAACACCGATCGAGTCTTCTTCTCAGAGAAGCAACGGCGATTCGAATCCATTTCATACCCAGCTAGGACCTAGATCTCGATATGCATGAGGCTCCAACCAAAATGCATACCAGACCATAGATATACCGGGATAACAACCGCAGTCATATATCACCACATGATACACGTGAGCACTTAGACCCAGTGTACCGATATACGTGGGAACTTAAACCCACGGTATAACACACTATGACATATGTGGGGACTCTGGCCCACTATAAATCATTCCATGACATACCTGGGCTCCAACCCTTAATATGTCACTTCATGCATGTGGATTTTTAGTTTCTCGATGTCACCGATTCACCATCGACACAGGACCTAGGGTATCAACAGACGGAAACACTATAGAGGGACTCCTTTCCCATTGCAAATTACCCGTCCGGACTCGATTTATTAACTACCATCATGATTCCAACAAGTAAAGCCATCCTCATCTTTTTCATTCTTTTTCTTTTTAAAAACCTACTAATTAAGCAGGGCTAAGCATAACTAAGCATTTTCTAAAAACAAGTAACAAAGAATATAAAAATAAGACAGGTAATGCCATTGGTAGGTTATCACTCAACGCCTAATACTTAATGCAACATAACGTAACTGAAGTGATAAAACTTTTATAAAATAAGGGTAGGGTTGGAATGCATCCGGGGCTTGCCTTGGTATTCAGGGTAGACGGTCTCGAGCTCTGGATCAACACCCAGCTCCTGGTTCTGTTCTTCCTTGGGATCTGGTGCGACAACGTTAAACTCTTCGTTAACGAAAGCTACACGATAACATGATATGTCTCAACATGATGGAATAGTAAACATGATGCTCGATGAATGCATGACCAGATTAAGGACTTGAGTACAACTTTTCTTCACGATAAAGTTGCAAGCTAACCAAAACTTATTTACTATGTTCATTAGGGTTAACTACGTCATTTAATAAGGTTATTAAACACATGAAATAACGTTGATTAGACCCTAATGACATGATCCAGGTAAGTGTAAACAATTTATTAAAGTGCCAAAGGTCATTAGGGTTAATGACCCAAGGTCATCAATCAATCCCAAAGTCAAACAACCCTATAGTGATTAAACTTAATTAAAAGGGATTAATTAATTATTTTAAAGCATAAAATAAAGATATAAAATTAAAGTTGCCTAATTAGGCTCAAAATTTTATTTTGAAAAGCTCTTGGTCTAATTAGATGGCAAAATAATTTTTAGAAATAAAAATCAATTATTTTATTTATTAAAAATCATTGAAGATGCATTTTTCAATTAAAAGGACTAGTTTTAACTTATGCAAAAATTACTCAAATTTGGCATTTCATATTTTTCATAGGTAGAGGACATCATAAATAACCTACATAAAAATTTTTAGAATTTTTGGATGCATAAATAATTTTCTATGAATTTCCAAAGAAAAGGGCATTTTCTGGATTTTATAAAATAAATAAAAAAAGGAAAATCCTTTTCCGAGTTGACCACGACGGCGGCGGCGGTTGACCAGCGATTGCTCGCCGGCGGTGAGGCCTCGGGTTCCAAGGCTTGTACCTGTGCAACCTACACCGCAAGGCGAACACGTTGGTGGTGCTAATGGGGTGACGGAGCAGCGGCGGCAAGCTCGCCGGCGTCCATGGCAGCACGGCAGTGCTCGGGCGCGGCGGAAAAGGCTCACCGGAGTGTCTCCAGCGATGGTGAGGCAAAGATATTCTACGTACTCAGGTGAACGCGTTAGGCAACAAAATGGAGTCGTTCCTGACCCCTAGCCAACATGGCCACGCGCGCGGCGGAGCGGCATGGCCATGCCGGCGGCGAGCTATGGTGACCGGCGGCCACAACACGGTAGAGAAGAAATTGAGGTCAGGAATAGGTGCAGGATCTCACCATGAACACGGTGTGCACGTTGGTTGGACGGAAGGTGGTCGGAGGCGAGCTGCAGTCGGCGGCGGTGATGGCGGCGGCGGTGCTCCGGTGGCAAGGTGAGCGTTCCGGCGGTTCCTGTGCACCATCAAGCCGACCAACGAGTGCACGATGAGCAGAAAAGAATGGAGAATATGATAGCGGGGTTGATGAATATATATAACTAACCACGGCGGCGGTCGACGGTCGCGAGCTCGCGGCGGCTCCGCTGCCGGCCACGAAGAAGAGGGCGGTGGTCAGGGCGGTTCGGGCTGCGAGGGGCGATGCGAGCTAGCTCAAACTGAGCGCAAGGATGTGGCGGAGCTTCTGGCGAGTGAAAGCAAGCAATGATGGCATGACAATGGCGAATTTGAGCGGCGGAGGAAGGTCGTCGGCAATGGCGGCGGGGAGAAAAGAAGAAGAAAAGAGAGGGCGGCCGACCTATTTATAGGCCCACAGCGAGGAATGGACGGGCAACACGTCGACGGTGAAGCTTCGCGCGTGCCAGATGAGCTGGTGGCCACGGTACACCGGCATGTGCGGCGGTGGACGGCGGCGCGGCTTGAGAAGCCGGCGATGGCGGCTGCCCATAGGTCCCGGTACTGTAGCAGATTAGGTTATTTTTGAAAATTTGCAATTACTCTAGAAATTACATAGGAACTTAAAAATATCACAAAATATCATTTGCATAAATTTTCAAGAGCTACATCTTTCATTTAACAAACATTTTTAAATTATGCTTAATTTTTGAAATATGAATTCAAATTCAAAAGGGGAATAAAACCCTAGAAATAGATATTTGAAATTACTTTTAATTTTTAAATAAAACTTGAAATTATTCAAAACTATGAAATGTTCAAATTTGGAAACCAAACATTTTTCATATATAAAGTTTTCCCAAATTATGTATAATTTTTGAATTATGGTTTTAAAATCAAAGGGGGACAAATGCTGAAAATCTGTATTTTCAAATTCATTTAAAATTATTTTTAAAAACTTAAAAAACTTTGAATACCAACTTTGTAGCTCTTGGCAAGATCTACAAACTATATTTTGAGAGTATCTTCAAATTCTATATAGATTTCGAATTATACAAAAGGGGATAAAATGAGCTTTTGAAATAAAGGGTTTTTCAAACCAAATTCAAACTTGATTTGGTTTCTAATTTAATTGGTTGGTCATTAGTGATCACAAACAGAGGTGTTACAGCTATTACACTGCTGAGGAGGACTTGTTCTAGTTGATGTAAACTTGTTCTAGTTGATGCACATCAAAGGTGAACTAATCATGAATGCTTTGCAATGCATATGATGACATGGCAGGTTTTAGTTAATATAACACCAGAGGTGTTACAGCTATTACACTGCTGAGGAGGACTTGGGGGTGTCGGTTGCGACGGGTGATGCTGCGTCCACTAATCCGGTCCAGGACGAGTTGGAGGCCTTGGTCTGACTGCCGCTGTAGACACCACTCATCAAGAAGCCACGCTGCGCCGTTCCAGGACACTGGTCTCCATCCACTCGTTGCGGCGCAGTGGCTGCATTGCGGCCAAGCCGCGGGCGGCGAACGCCACCGGGCAAGCTCAGATCATGCTGTTGAAGAAGATGGGAGTTGCTGTCCAGGAGAATGCTGTCGACCCGGAGATCGAGAGCAAGTTCAAAGCCGCCTTCCATAACATGACGAACAGGAAGAAGCAGGCCTTGCAACTCTTCATGAACAGGGGCCTCGACATATCGACCATTGAGCTGGACTTGATGGGGTTGGACGACGACTTAGTGTAGTCTCCTGTTCCTGTGTCGTCTAATCGCAAATTCCTTTTATGTAATCCCAACCTCGTGTGAGTTGGTGTCATGAGGGCTTCGGTAACCTCGGGTTACCGTCCGCTCCTTCTATGGTACTTGTAATCTTTAAACTTTATTCTGCTTAATGAAATACGCGCGAAGACGTGTTCTCAAAAAAAAAACCCTCTCCAATAGTTTAGCATCCTCCTTTTCCATCTTTCACATAACTTCACAAAAACCCCCCCTCGAGCGATCATCAAACCTCCTTCGAGGCGATACATCATCGACGCGAAGCCGAGTTGCGATCCAAGGTACTTTTGAGTTCCTGCCCATAGATGCTGCGGCAGTCAATATTACTATGTACATGCAGGCTCACGTCAAAAATCTACATACAGCCACCTAAGACAAACGCATCTCCTTGAATTTGCTTTAGCTAGCTTCACCTCCTCGTTCCAAACCCCAAAAAGTCGTTGATTGATCAGTTCTGAATCCTGCTCAGCATTATTTTATAACACGAAGCAATTCTCACATTATAAATGATGCGCACTTACATAAGCATGCATCTGCTTCCATCCTAGTATTGTCTAGCCACACAATAATTGAAACCATTGATTATTATTATCCATCAATATAATGAGAGAAAAGTGAGACGTACACATCGTGGAAAGGGGGAGAGAGAGAGAGAGGAAACACATACCCTACAGAGGAAAGCTAGGAATGGTATTCGTGAACGTTCCATCCTACAACCAAAAGAGGATAGAACAACAAGTCTATAGCCACTAGAATATCAAGCCATGTTTATATTATCTAGGCTGTTTGTACTAGCACTCTGAGGAAATGAGCAATTCACCTTGACAGTTATACCGACCTCTCCTCAAGTAGCAGTTCGGCAAAGCACTGTCGGCTAACTCGAGTTCACCTGCGCCAAAGAGTATACTTGAAACGTTCCGTTCAGAGACCTTGTCGTCAAGCAAGGTGGAGGCCCTTGGCGAGGTGTTTCCGACGTTCAAAGGGCGCGCGTGGGAGCTCTTCATCGAAGACCCATAAGACGTGGTGATGCTCGCACTTTGGTTGTTCATTTTATATAATATTGACATAGAGATATTATGTAAGGATGATCACTACTGGATCCGCCTCCTTTGCCAAGTGCCAGCCGCACTCGGCAAAGGCACCTTTGCCGTCGGCAAAGGCTTTGCCGAGTACGGCTCTCGGCAAAACGCGCTCGGCAAAGAATTGGTCGGCAACCCGTGCAGTGGAGAAGGGCCTAGTGGAGGGCTGGCACGTGGAGGAGTCGGGTTCGAACTCCCCACCTAGCAGGCACTCGGCAAAGGCTTTGCCGAGTGCCACACCAGCACTCGGCAAAGGTAATGGGCGCCGTCAACCTTATGGCACCCTTTGCCGAGTGTGACGTGGCGGGCACTCGGCAAAGATTTTTTTATTTTTTAAAAAAATTCTTTGCCGAGTGCCGGCTCTCGGCAAAGATTTTTTATTTTTTTAAAAAAAATCCTTTGCAGAGTGCAGGCTCTCGGCAAAGGAATGGTTACTTAGCCAAGTGCCTCGCTAGCACTCGGCAAAGCTGGGCTTTGTTGGGAAAAATGCCCAGGTTTGCCGAAAGCTGGCACTCGACAAAGCTGGAAAATTTTTTTTTGCCTTTTTTTTCTGTTTTCTTCCATTCCAGACATGCAATTTCACATATATTCACGATAATAGAATGGAATATCATATTTTATCAGATCCATGCCGTCTCAACACGAATTCATACATAAAGGTCCGCAAATTCATCTGTTACATCGATACAAGTTCATAACATGTCCAAAAGAGCGACAAGTTCATCGATACAAGTCCACAAGCGGGCAGTAGAGATACCTAGCTCGTCCCGGCATCCCCAGAGCCCCCACCTTGCTCCCACGGAGACCACCCTGACTGCGGCGCTGCCTGGAACGTCTAATAGGGCGGCGGAAGCAGAGGGCCTCTTGCAGGCCCGGAATGCCCCTGCTGCGTCAGTGGAGGAGGAGCGGTACCTGGCCACGTGAAGCCCTGAGTCGGGAAGGTCGGGTGAGCCGGCCACCCGTGCGGTGGAGAAGGGCCTAGTGGAGGGCTGGCACGTGAAGGAGTCGGGTTCGAACCCACCGATTGTTCCTGCACAAAGGACAATTGATCTCATTAGTACCTACAGAATGGCCGCACAAGTTAAAGCAACAGGTAATATACTCACCGGAGTCGCTATTGGAGTAGGCATAGGAAAAGGTGTTGGAGCAAAGATCGAGGCAGGGAGCTCTTGTTGCTGCACTCCCGGGATCTGAAGGCCCCGGAAGTAGGCGGCAAAGTCTTGCATCTGACGCTGGTAGTGCTGTGTGACAGCCGCCAGCTGCTGCTGATGGGCCACCGCCATGTTCTCCTGGTTCATCTGCAACTGTGCTATCTGGGCCTGTAATATTACACCCGTAAGGTTGATGGTATGTGAAGGCAAGGTACATGTGTGAAATGAGTGAACGACGAATAAAACTGCACTTACCTAAAATGCCGAGAACATCTACGTGTTGCTCGGCTGCCGAGGCGCTATGGGGATGTCGAAGGAGCTCCTGGTCCCGTCTCGTCGAATCTGGCTCAGCGTGGGAATAGAGGACGACTCGATGGCGCTGTTGGCCATCCAGTATCGGCCGTGCTGCTTTCCTTCTCCCAACCTCATCAAGAGGTTTGTGTCCAGGGGGTCGGTGGCGGGGTCGAACGTCTCCCCATGGCGCTGGCGAGCCGCGGAGGTGTACTCAGTGAGCTTGGGGTGGACGCTCGCGTTGGTGTACGCGTCTGGCCCATCCGCCAGGTCGTAAACGTTGTCCGCCGCCGTCGCTTTGCCTTTGTGAGCAAGGGCATACCCCGTGAACACATTGACGGCTTGCCCACCATGCGACTGGGACTGCGAGGAAAACACAAACATGGTTACAAGTAATGACAATTGAGCGCTAGAATTAATAGATCAATAGAAGCATACCCATCTTTCCATGAACACTGGGATGGACTGGTTCCCTTGGTGGTGTGGTGCCCCTCGCATCTGTAGGCGGCGTTCCTGATGCTCTCTGCGCCTCTGGTACACCGTGTCCGTGGTCCACTCACGCACAATGGCCGCCCAGCAGTCCCGGTACTTGTCGCACCACTCCGGACACATCTGCATGACATCAAGTATTTGACATGCCAGAAAATGAATTAAATGTTTCACGGAAGAAGTCAGAATGAATGTTTCCTACTTAATTACCTGCATGTACTGCGCCTCGGTGAGGTCGGTCTCCCTCTAGAGTAGCATCTCCCTGACTTGCGGCTTCTTCACCACCTGGCCAAGCACGTCGGCGTAGTAGCTGATGACGCACTGGAGATGCGCCTCGTGGTACAGGTCCTTGAGATGATCTTTGCAGACCGCCTCCTGCACTCGTGCCGCATGTTGCTCTTTCCCCTCCTCGCACGTGAAGAAGTCCTGCACACAAAACTCACATAGAACTCATCATTGTTTCAAGAACGTCCAACGAATGCGTAGTATTAAGAAATATGGCTTCTTCACCACCTAGCCAAGCACGTCGAAGTGCTTCCATGCATCACCATCCGCTGGGTGTACCATCTTGTCATTGTATCTTTTACCATTCTTGTGCCACGTCATCTGTTTCGTGGACTCTTCTGTCATGTACAGCCGTTGGAGCCTCTGTAGGAAAGGAAGGTGCCGTATGACCATCTCAGAGATCTTAGATTGTTTCTTCTTGCCATCACTGTCTTCTACCTCCACAAACCTAGAGGCTTTGCAATTTGGACAGTGTTTTGTTGTCTTGTTGTCTCCCCTGAACAGGACGCACCCCTTCGGACAAGCTTGGATCCCCTCATACGACATCTTAAGTGCACGAAGGAGCCTCTGTGACTCATACGTGTTCTTCGGCAGGGAGTGAGGATCCGAAAGCAGTTTGCCAACAACTGTCAACACGAGATCGAAGCCGTCTCAACTAATGCCTAGTTGCGACTTCAATGATATTAGGCGTGGAATGGCATCCAGTTGCGAAACCATTGTATTTTTGTGAAGGGGATTTTGTGCCACCTCCATCATGGTGTAGAACACCTTTGCGGTTTCCTCTGGATCTTCCTCCACCTCCATTCCTTCAACGAACCTTGCATCGTGAAAGTCTGCCATCATGTCTACCATCCTGGCATCTGCATCATACTCCTCAAGGAGGGGTCTCACCACCTCCTCCCTAATATGATGGTGTTCACCATGGTGTCTCCAGCGGGTATAGTTTGAAACGAATCCGTTATTGTAAATATCTACTCCCACCTGACGCTTTCGTTTCTTTTTCTTGTTCTTACACTTGCTGCAGGGACACGACATCTGACTTGACCCTTTAGCAACTGGGCCAAATGCATGCTCCAGGAAAGCATTAGCCCCCTAACCCATTCCAAGCTCTTACTTGCGAAGCCCGTGTACATCCACTCACGGCCAGCCATCCTCTGTCATGCGCCAAAGTAAGCGAGTAATAAAACCAGCATTTGCATCTACAAGGCGTTCCTACCATCTAATAGGTGAAGGATAGGTCCTAATCCCACCCGAGGATGCATAGATGAGGTTAGCTTCCATGCTCCACTCCCATCCAAGACGGAATTTTGACAGCACCTCCTCGCTGTTCTCCCGATACACGTCCCGGCGGGGAGAGTGTGTATCCGGAGAACAACGGGGAGGTGCTGCTAAAACTCTGACTCAGATGAGAGCAAAACATGGAAGCTAACCCATCTACGCATCCATGAGCTATCCAAAAACATGGACAGTCTGAAAGAGATACCGTCAGATATGCACTGATCCACATACCAACGACCGCGTATCCCTTTCAGACGGGAGACGCCTAACTCGATTACACGATCTATGTACGACAACAGTAAGGAAGAGAGGTGATTTATACCTAAGGTGGCGGTGGAGGGAGCTAGCGGGACAGTGGCGACGAAGACGACCAGGGTGGCTGAGTCCCTCCCACGGGTCCTGCAAATAAGGGCAATAGGTTAGTTATTAAAACTATAAGTTACCCACGGGTCCTGCAAATAAAACTATAAGTTATTAAAAATTTTGACAGAACCTCCCCTACACGGGGAGGTTTCGATAACCTGCAAAAAGAACGGTACGAAGGCCGACATCCACAAACAACGGCACGAAGGCCGACAATCACAACGACACGTAGGCCGATAAGTAGAGCGGCACGAAGGCCGAAATGTAGAGAAGGGTGATATACCTAGTCATGACACGTGCGTTGATGGGGATGCCATGTAGAGAAGACGACGGGGTAAAGGCCGGCGAACCTCCTCCTTCTCCTCCTCTTTCTTCTTCCTCCTCCTCCCCCCTCTTCCTCTTCTTCTTCCCTCTTTTCTTCCCCTCCTCTTCCTCTTCTCCTTCTTCTTCTCCTTCTTCCTCTCCTCCTCCTCCTTCTTCTCTTCTTCTTCTTCTTCTTCTTCTTCTTCTTCTTCTTCTTCTTCTTCTTCTT
>CM041630.1:51313683-51421153 GCA_023333625.1 Bothriochloa decipiens | reverse complement strand
TTCTTCTTCTTCTTCTTCTTCTTCTTCTTCTTCTTCTTCTTCTTCTTTCTTCTTCTTCTTCTTCTTCCCTTCCCTTCTTCTTCTCCTCCCTTCCCTTCCCTTCTTCTTTCCTTCACAAAGTCAGCGACGGCGGTCGAGGGGGGAGGGGGGGCGGCGGCGGTCGTCCGCCGGGGGGGGAGGGGCAGGGCGGCGGTGGTCGCCGGGGTGGAGGACAGGGGACGGCGGCGAGGTGGCCGGGTGGGGGGCGGCGGTCGACGGGGTGGGGGACAGGGGGCGGCGGCGAGGTGGCCGGGGCGGCGATGGGGCTGGCGGGGTGCAGCCGGGGGGGCAGGGTCGACGGCGACAGGGGCCGGGGGAGCGGGGGGCGGTGGCGGTCGTCGGGGGGGGGGGGGGGGGCCCCGGGGGGGGGGGCGGCGGCGGGGGGGAAAGGCAGGGGCGGCGGTCGGGGGAAGGCAGGGGCGGCGGCGGTCGAGTGTCTGATGATAGGGTTAGAGATGGGCCTCGGGCCTTTAATCCACGATGCTCCTTTGTCGAGTGTCCAGGCTGGCACTCGGCAAAGTTTTTATCTTTTTTTGAATTTTGACTTCAAACTTTTTCTGTAGCCCAGGTGTATTGTATTAAAGCACATGTTCGAATTTGAGACCTTTTTATAATATTTTGCTATATTTTTTAAATTAATTTTGTTTCCTTGTATTTTTCTCAAAAATGTAAATTTGAACTGCAGGTGCATGAAATAATAAAACATAGAAATTCAAAAAATGATATTCATGTTGGAGAGTGTATTTTGAGGCCGTGTCCATAAACTCACCTAAAAGTTTGAACGCCTTGTCTACGAAAAACGACCATCCAGGTGCGGTAGAAGTGTTTTTAATTATACAAAATTCAAACGAAGTCCAAAAATCATGAAACTTGTCGAGGTGTCATGTTATCGTATGCAGAGGCTATGATAAAAATTTGAGAATGTTCGGAGCAAGTTGCGACGTCGGATGTCTAAAACTCAAACATCTCCACATGTGATCACAAGCTAATCACACGTGGATGTCTGGGTTTTAGGCACCCGAGTTCGCAGCTTGCTCGAAACTTTCTCAATTTTTTACCACAGCCTCCACATGCGATGACAACACACCTCGACAAGGTTCGTCATTTTTGGACTTCGTTTGGATTTTATATAATTTAAAAACACTTTTTTCGCACGTAACTCGTCATGTTACGACACCAACATGGTCGTAACTTCATGCGAGGTCCTGGATACGCCCTCAACATACTCTGAACATCATGAATACCATTTTTTGAATGATCAAATTTTATTATTTCATGTACCTGTAGTTCAAATTTGGAGTTGTCGGAAAAATTCAAAGAAAAATAATTAAAGAAATATAGCATAAAAAGTCAAAATTATCTCAAATTTTGAAGTTGTGATGTATTTACTGTATCAAGGCCCCATAAAAAAAGAGAAGAAAAAACAAAAAAATTACGCTTTGCCGAGAGCCAGCGCCGGCACTCGGTATAGAGGCCTTTGCCGAGTGCTGGCCGACGTGGCACTCGGCAAAGAGGCCTTTGCCAAGTGCTAGCCCTCCTGGCACTTGGCAAAGGATTTTATTAAAATAAATAAAAAACACCTTTGCCGAGTGCTGGCCGACGTGGCACTCGACAAAGGATTTTATTAAAAAAATAAAAGAAAAACCTTTGCCGAGTGCTGGCCATCTTGGCACTCGGCAAAGGTGGCTCCTTTGTTGAGTGCCTAACGGCATGGCACTCGGCAACGGGGATGGCCACGGATGACGTTTGTCCAGGCCCTACTTTGCCGAGTGCACCTCTTTGCCGAGTGCCTGGCTCTCGGCAAAGATCCCTTTTGCCGAGTTCTTCGCTTTGCCGAGTGCTAGACACTCGGCAAAGAAATCTTTGCCGAGTGCAGTCTTTGACACTCGGCAAAGAGCCTCTTTGCCGAGTGCCCGTGTTTTACCGCTCGGCAAAGATTTCGGCACTGGGCAAAGATGGCGTTTCCGGTAGTGGATGGTCTAGCTACAGCTATACACGTAGACCTCCTTCGACGCTCGTCGGATGCGCGTTGTACGTTTATCTGAACTATTTTCTTAATGCAATGATACACAAATCTTTGCGTATTCGCGAAAAAATTACCTTGACGGTTTGGTTTAGCGCTTAAGAATACCTATTTTCTTCTTGGAGGTCTTCCGCAACCAAGGAATTTACACATTTCTTGGTGGTCTTGTTAAGTGAATTTTTAGCATAGTTCAGGATTGTGGTAGTGTTTAGAGGAATCGTAGAGTGTTTTTATAGAAACCGGTTCCAAATATGGCCTAGCATGTCAAGTTCAAGACCCCCCAAATCATGGACCACAAGGAAATGCTGAAAACAACCGGCGTGTCCAAATGGAGGATGGTTTTATTAGGACAGCACGTAGCCATTGACACTGCGATAATCCAACTTTGATCCAATTGGAACAACCTGTATAGTATGAAATAAACGAGTTCCCATAAACGGCGTACCCCCAAATAGTTGGAGCTAGATTTTAATTGTGCCATTACAGCTGGAAATACCGAAACGTATAGCCAGCTCTTAATTATGGGGGCATATATACGATCACCACCAAGTAGTACTCCGTGTCCCTCTCCCTATTTTGTCATCTCCTAGATTGCCGTGGAACACGCAGAGCGCATACATCCGGCTTCTCCGGTGAATCATGACTCGGCTGCAAAAGTACAGCGTGAGTTGCCCCCCAACTCCAACTGGTGCGCGGCCGTGCAACGACGACACAGGCGGTCGTCACCGGCCCGTGTCAGCGCCAGCACCACCGCGAGGCACACGCACCACAACAGTGGCGTAACAGCATCAACAAGTACGTGCCGGCGAGCGGCGCGTCACCTGCCCTCACGCGCCCGCCAGCGCCCCCACCACGGCACCAAACCACCCCCACACGGCTCGCGAACGTAGGACGTAGGAGGAGGAGCCTCCACGGACGTCGCACCAGGAAATCCCCCACCCCAACCGCCGCCGCGCGCGTCCGATCCGCCATCCGCCGAGCGCGCTGGGGGGGCAGACACGGCACTTCGCGCGCGTCCGATTGAATGAGCCAGCACAGCACAGCCCGCCTAGGCCAGCCACCACCACCACCACCGCCCGTGAGAAGTCCCCGTCACGTTCGCGCTCCCTCCTTTCTGGCACCCGGACCCGGACCCGGGCGGCTGCTCCTCTCCTCTCGCTTGCCGCCGTGCCATCGTCCGCTTTTTTCTTCCACGGCGTTTTCGCGCCTCCTCCGATGGCTACAGCACGGCTGACAGCGAAGTAGGAGGGGTATAAACTTGTTTTCGCCTCTCCTCGCCTCCATCTTTCCTCAAGCATAGAAATTGGTCGCTGTTGTACTTGGCATACCTCCAATCGGGATAATCCACATACGTAGGCGCGCGGTCCCCGTTGTTGAGCTCACACAGAACAGCACAATCGTTTGCTCGGCCATTGCCAGATCTGACTGTGTGGCAGTGTGAAAGTAAGCAATCGACGAGCCGCGGTCTAGTATACTAGGGTGGTGCATCATGCATCATCGGTGGGGGCCATTTGACTCTCGCGCGCTCGCCTCCGTGTACGAGTCAGCCCCACTTGATTTTTGTGCTCCCGGCCCCCGGCGGGGCTCTTGTTCGTTTCCTCCCTTTGGGTTTGGCCCCGAAAACGCTCCGAAAAAACATAGCTTTTTCACGCTGGTTGCGGGTTTACGTTTACATGGCCAGCCAGGGCGGTGCACGACGCCGTCGTCTCCCTCTTTTATCTGCCCCGCGAGGCCAGAAGAGCGCTAGCTGCTGGCGGCGCCCTCGTAGACTCGCTCCACATGTCCCCCCTCTCGCTTTATCTACCTCTCCCTCTCATAGCCATAGCCGCGGCCAGCCAGCGTCTCGAGCTCTGTCGCAAGTCGCACCTCCTCTCCCTCGTGCCCATTCCTCTTCTTCGGCCTTCCCTATTTCTTAGCTCGCTCACCTAGCCGGCAAGCCACATGCTGCATGTGGCGGAGTGGAAGTAGCGGCTGCGTCTTCCTGGCCGCGTGAGGGTTTCTCGGCAATTCGGCGGATTCAGGGGTCGCCATCGCCGCCGTTGTGACGGCGGCGGCGGAGTTTGGCATCGAGTTCTTCAGAGCTAAGCCGCCTATTTTTAGGCGGGCGCGTCTCGCGTTCCTTCTGCCCAACTCGAGCCTCTTTCTTTCCATTCCATGGCATGACGTTCGTGACATGATGATTCCCTTCCGTATTTGCTCCCGCCAGGCCACCGGCGGCTGCTTGGCTGCGCTCCGGCTATTTTAATGCGTGCCTTGTTTCCCTCTCGCCTCATAAAAAATTCATAATTCCTTGGGATCTGAGGGGATCCGCGCGGGGTTGGTAGGATCGTGGGCAGAGATTTTAGCCAGGAGTGTACGTGGAGGAGAAAAACCAGTCTTTCTTCTTCTGCTGTGACTTGCAGTGCGCTCCTGATGAGCTTCGGCGGCATGTTCGATGGCGCCGGCTCCGGCGTCTTCTCCTACGACACTACGGGCGGCGGCGGCGGCACGGGCATGCACAACCCCGGCCGCCTCGTCCCGGACCCGCCCCTCCCGAAACCCGGCGGATTCGGCGCCACCGGCCTCTCCCTCGGCCTGGTAGACGACGGCTTCTTCTCTGAGTTTTCTGATTCTTTCTTTCTTGTGCATGCTCATGTGTCTGACAGGACTCATTTTTTGTTGTTCTAGCAAACGAACATGGAAGGGGGCCAGCTGGGCGACTTGAGTCGTATGGGCTTGATTGGCGGCGGCGGCGGCGGGAGCGCGAGCGGAGGCGACGGTGACTCGCTGGGCCGCGCCCGGGAGGACGAGAACGATAGTCGGTCAGGCAGCGACAACGTCGACGGCGCCTCCGGTGACGAGCTCGACCCGGACAACAGTAACCCGCGCAAGAAGAAGAAGCGATACCACCGCCACACGCCGCAGCAAATCCAAGAACTCGAAGCGTATGTTGCCTAACATCGCAAGCCGGGCCATGGAAGAAATATTCTTTTCACGAGTTTTTTTAGACCTCTTCATGCTAATATAATGATAATCATATGCACGCGCAGTGTGTTCAAGGAGTGCCCCCACCCCGACGAGAAGCAAAGGATGGAGCTCAGCAAGCGGCTCAACCTCGAGAGTCGGCAGGTCAAGTTCTGGTTCCAGAACCGCCGCACGCAGATGAAGGTTCGTTCGGAGCGTGAATATATTCAGTCAAATCAAACCATGGACGACATGTGTCGATCGTGTCGGACTGCATCTGCGTGGGTGATGACAATTTCATGTCTTGTGTGCATCGTCGTGATATATGAGCAGACGCAGATCGAGCGGCACGAGAACGCGCTGCTGAGGCAGGAGAACGACAAGCTGCGGGCGGAGAACATGACGATCCGGGAGGCGATGTGCAACCCCATCTGCGCCAACTGCGGCGGCGCGGCCGTGCTCGGGGAGGTGTCGCTGGAGGAGCAGCACCTCCGCATCGAGAACGCGCGGCTCAAGGACGAGCTGGACCGCGTCTGCGCCCTCGCCGGCAAGTTCCTCGGCCGCCCAATCTCCTCCGCTGGCAGCTCCATGTCGTCCCTGCAAGGGTGCTCCGGCCTCGAGCTCGGCGTCGGCACCAACGGCGGCTTCGGCCTCGGCCCCCTCGGCGCGTCGTCAGCGCTGCAGCCCCTCCCCGACCTAATGGGCGCCGGCGGCCTGCCGGGCTCCGTGGGTTCGTCGGCGGCCATGCGCCTGCCCGGGATGGGCATCGGCGGCACCCTCGACGGCGCGATGCACGGGGCCGCCGACGGCATCGACCGCACCGTCCTCCTCGAGCTGGGTCTCGCCGCGATGGAGGAGCTCATGAAAGTGGCGCAGATGGACGAGCCGCTCTGGCTTCGCAGCCCCGACGGCAGCACCGGCGGCCTGGAGACGCTCAACTTCGACGAGTACCACCGCGCGTTCGCCAGGGTGTTCGGGCCCAGCCCCGCGGGCTACGTCTCCGAGGCCACCCGCGAGGCCGGCATCGCCATTACCAGCAGCGTGGACCTCGTAGACAGCCTCATGGACGCGGTACGTTGTACGCAACCAGCTGGGAGCCATGTGTTCCATGTTAATGCTACGTGTCGTTCCATTTCCATGGACATACATCGACATATGTTTCGTGCAGGCTCGGTGGTCGGAGATGTTCCCGTGCATCGTGGCGAGGGCGAGCACGACGGACATCATCTCGAGCGGCATGGGCGGCACGCGGAGCGGGTCAATCCAGCTGGTGAGTCATCCCATCCGTCGCCCACACACTCTCGTCGCGCAAGGCGCAATGCCGCCATGCTCAATCGCGTACGCGACGTGACGACGTACGTCCGTGCTTCTGGGATGTGATGCATGCAGATGCACGCGGAGCTGCAGGTGCTGTCGCCGCTGGTGCCGATCCGCGAGGTGCTCTTCCTTCGGTTCTGCAAGCAGCACGCCGAGGGGCTGTGGGCCGTGGTCGACGTCTCGGTGGACGCCATCCTCCGCCCCGACGGCGGCAGCCACCACCACGCGCAGAACGGCGGCGGCGGCGCCGCCGGGTACATGGGCTGCCGCCTGCTCCCCACAGGCTGCATCGTGCAGGACATGAACAACGGTTACTCCAAGGTACGTAACCCGGCCCGGCCGTTAGCATGGTTGCGTTGTGCTCCACCGCCGTACGTCGTCCGATTCGGCTGTCGTCACAAATCCGCACGGCGCAGCGGCATGTGGCGGGTACAGTGCGCGAGTTACGCCTGCATTTAGAGCGGCCGCGGGCCAGTATTTTATGCTGCCCGACGCGTGCGCGTACGTGGGGCGAGCGAGTCTGCGAGAGCTGAGTGAATCCAAGGCCGGCCGCGCGGCGCCACTGCCGGCTGCTGCTGCCTGCGCGCGCACACCAATGGATGCTCCCAGGAGCGGCAGGTCAATGCTCTGGTAGCCAGGGGCCCAGGGCACCGAGACGTGTGCGAGGTCAGTCTGGTCTCTCCGTTCCGTCGTCTGCGGAGTGCGCCGGCTCGGACGGACGCGGTGGCCGCCGTCTGACTCGGCAGCGAGCTTGCATTGACCTGTAGCATGGGCATTAGCCTAGGGTATCACATGATTTCTTTTTCTAACCAGTTTGGAAACATTTCGATGCTTCCGCTACTGTACGTGCGCTGAAATGCTTGCTGTCTCGGGCGGGCCGCTTGGTCTCCTAGATCCAGTTTTTTAGGGCATACCATCATGCTGTTTAATCGTCGTCACTGACGAGTGCCGAGCTTGTGACTGCACGAATGCGACCTGTAATGTAATGGGGTCGTCGATAGATTCCAAATCTCTCACGACCCATCAACATATGTCTAGGTTGTAGACCTTGTTTGTTTGCTGTGCGTTAACATATCGTTTCCAGCCATAGTGCTTGTGTATCCTGTAGTACTAGCACCAGCAGTATGCATAATGCCTTAGCTAGCGAGGGCTTTGCAGTGGTCAAACTGGGTTTCTTCTGAACCCTGAACTCCTGCGGCCGATCGACGCCTTTTCTGATCGATTACGACGATAGACACGCAGCATCCTGTATCCCTGTCGCGGTGCATCCGTACCGCATTGCTTGTCCGCTTGCCATTTCTTGCGCGTCTTTTACCCTCCCGTCCGTGGCCAGCGGCACAGCTCCTTTTACCTGCTTCCGCCATTACTGCGCTGTCGCGGGCGGCAACAAGTGGCCATGGCCGACGTGGAAGGAAGGCCCGTGCTAACGCTGCTCTGTACTTTGCGTGCTGCCCACAGGTCACGTGGGTTGTTCACGCGGAGTACGACGAGGCGGTGGTGCACCAGCTCTACCGCCCGCTGCTCCAGTCCGGCCAGGCCCTCGGCGCGCGCCGCTGGCTCGCCTCGCTTCAGCGCCAGTGCCAGTACCTCGCCATCCTCTGCTCCAACTCTCTCCCTGCCCGCGACCACGCCGGTGAGTACACTTCATCATTGGTTTTCGTTCCTGGGATTCGGATTGATAGACGATGTGATGGTTAACAATGGCGACGGCGGTGAACATGCATGTTTGGATTCAGCGATCACGCCGGTGGGGCGGAGGAGCATGCTGAAGCTGGCGCAGCGGATGACGGACAACTTCTGCGCGGGCGTGTGCGCGTCGGCGGCGCAGAAGTGGCGGCGCCTGGACGAGTGGCGCAGCGGCGGCGACGGAGGAGGAGGAAGCGCCTCCGGAAACGGCGGCGGCGGCGCCGCGGGCGAGGGGGAGGAGAAGGTGCGCATGATGGCGCGGCAGAGCGTGGGGGCGCCCGGGGAGCCCCCCGGCGTGGTGCTGAGCGCCACCACGTCGGTGCGGCTGCCCGCCACGTCCCCGCAGCGCGTGTTCGACTACCTCCGCGACGAGCAGCGCCGCGGCGAGTGGGACATCCTGGCCAACGGTGAGGCCATGCAGGAGATGGACCACATCGCCAAGGGCCAGCATCACGGCAACGCCGTCTCCCTCCTCCGGCCAAATGTAAGCACACTCGCTCCTCCCTACTTTTCACTGCCACTTCTTTTTACCATCGCGGTTGATGGAATTATTATCTGTTGCACTTTCATTTTGGTACCACATTGAAATGCAATACTGTCCTCTCATCAAGTGTAGTACAGTACCGGCCCCGGATCTGTGCATGTGTATATTGCATGGATTGAGGCCTTGAGGGACACCATGACATAAAGAAGAGGACAAACCAGAAAAGGTTAAATTATACTGCAGCTTACCAGAAACTGGGGCATGGTTGACATTTGTGAGAGAAAGCTCATGTCAGCTTTCCTGTGTGTGTTTGGAAGCATGCGTGGCGGCCCTTGTCCTTGTGCTCAGAAAAGCTTCCTTTTTATCTTCCTCCGAATAGTACTTGTCAGTAAAAAAAATACAATTCTTGATTTAAAATAAATAAATTTTAAATTTCATCAATCTTACAGAAAATAGTATCTGTTTTATATATCTGAATAGGTTTATATAAAAGAATATTCTATGATTAGTCTAGTGATACATGTTCTGCGTCGTAGATTTTACTTTTGCATATAAATTTGGTCGAGCTTAAAAATTATTTGACTAATAATTTTTTTAGGACCGAGCAATGCAATTTCTTGATCTCCTCCGTGCCCTTTTGTTGTTTTTTTCGCGCATCATGTTCTGTTTGATATAATTCAGATTCACGAGTTGTGTTCTATCCCTTCTAATTCTGAGTTTTTTTTTGAATTTTCAACCGGGGGAAATCCTTACCTAAATATATTCAAAAATTGTCCAAAATGACGGATTTACAAAAGATTTGAGGAGGAAAATAAAACAAAACCAACGCCAACGAGGTGCCGGTCGCCTCCACACCGTGCAGAGCCCAAATCGGACTCGCCAGCGACAGTGGGAGGCGCGCACCGGCAAGAGTCCACGCTTGGACAAAGAGTGGATGGTGCCGGCCGCCGCCACACCATGCGGAGCCGCTCCCGGACTCGCCCGCTATGGTGGGAGGAGCGCACCGTCAAGTGCCCACGCCTGGACGGAAAGAGGAGGGGTGCCGGCCGCCGCCACACCACGCGGAGCCGTAAACGGACTCGCCCGCGCCGGCGGGAGGCGCGCACCGGCAAGTGCCCACGTCTGGTCGGAGACCGGGAGAAGAGGAAAGAGAGGATGCCTCCAAGGAGGAAACGGCGTCCGCAGACGTCGTCGTCCGGGCTTTCGCCCTATCCTCAAACAACCCGGCCAAGTCCAGAGATCTACGTCCTCACCGTGGCCTGGCAACATCAGCAGCACCTCCATGGCACCGCAAGCGTGCCAACACTCGGCCGCCACCTGGCAACGCCACCACGGCGCTGTTGAAGCAACCCAGCAAAACCACAGCCGACCGCACCACCATGGTGCCGTCGGCGAAGCCGCATCACCACCTTCGCGAGCTGCGCCTGCTGCCTCACGGGGACAACAAGGCACGCGTGACGCGACCGCGGCGAGTCGCGGTGCGCCACACTGGGAGAAGGGCGGGCCACTTGCCGCCGCCACACGAGGACGGCAGGACCAGGATGGCTGGTAGAGCTCGCCGCCAGCGGGTTGACGCACGAGAGCTCGACGACAAGGGGAAGCACCGGACCGCGCGAAGCGAAGCGCCGCCCGTCGATAGGCCAACGCATGGCCCCGCCGGGCCAGGCGCAGGAAACGAGGGAGGGGGTAGGGGGCCTCTGGAGCTCGGTCGGGCGTGGAGATAGCAGACCCGGTCTCGGCGGAGCCGGATCCGCCCATCCCAGCGCCGGTTGCACCTCCGGCCGGCTCCCCACGGGTGTGGATGGGGGGCGGTGTCAGAGGGTTTGGGCTCGAACGCCGGCGCCAGCCCCGCAAGCCGGCCTCCGCCTTGAGGTGATAAGGGGGTGGGGGGCTCGGGAGGAGATGGGCCGTCGTTGCCCACCATCCGCCAACGCTAGCGGAGAGGAAAGGGAAGGAGCGCCACTGGGGAGGGGAGGAGCGGCCGCCGCCCACCAACGCCGGAGACGACGGAGAAGGGAGGAAAGCGGCCGGAGCACGAGTAGATCCTGTCATGGCGTGGCCGGATCCGGCCGATGTGGAGCTGGAGCCGCCACGACCCGCAGGAGAGGGCCGGCGCCGCCGCTCCTGAGCTTCGCGCCTCCTCCTCGCCGGAGCAGGAGCGTCGCCTGCGGTTTCGCCCCGCCGCCACCTTCCTCGCACGCCGCGCCGGCTTCCGGGCTGCGCATTCAGGCGGCGGCGATGCAGGGGTGGGGTGGGGAGGGGGAGGGGTGGCGGCGGCCGGCTAGGGTTTCGCCCCGAGCCGCCCGCGCGTGGGCGACGCGGGGTCCTTGTGCAGCAAGATCTTTCTAGTTTCACAGGTGTTTAATTTGAATCCGAGCAAACCATTTCCAATTCTGAGTTTACCCAAACTGATATTGATTTTACTATGGCACTGGTGAATTTCTAATCGCATACTACTTACAACGGTTATCACGAAATCCATAATACAATTCTGGTGCACATTTTTTTAGTTCAAGAAGTCAAATCCGTTTGTTCTCTTCTTGTAGGCAACAAGTGGCAACCAGAACAACATGCTCATCTTGCAAGAGACCTGCACCGACCCATCCGGCTCTCTGGTGGTGTACGCGCCGGTGGACGTGCAGTCCATGCACGTCGTCATGAACGGTGGCGACTCTGCATACGTCTCTCTCCTTCCCTCCGGGTTCGCCATCCTCCCGGACGGCCATTGCCATCAGCAATCAAACCCTGCACAAGGTTCACCAAACTGCAGTGGTGGCGGCAGCAGCAGCACCACCGGGTCTCTGGTCACAGTGGCGTTCCAAATCCTGGTGAACAACCTGCCCACCGCTAAGCTCACCGTGGAATCGGTGGATACCGTCAGCAACCTGCTCTCCTGCACCATCCAGAAGATCAAGTCTGCGCTACAGGCCAGCATTGTCACGCCCTAGCGGGCATTTGACATGGATTCCGGCCACCGATTCTCACAGAAGGACGGAGCCGGATGCCATGTCAAATGCTTAGCTCGAGGCCATGATGCTAAACAAGATTGCATTGAGCTCGTCGCTTCAGTCAGCGTGCAAGGAAACTTATGGTGCTTCAGAGGCAGCGAAACAACAAGAAGGGTATTAAAATAAGTTATATAGTGTGGAGCATATAGAGCAATATATGGGGTGAGGTACACAGGGATTAAGTCAAGAACGAACCGTGCGCTAGGCTTGAATTGCTTGAGCAAACATGTTTTACTATTGCTTAAGCTTGATATGCTCATGTGGTGGTTCGGGTATTGACTTAAGTCTCTGGCAAAGAAAGTGAAACCCCTAGGCCTTCTCCTATATATATGTAGCAGTTTGTTTTAACCATTTTGTGAAGAGTTTTTTCTTTTTTTTAATTTCTCCAATATAGGGAAATATAGAGAGATGAGGGATATGCATATGCCCCTAAGATAAATGGCTTTATTTGTGTTTGTAACGTTTCTGTAGTGTTAATTCGTTTGGGTTGATATGATATATATGCTTTGTGTCTGTGTGTTCAAGGTGGATAAATATGTTCTAGTGTAGCTCATTTAAAGATCATGTAATGCCTTTTAATAGAGGATACAGTCCATCACAAAATTATAGGTTTACCGACTCATTTCTACAAGGAAAGTAACTTGATCTTTATATGTGATTTCATCCAGAATTGGCCATTTGGATGTAGATGCTAGTGGTAAGGGAAAATTTAGATTATGCATCATAATGAGGGTTCATTTATGTGGTAATTTAGAGGTTACTTGATATTATGTTTTATAATATCATATTAGTATAGTAGGAAAATTTTTCTAGAAAATAAAATAGATCCATTGGTAATTATATTATCAACGTGTTTAGAGTGTACATAATTTTTATGATTAAATATCTCTAGTTTTATCTAGAATTCATTTTTTATGGGACCGAAAGTATCGTAAGTATCTGCATCCGTGGGGCCTATTTGAATGATCTTTTTATTGAGATCTGTGCTGGGATCATAGGCATCACAAAAAGCTGTAAAAAGCTACAACAATAGAATCTTCGGAACACAAGCTAACCAATCACACCACAGGAAAATAGACTCCACGATCGGTTAAAACTATGACGATTCCTTTCACGTTTATACATGGCAAAAACAATTATGCGAAGGTTTCCGCGTACCGCTTTGGATTGACCAAGGGCATGTTTCGAATATTTGTCCATCGTTGTTTCGCCCTAGAGTCTCGTTCGAAGAGTTGCAATGCACCATTTACCAAGACAGCCACACATCAGTTTTTATGTCGGTAACTGTGACAATGGTGGGTTACATCCATGTGAAACTTTATAAAACTTGCTCTCTCTATCTCTTTCTATAATCAACCTGATCATATCTGCTAGTGTGTCATGATATTTAAGTGCATTAGATAAAACCACCGCTAATAATGAGTCTGGCCTCACTGAGTCTCCAGCGATTCGCCGCACCTAGCCCGGGCCTCCGTCGCCTTTGTGCGGTTGTGCCTGTGCCGCGGGCCGACCTTCTCTCTAGCACCGGTGATCGGATCCGCTCTCGAGTTCTTCAAGCTCATCGGGAATCCCCCAACGCCGTACGAACGAACCCATTACCCATCAATAATGATCGGTCGGTGATAGTGACACCCCGGAAACGAAGAGTAGAGTAGCACTTTTCTTGTACCTCCCTCTCATTTTTGCAAACCTGCTACGTGCACTATAAAAAGTTCAAAATTCAGAAGCAGCCCAAACAAAATTTCTCCGTACCACGACTACCAAATGATCATATCGCGCCTGCAGATTCGCGGCTCGTTGAGCTTTCCAGAGAGAACTGGGGAGTGAGAGTGAGACCTCCCGGACGGACGGCCCCGGGGTCCGGAGCGTACGTACGGCGGATATCGTCGTTGGGCTCGCGTCGCTCTGCTCGGTACGGGGCCAAGCCAGGACCCAGGACTGGTGGCGCTGCTCGCCCGAGTTGCTGTTGGCGGCCGGCCACGGCCATCGCGCGCGGCGATGCCAGCCCCCTGCCACTTGCCGCGCGACACGCAAAGTCCACCGCGCCGCCGCCGTCTCCTTCTCCGGTGTCAAATGCTACACTGTAGGCCGGTCGTCCCGTCCCGTGTTCGTTCATCTCACATCTGGTATGTATAGTGGTAGGTAGGTATTCTACTGTACTCCGTACATACGTGTATCGGTGTTCACACCTCGCACGCATGGAGACGCACGCAGTGCCTTGCACTGCATCTTTCAAGTCTCAGAAGTCCTGTTACACAAATGAGAGAGGAAAAAAGTCTCAAGAGTCCTTGTTCACGGGACTGTAGCTGTTACTGTGCGCCCCCGCCCCACAGCGGCCCAGCCACACACAACCCACAAGATCAACGCAACGTCAGGACGTATCGGGGCCCGGGTGGCGGTTTGACGGCAGGCCGGCCGGCCGTCCGGGGCCGGCGGTGGCAGAGGCTTCGTCAATCTTTCACATGCTGCATTTGCACCTCGGCTGAGAGCAAAAAGGTTGCCAGAGAAAGAAAGTTGTACGCTGATGAGTGATCATGATGCCCGGCAGTAAAAAAAGGTGGAGGAAAAAGAGACGCTGCTGGCAGTTACAACGACCTGTCGCGATCACGAGACTGCCTTGCCTTTGCCCCCCGTTGCCCCGGCTGCCCCGGCACAAGTTCATGCTCGCCTTCAACGCCGCAGCGACGAGGCCCAGCGAGTCAGAGGCCATGCCGCCTGTGACGCTCGCCCTCAACACCGCAGCGACGAGGCCCAGCGAGTCAGAGGCCATGCCGCCTGTGTAACCTGCCTGTAAGTACTCGGTGCTTCGAGGCTGAGCAGTTTGCGAGACTGCGCGATAGTGCCATGTTCGACGTTTTGTCATTGGCGTAACGTAACCGCCTGACACGGCTTGGTACAGCAAGTTGGGCGTAATAGTACGTGTGTAATCGATACAGATACAACAGCATGAGTGAGCGACAGACTGAGGAGCTGTTAGTTCTGACGCCTGACGAACTGCAAATATGCGCGATCTTACAACGTTCACGTCGTGGGCCTGTTCCCAACCTACTACCAGTCTCGTATCTTTTCGTCCCTTGTGATCTCTGCCGCCAAAGACCCTACGTTGGCAGTAGTTTGTGCCACCGGTACACTACACCATCTTGGCATTATATTTCAGGCTCAGGTCGAGAGATATCGGTGTAGGATCATTCCATTTCGGAGAACACAAAGGGCCTGTGCGAGACTGTTCAGTAGCTCCGTGCTTCCATGTACGCACATCTTGCCACTGAATTCACGCTAGGAGCAAAGCCCCACTACAGTCTCCAGTGCTCGTATACATGGAGATGGCGAGCGAGCACCCCCAGCAACTCATCCAGGAAGAGAAGGTCGGCAGGCTGCAGGGTGCAGGCCGGTTTATTTGAAAGTTTGCAACATGTACAGACTACTCGAGAGCTTGCCCAGTTCACCGCTGGCCAGTTCACCCATGAGAATACAGTCCAAGGCTACAGGGATCCGATATTGGAGCACCACTTTGATCCTGACGACTTCAAGGCTGTGGGGTCACGACTCACGAGGGTAAGCAGCCGCGAGGCTGGAACCAACAGGTTGTGAAACCTTAGCAGACCAGTCTGACCGATGTCCATTGCTTCTTTGGATAAACAAAGAAGAAGATTTGGCCGAGTTTACATCTGATTTGATTGACGCCGGAAGCATCACTCTCTTCCCATAATCCTTTTGCATTGTTAGCAGAACGACAAAACAACAAAACGACCATGACTCTCTTCCCATAATCCTTTTGCAGTGTTCTTCAAATTTCATCCGTCCACCTCTCCTGATCCGGACGTTCACGTTCGTTCCCCTGACTCTGATGGCCTCCTGCTACTCTGATGGCCTCCTACTTGACCTCGGAACAAACTGTAAAGTAGCATCCGCGTCAGCTTCCTGATCCCTCCCAGGTCAATCAGATTCAGAGCCTGCGCGTGATCACACATTCATTTTTCATTTTTACAGAAAAACAGAAACCAAGAGAAGACTCAGTCCTGCGAGGTTGTTGAAGCATTGCGGTCAGCACAATAGGGATCCAGCGAAGCGACCTAATGCCATTGAATCACCCTCAAATGATGGTGGTTACGGTTGCGCCACGCTAGTCTTGGACGATCTATCCAGGCCACCTAAACCTAATTGCGGAGGCTCAACAGTGATAGCACTTACTCTGAACCACACCAAACAAACCTACCCACCTGAAACGTCCATTAGCCCTTAATTCCTATTAGCGCAGTTTGCTAAGGAATTCAAAGCTAATACGATGCCAACACACTTGTCGCCTGTCACGCCGAAAGAATCCGTCTAGTCTACTGCCATATATGAATCTCCTCCATATCTGGTGATCATGATCATTCATACATGTGTCATGTGTGCAGAACACATGGCATTGTAAATCTCTTTGGACCAGATCGTTCCAGAAAGGTAGGTAGTTCGACCGGTAGCAGACACGGAGACAACAACAAGACACCACACAATGCTTCAGGAAAAACGACAATGAAAACAGTGCAAAAGTAAAGCTATCATTGAGCATTTTCCTCTTAAAAGAGGTAATAATGGAACGAGGAAAAATAAAGGACAAAGGAGATATCCAAAACTGAAAACGAAGTTGGGATGTAGATATGAATGCAAAATTATCAATGGAATTAGATGGACGGAGAGTGACCCATGAATGGGTCATCCGAATCAGGCATAACGTGGCCTGTTCCGCACATTTCATTCTTCTGCACTTTCATATATTAAAACGAGGTTTGAGCCTGATTGATGAACAAGTTTGAGCCTGATTGATGAACAAGCTAATATCCTTCAGTCACTGCTGCTAACAACAAATCAAGCGAGAAATAGACGAGGTTATAGGCTCCGGCATCTGAGAACACTAGCAGATATGGACTAGGCAGGTTTTCAGAAAAGAAAAGACTGAAGAGAACGACAAGCAAATTAGCAAAAGCAACTCCCATCATCAAATGACAAGGCCAGATGACAAATGACAAGCGCTAGTATCTTGTGAGACACAGTACTCCTACGAGACAACGTTATTATTGCTATTTGCAGCGAGTGCTGACAATCTCATGTGGCGAACTGAGGAGAGTCAGCTTAAGTCAAAATACTATGGAATGGTGTCCTATTTGTTATTAGACAACGATGGAATGAATCAGTAAAAAGAAAAAAAAAACTTCGCAGAAACTAACCTTGCAGTCCATTCCGAAAGTCCACATTTTGGAAATCACAGCACCTTCAGGGCACATCATCTTCCCAGAAAATACCAGACATGATAACTATAGGTCACAACAGATTCCAACTATTGGCCTCCCAGGGTTTGTTTTTGTAAGTGCAGTTCAGAGATTTCAAATGATAGTACTATGAATAACACAAGCAGCACTAGACAGGTCCAATTCACTACGTGCATCTGTTCAGTGTCTAAAATGATAGTACTATGAATAACTCAGATGTTCAACAGTGAGAACACAAACCAACTACTACTATGACCTATCAGCATGACATCCAGCTTCACAGTCAACACAGATCTGACCTGAATAAGGCCAACTGCAGTGCTACAAAAACTGTCATCATTCTGTTCCAAACAGAATGGACTAGTCATGTACAGTTTGTTCGCCTTCCCCTCTGTCTGTTGATTGTCAATTTGTCATGATGATACAAAACTTGGTGCGCTGAATGGACAACAAGGTGCCCCTGACAGCCAAGATCGATTTTTTTTATTCTATCATTTTCCCCAGTTTTGACAGGAAAGTGAAAAAAAAATATGTTTGATAATCAAGGGATTGCTTATATTCAGATAGGAGAAATGTCTGAAAGATCACTAAAGCTGATTAGGTTCATACGTCTGCTGTGTAGTTACCGAGTCTCTGAGTCCAACACAAACATTTCTTTAGTTATGGTTTCAGTCAGTTGTTTGACAAGCAATTTAGCTAATGAACTAATATTAGCCGCTAAGAGCTAAGCCTTTCTTTTGCTGAACTTCACAATCAGGTTAGACTTGCTCAGTAGTCGACTCAAGACTATGTGCATATGAGAAACCAACAACTGAAAGAAGGTGAATAAACATTACATGCCAAGTAAACAACATCAAGTGTAAAAACCCTCGCAAACTAAGTATTATTAGTACAGACCAAGAAATGATCCAAGTCCTGGCCCAACACCCCCGCCCCCCGCCCCCAATATCTCCGAACACTTCTTATTGTCCCAACACTTCTTATTGGAGAACTAGTTCTCGAATCTCAAAATTGTGGAACTGGGGTTTGATTCTTAAGGTAAGACATATGTTTGTATAATGCTGTTCAATGGCAGCTCTTTGATGGTAATGTTTCTATCAAGAACCAGACTTGGTGTCCCAAGTGGATAAACATACATGAACACATGAAACAGGAGGCTTTGGTCTCCAATCTTCATGTCAATGTAGCAGATTTATTCATAGATTCATACCTGACGCCATGACTCGTCCAAAAAGTTGGAAATTCACTTTGCTAATTTCTATCATTTATTTGTCCAGATTTTGTAAACAATGATATGCAGATCCTATGACTAGAAAAAAATGATTTAAATGTAATCTTCACTGTCATAATCATACAGAGGCTGTCATTGATATGAAGCAATAAGCAAATCCTCCGTGGAGTTCAAATGTTTGTCTGGACTCTGGAGGCTCCTAAAAAATGTTCATCATGTACACAGAAGAATTAAAGATAATACTCCCAACTGTGAACGCTGTACTATGGTTCAAAATGATATCTTTTGTTCTGTTGTTTTGCTAGAGCAGTTTGGTTTGCTTCTCCTCTAGCTATCAAAATCAGATTTCCTGGAAGGCTCTTCCTCTGAGTTTTTACACTATACAGAGTATTTGCACTAACCTGAATTGTTCTGATGATATTGAAGAAAGAGTGGCATATCCACTCTATCATTTTTCCAGGCAAAGGCTGCCAAAAGGCAAGGCTTAATACGAAGCTTGCGTTGTTGAACAACAAATATCTGGTAACAGGTTTCAGAATCCTTGAAGCAATAATGATTATGACGACATGGTTCCTTTCTAGCTGTTGTTGCAGGTCGGATGCCTCATACATCAATGCCAGGAGACTGGTCTATGCATTTACAGAACATATCATGGTTTCCAGCCCCTTGACATTACATGTTCTGGCAAAAATATCTCATGCTAATTCTCCCCTTCATGCGGAGGCCTTTAGTTACACGATCTCCATCTTGACTCATTGCAGATTCATGAACATAATTTCCTTGCTGATAGTTCTGAACTCATCACCTGTATGAAGGAACAATGTGATATTACTCTGGATTGGCGAATAAGGCATCATCATAAGAGGAAATTTACACCACATTTCTACATAAAAGAACTCTATAGCTGACCAATTAGCTAGACATGCTATAGTTCTATAAGATTGTCCATCCTAATTTTGATGTTCTAACTTGAATCTTGTGGTGACTGTCCACTAGAAGTAAGACTCTGCAACTAACCATTAACATTAAGAGCTGATCTTTGAAAGTCTAGCCTCCCCCATCCCCCCAACACACCCACACACAAAATATCACTTCAAATCATGACACAGCGGTGATGACACCAATGCAAGAAGTTAACCTTTTCCAACGGGAACAACAGTGCTTGCTCAGAATCAAGCTTGCAAGTTGATGTCCAGAGCCATCATATGATTCTATTTCTCACTCGATGTACAGTGATTCAACACCCGAGTCGTCTCCACTCTCAGCACCATCAGCGTCAGCATTATTTTTCCGGCCACCACCATCGCCAAGAAACTCATTCCTCAGTTCAGATCCACCACGGTGGCCGCCACCAAGTTCATCCCACCCACGACCCATGCTGGTGAACATTCTGTCCATATTCGCCCTCTGCGGGCTGATCAGGAGCAGCTCCTCCAGCTTCCGTCTTGCATCATGTATTGCATTCGACTCAACAAGCTCCCCTTTGTAATATGCGTCCCTGAGGAACACTGTATGCAGCTTCCCCTGATTCCCCCTCGTGGATATGTAAAATATGCCCTGGTACTTCAGCAAGAACTCCTTGATCTTCTTGGGCACACCGAGTGCGTCGCGGAACAGCGCAAGGCGCTCCAATGTGGTGCGCTTCTCAACTGTGAGCGAGAGAAGCTCATGGACAGCAGCGACCGCGCGCTTCTCCATGCGGCGTTTTGCCTCAAGCGAGCGCAGGTCATGGCCCGTGACGTCTGCATAGGGCGAAGCGTAGGGGAGGCGCTGCCATTTCCAGACAGCGATCCGGAAGTACTTGCCGATCTTAAACCCTGGCGGGAAACGAATGGGGAACGCGAAACGCGCGTCCTCCTCCGCGGAGCCGGGGGCGCGGTGCTCGCGGTAGTGGCGCTCCCGAGCACGCTCTACGGCGGCGACGGTGAGCGGCGGGTCGGTGGGGGACGGCAGGAATTCGACGAAGCCGTCAGAGGTGAGGCGGAACAGGGAGGGGTTGGACTGGATGATAGATTCGGCGAAATCATCGGGGAGGCCGAGGTCGCGGCGGAGGAGGTGGATATGCTCGAGGCGGAGACGGTGGTGCGGGGGCGCAAGGAGGAGGAGCTTGCGGAGTCGTAGGACGGAGGCGCCGGGGAGCGCGGCGGCGATGGCGTCGGCCTCAGCGCTGAGCGCCGCTGCGGCGCGTGGGGTGAGGCGGATGTGGAGCATGCGGTGGACGGGGTGGAGGAAGAGGTGGAAGGCGTGCGCGTGGCGCAGGAGGAAGCGACCAGCGTCGAGGGGCGCGAGGCGGAGCTGGCGGCGCGCGAGGGCGCCGAGGCGGGTGAAGGGGACGGACACGGCGCCGCTTCCGCCGGCGCGGGAGGGCGCGGTGGGGGCGGCGGCGTAGAGGATGAGGGAGTAGAGGGCGTGGAAGCGGCGGACGCGCTTCTGGACCTCCATGATGCCGTCGAAGGCATGGTCTCGGACGCGCTGCTGCTTCTGAGGGATGGACGTGGACTTGGACTTGGAGGAATAGGGCGCCGCAGTTGCCCCCACCGGCGCGACCGCCCGCGCCGGCGGCCGGAGTGCGGCTATGCGGCGGAGCATCGAGGCTTGGGTGGGATTCTGCAAGGGGGGAGGTGACTGACCTCGCCGGTGGGGTGCATGAAGTGTTGGGTTGGGTTAGGCCTTTAGCTGGGCTGAGGTGGTACATGCGGCATTTAGTTTTGGGCCGCTTTCTGTGAGGTGGAATCAAATTATGCAAACAATCTTGAGCAAATTGGGTTTTTGGCTAAAAAAAAGTTGCCTTTAGTTTTTTTTCCTAAATCTTGTTGAATTTTGGTTTTTGGCCCTAAGTCGAAATTCTTTTGGGATTTTGGCCTTTCCGTCCGTTCCGTCAATGTTTACCGTGTAACAGCAGTGGGACTGAATGCGGAAAGACCAAAATACTACTGCCCTGTATCCCTTATTCACTCGTCGTCCATCTCCTTCCCGAACCCCTTCGCAAAGCGGAGTCGAGGCCGCGCGTACGGAGGCCGCCGCCATTGGCAAGCGCACATCCGAGCTCTCGCTCTCCCTCTGTAGGCCCACGTTTGCCTCGCTGTCGCCGCTCTCGGCCTCGCAGAAGAACACCGCAACCGCTGCACCGTTTCCCGGCGTCGAACCGAACCCGCAGTGCCATCCCGCCGCAGCCCGGATCGCGACCGTCCGCCCTCGTGCATCGTCCTTCTTCTCCGAGCCGAACCCGACGATAAGGTCACCACCATCGGATTAGCGGTGAGCTCCCAGTTCCAAATCACATGATTCCGTTGTCTATTGTACACCGGAGCACGAAATCAATTTGCGCCGGCGAGGATTCGTTGCTGCCAGCCATGGCGCCGCCGGCACCGTTCCCTGTTCCAGCGAGCCTCAGGACCCGAGCCTAGCTCGCCGAGCAGTGCAGCAGTGGCCGATCTGTACCCCTCCCCTACCTACACGCGCGACACCACGCGCAGGCAGCCGAGCTCGCACGAGCAGGCACAGCAGAGCAAGCAGCTGGCCGGCGTCGTGTGTTTTGCAATTACTAGTATGATGATGTCATAGCTGGCCCTCATGACATCAGCATGACATGTACATGTTTTATGGCCGTTTTCGTTTAAGAAAATAAATCCAGAAATACAACCTCAAATACAACTTCATCATGTCATTACAATATTCAAATATCATTATTTAGTAAAACCATAAACCATTATTCAAATTTCATTAATCACACCACCAATTCATACTTCAAATTTCATACTAACATTTTATTTTACTCTAAGGGTAAAAAGGTCATTTTACCATGCGACTAACACCGTCAACCTTTCAAATAGACGGAAGGGCCAAAATCCCAAAAAAAAATTCGACTCAGGGCCAAAAACCAAAATTCAATGAGATTTGGGCCAAGAAACTAAAGACAATTTTTTTCAGGGCCAAAAAACCAATTTGCTCAACAATCTTAAGAAGTTTGACATTTGAAGACAAAACGATATTCACTCGCTCGTATTTCGTATATAGGCACATTCCCAATCTTGACTGGGTTTCAATGTTAACCAATCTATCTTAGGTCTTTTTGGGATGTATTTTAGTTTGGTATTAATCCACATGTATTAAGATAGACTAGATGATACCCCGCGCGTTGCTGCGGGGACTTTGTTGACAATTTAGGAGAAGAATTCATGGAGTAAGAAATATAAGGCTTTGTGTTAGAAAATCTTAGTGGGCAGGTTTTTGAACGTAAAATCTTCAGACGACAGATGAAGTAAAAAAAATTAGAAATAAGGATACAGGTGACATATCAGTGGCGGATCCAGAGACGTGTCACCGAGGGGGCTATCATGCATTCACACACTAATAATAGTATAATGCATGCTGTTTCAGGCTAATCTCCCCTTGTATTTGTGGGTGTTGGCCCGGGCTGCAGCCCCCTAGCCCGGGCCGTGAATCCGCCCCTCAACATATGTGCACTGTCTGCCTTCCCATAATATGCACTTGTGTATGAACTGTGTATGAAGTAAAGGTATGTAGTGCGCATATCACAGATCTTTTATCCTTGCTGCCTTCAATGGCTAAAAATCTACCCAGGCATCCTCAATATATTTCTAGAGAGCCAATTATATATGTAGCAACTAAGTAAAACTGCAACAGAACACAGAAGTACAGAACCTAAGAGGAGGAGAGTAGCGGACAGGGGACAGAACATAGCTCGCACACCCACGCCCAGTCACCCACATGAACCGATGAGGGCATGAAGCACCGAAACTTGCTGCCATGGCTGCACAAATGAACACGCATACAGCAGAGAAGGAGACGACACTACTTGCCCGCATGCCGTTGTACGTCATCGTCGTCCATTGGATCAACCCTGCAGATGAGCCTTCAGGCACCAAATCTCGGCACCACCATACGCGTCAACACATCAGCCCTCAGCTACTGCCTTGTGCCATTGCCGCAAGCTTGACGTTCACCTTGCCCGCCTCCGCCCACCGTCGTTGCTGCTGTCACACCTCCGCGGCATGCATGTTGGTCGTCCCCGCCCCTACATCACGAAAGTCACATCCTGATCCCGCCCAAACCGGCGTACGACGAAGATGGCTGGGGCTGCGCTCAGGATCGAAAAGGCCATCATGGTCCAATGGAGAGTTCAACTGTTGAGCGAAATTGATGATGGAAATTGGAAGGACCATTGTTGTCCTCGTTCAGCACTAACCAAGGAGCTGATGGGTCACGCCGGCAAAGAAAATGCTAGGAAGGAGAATAGTTACCGGTGGTACATCACTTGGAAGGAGAACAGGCGAATCAATTGTATGTTGCTGTATCGGCCAAGACGAAGAGAAACGTGTGCGGGCCCTAGGAGGTAAAGGACGCTAACGTGGCTTCACGAAATTGCACGAAAATATGTTAACGGAGATCTCCTATTTAGACATAGAGGATTAGAGTGTAACTTAAATTAAATTATATCCAAATATGGATGGATGGCAAGCCGAGTATATCCAAAGTGCCTTAGAACGATATTGTTGTGTTTTTTTTTAGAATGACACAGTACAACGCAGACGCTCACAACACGCACGCATACTCACCCCTATAATACACGTATGTAAACTTACCTCTACCCCTATGAGCACCTCCGAAGGACTTAGCAGCCGGCTGATCTGGAGATTCCCGAAATTACCACTGGCGCCTTGTCGTCGACGGGAACGTCGCTTACCACTTAATGCATAACGCCGGTAAATCCTGAAAAAATCCTATGAAAAGGTGCGAGCACCAGGATTTAAACTCTGGTGGGTAGCGTCCCACTGGACCGTCCTATTATTGGATTACGAGCCAATTCACGATATTGTTGTATTTGATAAGAAGAATAAAAAGATAATTTATTTATGCAGTTGTTTTTCTAAAGCTAATTGTTTTTGCAGTTGTTGTTCACAGCGTTTCACAAAACTAGATGTTATCCACACATTGGTGTGTAAACTTTGAAGCATTCTATAGATCATAGAACAACATTTAAATTTAAATTAGAAAATAAAGAACATATGGAAAATAAATAAGAGGAACGTATACTTGACATATTCCAAAGCGATGAACCAAGCCTGCTCGGGATGTGGCTTCTTGAGTTCTTTAGGTTGTTTTGGGCTGGAGGTTGTGCGTCATGGCCGTTTGTGTTGCTCACCCTCTATGGCACATTCGGGATGTCAGAAATGTGGAAGTGTTTAGATACGAGCCTTCGTCGAACCGGCGTATTATTTTTAGAGTTTGTGTTGATCTTACTATCTAGCAAAGACGACGAGTAAGAGTCAATCAGTGATGTAACTATGCATTAGCTAGATATCGGTGACACTTTTTACTATCTTGTAACACTTGTGTGAATTTCACGATTTGATTGAAGTTTGCTTTTTAATACATATAATCTTATAGAAGGCTATCGGGTAGGATAACGTCTTTCCACATCGTATAATTGGAAGTGGTGAGTTTCTTCACATCTTAATGTTTAGAGAGGTCAGCAACTCAGCATGATGGCGCTAAAGAATTAAAGATAAAGTTGGCACAGATGATTTTGGAGGTGGTTATAATACCAAGTAAGCATTCTCACCTCCCATAGAGGCCATAGAGCTGAGAAAGCCCTTGATGTGTGGCATTACATGGCAACACATAATCGGATATTGATCGATCTATATACAATGCCAGTTGACATGTTGTTTATATGTGACTAGGCACCATGTCAATCAACATACACTTTCTGTTTACAGGGATTGTCCTAGAGGGAGTACCATCTTAATTCAAACTATTACCGAATAATTTTTTATAAAGGATGATAAAAGTTTTGCCGCGTTTATATTACATGAAGAAAATAAGAAATAAGTGTCGGTTCATTTCTTGAGTCGAAACTGGCCCTAAAAACCACCAACTTTGCTAGTGCACCACTCAACTACATACTGAACCTTGAGCCAACTTGGTCGAAAAAAATGACCCCACTGGCAGCTCGACTGACTAACCACTAGAGCAACTAAGCACAACTCCAACTATGAAGGAAACTAGCAAAAATGACTTGGAGTACCATGCACCACCATTCTTGTAGAAGCCCCATGGCAGACGACATGAGATGAACGAAGGAAACTAGATAGTCTAACAAAGCCTTTAAGAAGAAAACGCCACCAAGAGCCTCGACAAGCTAGCCCAATGAAGAAAAGTTTTCACCTACAAATTCCAATATGGTGAGACGTCGCCATCCAAGCTTTCGCCCTGACCTCGTGCAACCTCCACACCTCGGCGCCTCTGAGACCCAACCCGGCCTACTAGGGAGGTAGGTTGCGGCGAGGGGTCATTACAAAACCATGTCTTAAAGCTTGTAGTAGTGGGAGCAAATCTCAATTCAAACTATTATCGAATGTTAACACATGTGTGTGCACTGAACTTGGCACATATATGAACATTGAGCTTGATTGGTTGAACGTCAGTATTTTCGATGCTAATTATGAGGCTAAGCCAAAATATGGATGTACCAATATTAGGGCAAACTAAATTTTTGATAAGGCAACTAAGGTTAGACTGTTAGAGTATTTGGTTTGCTAGCATCAAAATAGAAAGATATTGTCTTGCCAATTTTAGAAGGGATTGCTATGTTTTAGCACCAAACTAATTGTATGCCAACTCTTTTAAACCTGCTTATATTTTGGTTTGGTAAAAGATGTCTTGCAACCAAGCAAACCCGTGTGGATATGTGACATAGCAGCCAGCAACAATGCGGTGTTGTCCCAGGAAAGTAACGGCCGTCGAAATTGCAGAAATGAATTGGTACTCAACGTACTGTTTGCCGCGTGGAAATGATTGAAGCGTTGGGACGTCGTCGGAGCACACAGCTTTTACCAGGCAAGTGGCAACGGTTTACAGAGACTTTTCAGTGGACGGACGGACGGTCGGCACTCTGTGCAAGCCGTTTCTGCCATGTGGATGCTACAGTAGGTACAGCACTCACATCACAAATGCACAAGCTTGCTGCAAGGTGGTTGTGATTGCCTGATTGAGTGATTGGGGGGCACTGATACTTGAGTACTACCAGCTGCCGAGCTTGGCAGCAGCTAGCCTAGGTGAAACAAGAAAGTGCGAAGTCACTGCTCGTCCAGTTGGCCTTTCATACGTGGTGGGCATCGTGCTCACAGCTAGTCGTCCAGTATGCATCGGAGCTATCGCTGTCGAGGGGCAAGAAAACTGGCACGCGGCCGAATGCGAGTCGTGAATGCTACTGTAGGTAGCCAACGGCAATGCAAGCTCACTGACACTCCCACATGGCGATGCCGCCGGCTAGTGGCCAGCCAGAGTGCTGTGGAAGCACAGCTGCATGGATCTATTCTGACGAGGACGCGACGCATTGAGCGGCCACCGACGCTTAGCGCGATGCGACACGGCCGTCGTCGTGTGGTGCGGACTGCGGACCGCGTACGACGCTCCAGATGCCGCGCTGACGCGACGGCGCAACGATGCATCGCGGTCGCGGGGCGGCAGGCGCGCGCGCGCGGTGACCGCGCGCCCGACCACGACGCGGGTCCGTCCGTGCCCACGGCCGACGTGTGATGGGCGTGGCTGCGTGCAAGCAACTGCGACGGAGGCCGGCCACGAGGCGCGAGCCGTAAAGCAATCGGCGGCGTCCAGTTTGCGCACTCTGCATCCGCGTGAACGTGAATGCAGCAGCGCCGGACGCCCGGACGGCGGGCATGGACCAGCGGCGCAGGTTGGTTCCCCACAAAAAAGCTGGATCGGCCACAGGGCACAGTTATATCCCGGTCGGCCGCAACGCAAGGCTCAGCTCAGCTCAGCTCAGCTGGAAGCTGGAAGCTGGAAGCAGACCCATATCCGTCCAGTTCACGGTGACAGACTGACAGGACGCCCTCGCCCCCAATGCCCCAATCCGGCAATCCCCCATGGAGGAACGAGCAGCGTCATCAAATTGGATAAAAGTTGGCTTACAACTACGAGAGGTTTTACCTACTAGTCTACTACCCCGTCCGTGCCGTGCCGGACCAGGCAAAGCTACGGACGCCGACGGCGGCGGGCGCGACAGGTCGGTCCTGCGTGTACGAGCGCGCAGGCGTGGCACGCCAGCTCCTGGCCCATCGACGACGCGCCACCTCAACGCGCTCTCGGCGTCAGTTGGCGGCGCTCGCTCTCACCCACGAATCGCTCGCGGTGCCGTGGCGTGCCGCGGCTAGCTTCCCCGCCTCCAGCCTTCCACACGTTTCGCGCCGGCCTCGTCGCGACGTCACGTCACGCCACGCGCATGTCCCCCGCGACGCCGTAATCCACTCCGCTCGGCGCGCGCGAGCGAGAGGATCAGAGGACCTGCCGCTCTCGGCTTTCGGGTATCGTCTCAGCTCAGCTCTCGGTCCAGGGCCCCTCCCTTCTTCCTCACGCAGAGCAGTTACTCCACTCCACCCCACTAGCTCCTCCCAAGGGAAAGGAAAACCCAACCGCTCCAGCCGCGGACAGCAACGTCTGACCGCCCGGTGGTCCCGGCGCCCCAGGGGCCCAGCGCGCCAGCCTGACGGCGTCCCACCCACCGCGGGCCTTAACGGTGGGCGCCCCCAGCCCAGCCGCACCATTTCATCATCATCTTTCGCAGCCTTCTTGCCTCCTCGCTTCCAAGCGACCCCAGCGAGCGGCAACTGCCACCACCACCACCGCCTGAGCCGCTGAGCGACCCCTTGGCTTCCTTCCACTCCACTGAAGCGGGCGAAAAAGGAGGAAAGCAAGCCATGGCGAGCGACGGAGACGGGAAGGGTCGCGTGGCGACGGCGACGGGGGCGGGGTACGGGTACGGGTACGGCGGCTACGAGGGGCGGGAGGACCGGAAGTGGTGGCCGTGGCTCGTGCCCACCGTGATCGTCGCCTGCATCGCCGTGTTCGTCGTCGAGATGTACGAGAACAACTGCCCCAAGAACCGGAGCCAGTTCGGCGGCTGCGTCGCGGGCTTCCTCCGCCGCTTCTCCTTCCAGCCGCTCCGCGAGAACCCGCTGCTCGGCCCGTCGTCCTCCACGTACGTTAATTGTCGCCGCACAAGCTTTGGTTTTCTTGATTCACCTGTGCTGCCGTGCGTACAGCAAGTGAAGTAGGACCCCCAATTAGAGTGATTTGGGTGTGCTTCAGGTAGAATTGGGCGGGGGAGATGGATTTATTTCGCGTTTGGGATCTTGCGGTTCGATAGGGATGGTACAAGTAGAAAGTTTAGAATTTTACCATCTTTGCAGCTAGTTTCAGAGAAAAATTTGGAATTTGTTTGGGTAGCTCACGCTTTGAACTTTGTGGTAAGAGGAGGCAATTTTGTTGGGGTCAATTTTTCGTGGGAGGAAACCTTTGACCATTTCTGTTGCCGTTCGAAGATTATGCTCTGAAGGATTGCATAGAAAGTCTAAAGCTTGAATTGCCTTATTGCTTGAGTTAAGTCCTTTTCACCTTTTTATATTTAATATATGATTTAGAAGTCCACATTGCAGGGGAGTTTTCGATGTGACTGCATTGTGCATTCAGATATCGGTGGCGCCTACCTTCAACTGTTCTCCTAAAATCTTGCGATTTCGATTTATTTATCCAACCAACTCGAACACAATGAAATTGCCTAGATGTTGTCTATTTGTGAGTCCTTCGATACCAAAGTCACAGAGGCTATTCATACTAATGAATTAATGATGGATGCTATCAGTTTTAACAGTCCCGTCGGAGGCTATGTAGCAGGCGCTGTATCCTGTAATATAGTACTATTATCTTTCATGTTCTATTGTAGATGGAATCATGGGACTACTTTGACCTGTGTAAGGGCCTTTGTTTTACTTTTGGCCTTTGCAGAACATGTGCTGAGATAATAACACTCCCCCCCTGGAGTTACCTGTTTGGCCGTACTTGCATATTTGCTTGTTTTTTTACTGTAACTTGTGTACTAGGATTGCTGCGAAGTAGCCATGAGGCTTTTGTGTTCTGTCCTTGTGAATTTCATCTACACTACACTGCCATGTAAGATAATGCGCGATCTATGGGATGATTGTATTAAGTATTAACATGTTTTTTATTTGCCAGTTTGGAGAAAATGGGAGCTCTTGACTGGAATAAAATTGTTCATCAAAACCAAGGGTGGCGCCTTATTAGCTGCATCTGGCTCCATGCTGGCCTAATCCATTTGGTTGTGAACATGCTAAGTTTACTGTTTATTGGAATCCGCCTTGAGCAGCAATTTGGATTTGGTAAGTGTTTGAAAAAAAATCATCGTCCACCAACTTCTTTCTAATCATTCATTTTCAGTTAAGTGTTCCAATCATTCGTCCATGGTCATTTCACTGACACTGTTTTTCCTGCTTGCAAGTCCGCATTGGTGCCATATACCTAGTGTCTGGTTTTGGTGGCAGCGTGTTGTCTGCACTCTTCCTACGGAACAACTACATTTCCGTTGGTGCTTCTGGAGCTTTATTTGGGCTGCTTGGATCCATGCTTTCTGAGCTACTCATGAACTGGACTATATACTCCAACAAGGCCAGTACAAGCAATAGATAAATGTGTAGTTCATTTGTATCCAGCTGCTTGATAATCATTTAGCTCATATACTTAATTTGCTCTTGCAGGTAGCAGCTATAATAACGCTCCTGTTTATTATCGCACTCAACTTAGCTATTGGGATTCTACCTCACGCTGACAACTTTGCTCACATTGGTGGATTTGCAACGGGTTTCCTCTTAGGTTTTGTTCTGTTGGCAAGGCCTCAATTTAGCTGGATGGAGCGCCATGAGTTGCCACAGACTAACCAACCTCCCAAGTACAAAGCGTACCAGTATATTTTGTGGGTTGTGGCACTCGTCTTGCTGTTAGTTGGGTAAGTTCATCCATCAGACTGGTTCAGGACTTCAGGATATTTGCTGAACATATATATTGCAGAAAGTGTTGCTGCAAAAATTCGTGATTCTGGACTAATGCTAATCTTTCGACGAACTACTTATAAGATGTTACATGTTTTTTGTGAAAGCTTGGAATGGTACTGATGTCAAAATTTCTTGTGGTGCAGGTTTGTGGTTTCACTGGTGATGCTTTTCCAAGGGAAGAATGGGAACGATGGCTGCCACTGGTGCCACTACCTGAACTGCGTGCCAACATCAAAGTGGAAGTGCAACACCTAGACGCCTCAGTTTTCTGATACACTCTCCGGCAAAACATGTAGTATTCAGATTCAGAAGACCATTGTTTTTGTTTGTTTGTCTGTAGATATGAACAAGTTCTTTGTTCTTTATTGGGTTGGAGTTTCCTGGTCTCTGTAAACTGCTTTGTTGACGGTTGTATGTTTATAACTCTAGCTTGGTACCTGTTCAAAATTGTTGTTTAGAATGCTAGTGTCTATTATTGCACTGATGAGGAAAGGGTACTTGCAGTACGGAATTCAAAAGTAAAATGAGTAATACGTTTTCAAACTGACAGACAAGCCGTCCTAGCTCAGTGTAGAGCGCGTGGCTTTTAACCACGTGGTCGTGGTTTCGATCCCCACGGACGGCGCTTATTTTGTCCCTGTTATTTTTTCTCCGAACACGCAGGAAAGCTGTGTATCTTTATATCAAGAAGAAAAAGAGGCCAAGAGCCCTTATAACACACATCCACACTCCTAAGCTTTTAGACAGACACACGCGTCTTTTACTAAGATAAGAAATGACTTTACCTCCATAAAAGGAGCCCTTATAACACACATCCACACTCCTAAGCTCTTAGACAGACACACGCGCCTTTTACTAAGATAAGAAATGACTTTACCTCCATAAAAGGAGCCTACTAGCTATCTACAGGCTCAAGAGAAGGGAAGGAGCTTCCCTGAGCCTTCGCAAGATTCCAGTGACACAGTTCCTCACTTGTGAGCAGCAATGCTCTAGCCAAGTTAGGAGGAGTACCATCAAAAACACACCGGTTGCGATGGTTCCAAATTGTCCATGCCCCAAGGATGATAAGCGAGTTGAGTCCTTTTTTGTGAGAACTATCCATTCTAGACTCTGCTTTGGCCCACCATTCATCAAAGGAGGGTTCATCCTGTTGTGGCGAAATGGCCTGTAGACCGACTCTCCACAACAAAACAAACCAAAATTCGCGTGCAAACACACATGATACTAATAGCTAACTGATAGTTTCTTCCTCTTGATCACAATGGGGGCAGCGAGCAGGATGTGGGAGACCTCGGCGTGCTAGCCTGTCCACTGTATAACATTTGTTATGTCCTACCAACCACATAAAAAGCGGCATTTTCCTGGGGCCCAAGTTTTCCAAATACGCTCCCAAGGTCTGAAAACAGTGGAGCCAATGAAGAAACCCTCATATGCAGATTTTGCCGAATATTGGCCTGATGCTGAGAGACGCCATATATGAGCATCCTCCACTCCAGGCTGCAGAACCACCTCCGAGAGAATATCCCACAACGCTAAGAATTCAATGATGATTCCCACAGTACAAGCTCCTTTTCAGCCATGGTTAGTGAGGGCCTCCAGTACAGTTCTCTTATTAGCTCTCTCTTGCTAACAATGGAAAAAAATTTTGGGGCCAGGTCAGCCACTCGTTGTCCATTGATCCATATATCTTTCCAGAATAATGTGCGAGCACCATCACCCACTTTAGAAATGACTGCCACGGAGAAGAAAGCTCTTACTGAATGATGAACCTCAATAGGAAAGGCCGACCATGGTTTATTGGGTTCAGTTTTCTGTAGCCACAACCATCTCATTCTAAGTGCCCACCCCTTCTTTTGCAAATCAGAGATTCCAAACCCTCCAAGCTCTGGTGGTCGGCAAGCCTTGGGCCATGCCACAAGACAATGCCCACCTTTCACATCTTTGCGTCCCTTCCAGAGAAATCCCCTTCTTATTTTATCTATTGCTTTGAGAGCCCATGCTGGAAGGTCGAGGGCCATTGCCAAATAGACCAAAGTAGATGTGAGTACAAATTGGACCAATATTCTCCTCCCAGCTTGAGAGAGCAAGTCTACTTTCCAGCCAGGTAGCAAATCTGCAATTCTATCAATTATAGGCTGGACTTGTGATCTAGTTAATTTATGCATAGACAAGGGTATACCAAGATATTTGCATGGGAAATCCAGAATTTCACACCGCAAGCTATCTTGCAGCATCATAATATCTGTATCTGAGCATTGGATGGGATAAGCATTACTTTTCTGTAAATTGGTTTTAAGACCAGATGCTTCACCAAAAAGTTGTAGAATGTCCAGGATCAAGTTGATGTCACTAGAGGTGGGTCGTAGGAATAAGACAACATCATCCGCGTACAGAGAAATCCGATGAGACAAAGCCTGGGTTGCAAGGGGCTGCAGAAGTCCCTCAGTCGAGGCCTTTGACACCGTATGAGCAAGTACATCCATCACCAATATAAAGAGCATGGGAGATAACAGATCACCTTGTCGTAGTCCTCGCCTGTGAGAAATTACCTCACCGGGGACACCATTTAGTATCACTTGTGTTGATGAAGATGCTAGAAGTCCACAAATTATGCAACACCAAATAACACCAAATCAAAAAGCTTTCATGATATCCAATTTAAGGAGAATCCGGGGCTGTTTCTGCTGGTGGAGAAACCTTGCCATCTGTTGGACAAGCATGAAGTTGTCCTGGATGAATCTCTTTTTTATCAAGGCACTTTGACTAGTTGAGACCATCTGATCAAGATGAGAAGCTAGCCTATTCACAAGGATTTTTGTGATCAATTTAGCAAAACTGTGCACAAGGCTTATAGGCCGAAAATCCTTGACTTTCCTTGCATCATCCCTTTTGGGCAGCAAGGTAATATAAGCTGTATTAAGAGTTTCCAGGTTTCTAAATTTTCTACTACCAATGGCAGACACTGCATTCATAATGTCTTGCTTTATAATTGACCAACAAGTCTGATAGAACTGACCTGTAAATCCATTAGGTCCTGGCGCCTTATTGCTTGGCAGTTGGCAGATTGTTCTCCACACTTCCTCCTCAGAGAAAGGAGCATCAAGTTGTCCAAGCTCATGGGTTGTGATGTTTAGCTCATCAAGATTAATTGTCCGGTCTCTGTCCACACTTGTCCCAATTAGATCATTGTAAAAGTTATAGATTGTTGCTGCCTTGGCATCATGATCTGAATCACTTGGTCCTCTTGGATCAGCTGAGCAATGAAATTCTTGTTCTTACGGTGCCGGGCATGGAGGTGGAAAAAGGCAGTGTTGGCATCACCATCACTTAGCCAATGAATCCGAGAGCGACATCTTGCAATTGTTCGTTGTAGAGAGGATAAATCCAATGAATGTTTTTTTAATTGATTGCAACCACCTCTCACTAGGTGAGAGATCTCTATTATCTTGGGCGATCTCTAGCATATGTAAGATCTCTCTTGCTAGTCTAAGCTGACTGTTGATGTGCCCAATCTTGTTTTGGCTCTAACTTTGCAGTCGCTTGGTTGTTGCTCTGAATTTCCTTGACAGGGTCTCAAAGGGGCAGGAAACAGCAGGAACGGAGTTCCAAGCCGTCTCAACTACACCCTGAAAATCATCCTACTTGGGCCAAAATGGATCAAAATGGAATCTTGGTTTCCCAGCTTTACGATCTATTAACCCAAGGATCAGAGGGAAATGATCAGAATCTTCCGACGCCGCACTTTGCAAGAGGCAGTCTGAGAAGAGTTGTTCCCAATCAACAGAACATAAGACTCTATCCAGCCTAACCAATGTTGGTGATTCTTGCAGATTAGACCATGTAAACTTGCGTCCATGGAGAGGTATTTCTTTCAAGGACAAATCATTGATCAGCCTTCTGAATCTTCCCATCATTGCACGGTTTAGGTTATTGATGTTCTTATCCTCATCTTTGTATATGAGATTAAAGTCTCCAAGCATCACCCACGGTCCTTGGCAAGTGGCACGAATATCTCTCAATTCCTATAGAAACATGATTTTATTATTATTGCCTTGCGATCCATAAACACAGATGAGCCACCATGTCTATCCACAGGAAGACAGAAACTAAATTGATACACTGTGGACATCAACTCTAGTTGCAATAGCAGGTCCAAGAGCATGGCGCCATGCAACCAGAAGTCCCCCACTTGCACCAGCAGATGGTAGCTCAACAAAATTGTCGAAATCAGACCCAAGTGAGGAAAGAAGGGTTCGCTGTGATATTTGCTCCATTTTTGTCTCTTGGATGCAAATAATGTCTGCTCTGATAGCATCAACAAAGGCACGAACAGAGTTCTGGCGAGCAACGAAGTTGAGGCCGTGTACATTCCAGGTTACAATTTTGGAGGGATTCATTTAGTTGGAGGTGTTTAACGACCACAGAGACTGACCATAGCATGTTTAGGCCATCAGAACCTCCACGTCAGGAGAGCTCCATCCAAACAGAGCTGCAAGTGCATGGATATGGGAAGCCGAGAGAGGTTGGGTGAAGAATTTGGCGTACTCTTCCAAGGCTTGTTCATCGATACCCTCCTGTTCAGTAATGATGTCCAGCGATCTCATGACCCGCTTCTTGAAACGAGAGGGGGTAGGCTATCTTGGTGATTCAACTTCTAAGCCCGCAAGATGACGGCTGCGTCAAGGAGCACCCGGTGGGAGAAGAAGTTGTTTCCTTCTAGAGATCCCAGGGGTCGGGAGAATTTTGATTGTTTTCCTGCTAAGGTGCTTGATGAATTCCGTGCCCGCTCGTCGAGGTGAAGGTGTTGAGGGAGAGGCTTCAGTAAGCGAAGGGGCAGCCAGGTCACTGGAAGACTTGGCCAGCCGATGTCTCCGGTGTAGACCTTGGAGAAGAATACTGGTGGTCTTGTTACAGCAGCTGCGATTCGTAATCTTTGTAGTTCCTGATGCTTAAGATCTTCTGCCCCAAGAACATCCGAATAAATAACTGGTGGTGCAGAAGCTGCTTCTTCACGTTCAGCCCAATCATCCAGGAAGGCCTCATATTCAGGCCCATCAACTGGAACTGGGATAATAGGAGATGGGCCACCGTTATTCAAGCCCTGTCCAGTATCAGGCCAAGAATTATGCCCAAAACCATCGAACAGAGCTTCTGCAGGAGACATCGCAGGCGCACAGGAGAGTTCTAGGGGGACCTCAACCCGTGGCCTAGCAATGCCATCACTTCGCCCGACATTAGGATCTTCTTTGCCCTCCACCGCCGTATCCGCATCGACTCTCGCCATAAATTCGGCAGCACACGTGCATGGTACCTCAGGCGACGAATTCATGAGAAGAGTACCAATTTCACACGTCGCAGGCACCGTCTCCTCGGTCTGTTATTTTTTTTCCAGCTGATCTGATCAAATGAACTCCGCTCTAAGGAAGTTTTAGTTGAAACTGATGGTTGGACACAATTCGAAAGTTAAAATTTTGAAGGTTCTGATCTTTCTCTAAAATTTACTGCCAAAATTAGGCACACGCGCTAGAATTTTATCAAATTTGGCGGGACCCAAAAGATGAATCGAAATTTGGCTACTAGATTTAGACCTCTTTTGTGCCGTGCATCTGTCATTCATTCACGTGCTATTGGACCAGCCACTATTGGATTTAGAGACCTCTTTTCAAATCACCAGCAAAAACAGATTGCCACTGGGTGATTTGTTTGGTTCTGCAAGGTGTTCTTTGAATGGCACAATCTCTGAATATTGCATGATCTCTGAGATTGAGTAGTTCAGTTAGGCAGGGACTGATGCATGGATATGCTAGTGCAGAGAAGCACGATCTCTAAATCTTGCCTGTTCGTCATATTATCCAGATGCAGAAGAGTGCCATGTCATATGGAATGAAATCAATCTCTCCGGCTGAATGGAACTGGAGCACGCTACTGAAATACTGAATGCAACCTGCTGAATAGAATTAGCGCTAGCCACTGAATCTCAAGGCTTCAACTTGTTGGAACCGATTCCCAGCAGGTTAGAGTGAAGATGGAATGAGTAACCCAGACGGTTCCTCTCTCTCTGTATTAAATATGAAAATTACAATGTGGGCCCGACAGCAAGTAATACCACAACTACCAGGGGGTCCTCCCTTTATTACACAGGGGGCGTGGCCTTATATAGTGGCTCCCCAGCTCGAAGCTGAGAGTACATGTGTGCCCCCAAAGGGAGTTTTCAAACCCTAGACACTGACTCTATTACACGTGGGTCCCTTAGGGGCACGCTGGGCCACCATTTCCTAGCCACGGCCACGGGCCGTGGCCCATCACCACTCGCAAGAGACCCATCAAGCCCATCATCTATCCTCGTGTTTTCCAACCAGCTTTGGCGCACTGCCCAGATAGCAATAGCCTTAGGTCGTCATCTCCTCTACGCAGAGCCTCCGGGCCTAGCGAGGCTGTGTTGGCTAGCCTCCGCTTGGCAACGGTGATCCTCGCTGAGCCTCCTTCGTCGGTCAGTTTGAAACCTCCACTGGAGGCTCCCCAGCGGAGGTCTGACCTCCGTCTGAGTGACGGTCATCGTCGTCGGGACTCCGCTGTCGACCGGCTCTGCGCCTCTCCAGGAAACCTCCGCCCGGAGATCCAGCCTCCGGCGGTGACTCCAATACCTGCAAGCATGGGTTAGGTTGAACACAGTCAAAACTGTTAGTTAGATATAGATCAGAGGTAAGAAGCTTCTCCGGTCCTGGGGCGCATCCCCAACATTCCACCCTTGAGGGTTAGGTCCAGCGGAGGCGGGTCTAGCCATCAACTCGTCCCTGGCCGTGGAGGCTGTGATTACCTCTGATCCCCCCTGACCCGTTGAACGCTGGACCAGAGACTGCTTTTTTACCGTTGTCCGATTTTTAATCTTGTACGTTGGTTTGAGTCTGTTCAACTTCTACGGTTCGATTTATGAATCATCGTGACCGTTGGGCTGAGAATTCTAGGCGCCGCATCGCTGCCTATAAAAGGGGGTGAGCGGTGAAAACGACCCTTACTCCTCCTTACTTGTCTCTGCGTAGCTTTGCTCTTGTTGCTTGTTGCTTCCGCTTCCATTGCATAGGTTTCCTTCTTTGCTTGCTGCTTCCATATTTGCTTGTGCCCCGGCATCCTATCGCCGTGGCACCCAGGCGCCCCTGCTGCGCACGTCGTCGCCCGTTCTCCGGCCCCTATTCCTGGCTCTAGGGCATCAGAGTTGGAGGTTTCGTAGAACTCTTTGAGGAGTGCATGCTAGCCACCACGGAAGCTAAGGATCTTGAAGAGTCACTGTCGGACGTTGAAGCCTCTCCGAGTGAGCTGATGGCTCCTAAGGTTGATGTGAGTGATGCGGAGTGTAACACCTCTAGTGTTATATTAACTAAAACCTGCCATGTCACCATATGCACTTCAAAGCATTCATGATTAGGTCAACCTTGATGTGCATTAACTAAAATAAGTTTACATTTTATAGGTTGATTGTGTTTCTGAAATGTGTTGTCACATGAAATAATAAACCCCTACTTTCGAATGTCATCTCAAATGCTTGATTTATATTCTATGTACTTGAGGTGTAAACCGTGTTTACACTAGTGTCAAGCATAGTGTATATATCTAAGTTCAACCCTAAAAATGATTTCCATATTTGAATTTGAATTTGGATTCCAAAGCTTATTCCCAAGTCTGGCAATTCAAATTTAAATTCAAATTAGAATGCTATAAAAATGATTTTTGAAAGTCAGCCTGGTCAACCAAGGGTACTATTAGGTCATTGACCTAAAAATATCCTTGGAATATGCTTGTGATCACTAATAACCAACCAATTAAATTAGAAACCAAATCGAGTTTGAATTCGGTTTCAAAAACCTTTTATTTCAAAATCTAGATTTATCCCCTTTTCTATAATTTAAAATCTAAAAAGAATTTGGGATACTCTAAAAAGATAGTTTGTAGATCTTGCCAAGAGCTACAAAGTTGGTATTCAAAGTTTTTCAAGTTTCCAAAAATAATTTCAAATGAATTTGAAAATACAGTTTTCTAACATTTGTCCCCTTTTGATTTTAAAACCATAATTCAAAAATTATGCATAATTTGAGAGAACTTTGTATATGAAAAATGTTCGGTTTGACAAGTTGAATATTTCACATTTTTGAAGATTTTCAAGTTTTATTGAAAAATCAAAAGTAATTTCAAATGTTTGTTTCTAGGGTTTTATTCCCCTTTTGAATTTGAATTTATATTTCAAAATCCAAACAGAATTTGAGGATGCCAGTTAAATGAAAAGTGTAGCTCTTGAAAAGTTATGAAAATTATATTTCTGGAGATTTTCAAGTTCTTATATAAATTTTGGAGTAATTTGTAATTTCAAACGAGTGGCATTTCTATAATTTGCTTGAACAGCACCGAGACCTATCGTCGGCCGCCATCGCCGGCTTCTCAAGCCGCGCCGCCTTCCACCGCCGCACATGCCACGGCTGCCAGCGTTCTCCTGGACGCGCGAAGCTTCATCGTCGTCATGTCGCCCGTCCATACCTCGCCCCTGCCCTATAAATAGGCCGGCCGCCGCCTCTTTTCTTCTTCTTTTCCCCCTGCCGTCGCCGCCGACGACCTTGCTCCGCCGCTCCAATTCACCACCATCGCTCCATCGTTGCTCAATTGCTCTTGCCATAAGCTCCGCCTTTACCTTGTGCTTCCTCTGAGCTAGTTTCTGCCCGCTTTCGCCGTCTGAGCTGCCCGCACGACGTCGTCTTTCTCGCGACCGGTCACCGAGCCACCGCGAGCTTCCCCGCCGTCCACCGCGGCCAAGGTGGAAAACATATTTCCTTTAACCCTCTCACCATGCTCTCCGTGCTATCCTGCTCCTCATGCGCACCGTGGTTCGCTCTCTGGTACACAGGACACGCCGTGACGCCGTCCTTGCCACCGGAGCGCCGCCGCCGCCATCAGCGCCGCCGTCTACAGCTCGCCTCAGCCACTTTGAGCTTTCATTAGCATGCACACCAGACCCACGGTGAGCTCCTGCATCTCCCCATGCCTTCAATTTCACCTCTCTTGCGCCGTAGGGTTCGGCCGCCGTGGCTCGCCGCCGGCATGGCTTTGCCAGCGCCGCCGCGCGCGTAGCCGTTTGAGCTAGGGGCCAGGAATAGCTTCATCTTCTGGCCCAACACGTTCGAGTTGATGTCCTGCACCTGCCCGTGCGCTCGCCGCCACCGGAAAAGTCTTCGGTGAGAGTTGCCGCCGCGTCGGAGCTCCGCCGTGCCGCCATGACCGCCGGCGTGGGTGTCGCCGTCGCTCCGTCGCCATGTTAGCTAGCTCAGTTTGCTCACCGTGTCGAGGTGATCGTGTAGGTGCCAACCTCGTGGCCGAAGACCTCGCCGTCGGCGAGAAATCGCCGGTCAACGATGTCGGCCGGCTTGGTCAGCGCGGGAGCACTGTTTCCTCTTTTCTTTTTCTATTTTTAGAAAATGTTTAAAAATGTTTTTTCTTTGGAAAATCATAATAATTTATGTATAGCTCCAAAAATTCTAAAAATTTTTTTGTATGTTCTTTATGATGTCATCTACCTAGGAAAAATATGAAATGCTAAATTTGGGTACCTTTTGCATATGTTAAAATTAGCTCTTTTAATTGAAAAATGGACCTTCGATGATTTTTAATAAATAAAATAATTGGCTTTTATTTCTAAAAATTGTTTTGCCATCTAATTAGGGCAAGAGCTTTTCAAAATAAAATTTAAGCTCATTTAGACAATTTAATTTTCATGCCTTTATTTTATGCTTTTAAATAATTAATTAACCCCTTTAATTAAGTTTAATCATTATAGGAATTGTTTGACTTTGGGATTGATAGATGACCTTGGGTCATTAACCCTAATGACCTTTGGCACTTTAATTAATTGTTTGCGCTTACCTAGATCATGTCATTAGGGCTTAAATAACGTTATTTCATGTGTTTAATAACTTTCTTAAATAATTTAGTTAACCCTAATGGACTTAGTAAGTATGTTTTGGTTGGCTTGCAACTTTATCGTGAGGGAAAGTTGTACTCAAGCCATTAATCTGATCATGTATCCATCGAGCATCATGTTTACCATTCCATCATGTTGAAGCATAGCATTGTATCGTATAGTTTCCGTTAACGGAGAGTTTAACGTTGTCACACCAGATCCCAAGGAAGAGCAGACTCAGGAGTTGGGAGTTGATCCGAAACTCGAGACCGTCTACCCCGACCATCAAGGCAAGCCCCGGATGCATTCAAACCCTATTCTATTTTATAAAAGTTTTATCGCTTTAGTTATAATATGTTGCATTAAGTAATAGGAGTTGAGTGAAAACCCACCAACTGCATTACCTGTCTTACTTTCATATTCCTTGTTACCTATTCTAGAAGATGCATAGTAATGCTTAGCCCTACTTAATTAATTAAGTGTTCAAAAGTAAAAGAATGAAAAAGATGAGTTTGGCTTTATCTGTTGAAATCATGATGATAGTTAATAAATCGAGTCCGGACGGCTAACTTGCAGTGGGAAAGGAGTCCCTCTGTAGTGTTTCCGTCTGTTGATGCCCTAGGTCCCGTGTCGATGGTGAACTGGTGATATCGAGAAACTAGAAATCCACATGCATGAAGTGGTATACGGTGGGCTAGGGTTCCCACTTATGTCATGGAGTGACATATAGTGGGTTAGAGTCCACACATATGTCATAGTGTGTTATACTGTGGGTTTAAATTCCCATGTATATCGGTACACTAGGTCAAAGTGCTCACGTGTATCATGTGGTGATATATGGCTGCGGTTGTTATCCCGGTATATCAGTTCATCTGATATGCTTAGGAGTTAGAGTCTCCTGTATATCAGTGACCTAGGTCCCAGCTGGGTATATGAAAATGGATTCGAATCGTCGTTGCTTCTCAGAGAAGGAGACTCGATCGGTGTTCATCATCGTAGTAACAACTTGAATAATAATTAAGGTTTAAGAAAGAAGTTGGTTGGTAATTTGATCTTAAGCAAGACAGCTTTTCTTTCTTTCAAGGTTTTTTGCAAAATTTCTCATCTCCTGCAAGCCTTACCTTGTCCCTCTAGCCTGCATTTCCTGAGTCTTCACCCCTCTTTTTCGTCGGGTCAGTCTTGTTGAGTACTTTTGTACTCAGGGTTTGTTGAACCCTTGTTGCAGGTGAGCCTCATGTGCAGGAATGCTTCGCATCCTGCTGCATGACCGTCATCGAGGAAAGTGACGACGAATAGGATATCTCGCTCTTGGGCAGAGCATATAATCAAGGTTGATGTAATAAGTTATATTGTATTCCACTGCTACTATGGTTTGTAATAATTCAACTTATGGTTTGTAAATTGAAACTAAACAGTTTGTAAATTTATGTTATTGTAATCCTTCCACTCTTTTACTCTGATGTATATTATTTGTATGAAACTGTTGTAATACTGCAATGTCTCTTTGTAATGATTGATCCTGCTCGGAGAATTGTGGATGATTTGGGAATTACCCAACATACCTTTTAAGTGTTATGGAACACATTCATGGTTATTTGGAGTCTGTTTAGACAATAATCATGCATGTGGGCCATATGCTTTAGAAGGTTCTGCCACATGGAGGTGACGTATTCTTTTGGCCAGAGCCGGATGACCCATGATATGATTTCAGAGCTTGAGGTTAAAGGATTTATTCCTGCTGTTCGCGGACGTCCTCCTCGTGGGGAGACTATTCCAAAACCCGAGAAGGATGAAGCTATTGTCTTTTGGGATTTCTTCACCTGCGGCCTCCGGATTCCAAGCTACAACTTCCTCCAGTATGTCCTTGAATGGATTGATGTGCACCTTCACCACATGACCCCCCATGCCTTCCTGAATCTGAGCAAGTTCTTGTGGGCTGTTGAGTCTTATGGTGGAGAATTAAGTGTGAACACTTTTGCTGAGTATTACGAGCTTCAGAAACAACCACGGTACGTTGGTGGTAAGCTAGATCAGTTCACTTCTTGCAGTTTTATGTCCAAGAGGAACCTGGGTAAAGGTAAGGAGAAAGTTGCAATTTCTTGGTGTCAGAGGGGCAGAGGAGGTGTAGAAATTATTCTTGATTTTTGTAACTTTTGTCTTTTGCTGACTTGGTGCCGATGCGCACATGTAAAGAACTACTTGAAATGCTCTTGGCGAATTATTAATGGCCGAATCATCCTACGCAGGTCTGTAGTTTGGGGCCTGTGCAGGAGGTCGAGCCTATCACCTTTATGCGCAACGATGTTTATGTTAGTGGCGAGTTGTGGACTTATTGGAAGTCGGTGTTTCCTAGGCTTTCGGTGGACGACATGTTCGATCTTGTTCTTAGCGATTTGGATGACGCACGCCCTAGTTTTATTCATTCTTTTGCATGGCGTGGTTCGTCTAGACCTTTGTAATCATATTTGTTTGTGCAGAGGTTTGATGTTGTGATGGACATGTCATTTGCGTGGTTGCTCATTTCGGCCTCCGCTGTGCTATGGAGGCCTACTTTAATTAGTCGGAGGCCTTCGTGCCTTATTGTAGGTGTTACCTCCGGAGGTGATTTCTGTTTTCCTCCCCGGAGGTTGTATCCACTTTGAGACACATTTGTGTATTAACAACTTTATTGTTAACATACAGCGGATGTTACAACCATTGTTTCTCTTCGACCAGTGCTGGTGTTGGTCTTATTGTGTTCGACTTTGCAGTCTTCAGCAATTTATCCATGCGTCCCGACGCTTATTCTGCAGAGGTAAGCTGTGGTTGATTTTAGCGGAGACGGGAGGACGTTACGAGTTCTTACGCGGTATCCCCCCTTGTCTCCATTCAAACGATGATCCTGATTGGCTTGCTCTACTGGCTTCCCTCTTTGGCATTGTCCCAGAGGACACAGCTGCCTCCGGGACATTTCTTTTGCCAACACTATTACGAATTCTTACGCGGTATCTCATTATTTTTGGTCGCCCGTATGCGGACATCTGCCTCCATCTCCCCTAAGCGGGTTTTGGTTACGTGGAGCTGGTTGTGGTTGGCCTTTTCCTGCTGCTCATGCATGTAGGCGTTGAGCTCTACTTCTTTTATAGTACCCCTTGTGTACTTTGCGTATCCTTGGTATTTATTTGTTTAGCGTCCTCACTTGCAAAGGCTAGTTAACACAGGTACTGGTTTGGTACTTGTTTCCTTTAATGATAGGTAGCTATAGCTGGTTTAATGGTGCTTTGGAGGTCCTTATAAAAGGATCTATTCCCCCCTTGATCATTTGGGCTGCTTTGTTATGTACATTATACTGATGGTGCTTACTATGAGCTTTTTTGTGTTGATACTGTGTAAGGACTCGTAATGGAACAGCCTCGGAGATGGCGGCCGGCTGCGTTCTCATTTAGCATTGCTGATGTAAGGATTTTGGATGCGGTGGTTGCTTGTGACTGGAAGGTGCAAAGTGGTGTGCTGACAGATGATCTTGGAATTTGTCATGCACACCGTGGCGTTGGAGGTTCGCCTCCTTCTCTTCGTACCGAGCGTGCGTTGGACTTGATTGAAGTGACCTGGTTTCCGGAGGCACAGGGTGGTATGTAGCCAGGAGGTGATAGGGATATTCTGCAGTTTCTCAGGGTTTGCCTCCGTCATTGCTAGTGCCGGAGGTCTAAGCGCTGGCAACCTCCAGTCCACTTCCATGTCTTGTGGTAGCAAGTTAGCTGGGTGGAGTGGCTGGATATTTTGACCCAGAGGTTGTGTATTTTGGTCTAGCAGCTAGATACGTGCATTTTGCACATTATTTCTATTATGAGCAAGGCGCAATGTGCCCTGACTATTGTAAGCATAAAATCGAATGAATAGACTTGTTTTGCGTATTGCCTCCGTTCCAGAGTGCGGAATATCTGTTTCTTGTGATTATATTGCTTTTGAAAAGTGTATGACGCGGAGGTTGCTTGGTTCCGCGAACTTGTACCTGCGTGAGTGTTACCTCCGCTTGTTTTAATATTGCATTCCAGAGGTTGCTTTTGGTGATTGTAATGTTACCTATTTTTTGAGCTGCCGGTGCCTGAACTAGTTGACAGGTCCCTTTTGGTTCGCTTCACAACTTATGGTTGCGATTGTATGCCTCGATGCCTGATTAGACAAGACTTTTTCGAGGTCTTTTGGTATTTAGCGGAGGCTGGTTCATGCCTTTTTGTTCACAACCTATGGTTGCTATTGCCTGCCTCGATGCCTGATAGGACAGGGCTTTTTCAAGGGCTTTTGGCATCTTACGGAGGCTGTTTCGTGCCTTCTCATTTTTAGCAACCCATGGTTCCTGTTGCTTGCCTCGATCCTGATAGGATAGGTCTTTTTTCAAGGGCTTTCGGCATTTTAGCAGAGGCTATTTTATAGGTTGCTTCATGCCTTCATATTTTTCTTAATGGTGGCATGAATAGTTGTCGAATATTGCAGCCGCGGTGCTGGCTGCTTTTGACTGTCCTAGGTACTGCTTTTTGGGGTCCTCTTTATACATTCAGAGGTTAATTACATACGGTCTTGCCTCATTAAAAATCTCACCTCTGATATGAAGCCCTTTTTGTGAGAAAAAGAGTGCAAGTCGTTTTTACAGGAAAAATAAATTACGAAAATTTAAATCTATGGACTTCCGTTTATAATTCTACGGAGTCCTTACATTCTATGTGTAGTATTTACGGAGGCTATCAACGTTCCAGGAGTGGGTTGATGTTCTTCCTTCTGTGTCTTGCAGATAGAATGATCCTTCCCTCCCCCTTGCCTGGCTATGAATGGTCCTTCCCATTTTGGCTGTAGCTTTCCAATGTTCTGAGTGTTTGGCCTCCGCCTCATTACCCAGTCGTCATCCTTAATGTTTTTAGTGACCACTTTTCCATTCCTCCATTTCCTGGTTTGGTCTTGGTATTTCTCGATGTTGTCGATTGCCTCTAGCCTGTATGCTTCAGTCATCTCCTTGGTGTACTCTTCATCCTTCGCGAGGTTTTGTTTTAATGTGCGGAGGCTCTGGTATTTGATCTCTTCTGGCATCATTGCCTCCTCTCCGTACAGTAGCTTGAATGGAGTGAACCCGGTGGCTCTCGATACATTTGTGTTGTGAGACCACACAACCTTCGGCAGCTCTTCTATCCATTTGCCCTTTTTTTGATCTAGCAATGTTTTGGAGATTGCTGAGAATATAATCCTATTTGACCTTTCCACTGCTCCGTTACTCTCTGGGTGGTAGACTGAGGCGAAGGCTACTTTTGTGCTGATGCTATTGCAGAATTCTTTGAACTTGTCTGAATCGAATTGCTTTCCATTGTCGACTGTGAGCGTCCTTGGAACCCTGAATCTGCAAATTATATTTTGCCAGAAGAATTTCTTGACTGTCTCAGAGGTGATTATTGCAAGCGGTTTGGCTTCTATCCATCTTGTGAAGTATTCTACTGTTACCACTACATGTTTGCTTCCACCCTGGGCCAGAGGTAATGGGCCTATGAGATCCATCCTCCATTGCTGAAGAGGCCAGACCGGAGGTATTAGCTGTGTTTGTGCTCCCGGAGATGCCTGGTGTGGAGCAAAACTCTGGCATGCTTTGCAAATTCTTACTTTGTGCAATGCGTCCTTGATATGCGTTGGCCAGTAGAACCCTTGACTAATTGCCTTCGCTGAAAGTGCTCTCGGGCCAATGTGTGATCCACATATTCCTGAGTGAATGTCTTGTAAGAGGTCTCTGCCTTTTGATTCTGTGATGCACTTGAGCAGTGGTTGGACTATTCCTTTCTTGTATAGAACCCCATCTATTATCGTGTAGTTCCTTGCCCATATTGCCAGCCTTGATGCAACTGTTTCATCTGATGTCACATGGACTCCATTGATAAAATCAATTATAGGTTTTCTCCAGTCCTCTGTGTCTACTAGGAGTACCTACGCAAATACTTTTGTTGTTTTTGCGGTAGCCGGTAATGTCAATTCTTGGTAGAAGGTTCCTTCGGGTACCTCCTCTTGATTTGCTGCTGCTTTGGCTAACTCATCTGTGTCCGAGTTGTCCCCCCTTGGGATGTGCTTTAAGGTAAAGCCTTGGAATCTCTTTTCCATACCCTTGATGACTTCTAGGTATGCAGCCAATTCTGGGTTCCTTGCAACATAGTCCTTCTCAACTTGTCCTGTTACTATCTTGGAATCAGTTCTAACCATGATGTATTTCGCGCCAAGTGCCTTGGCCTTGTCGAGCCCCAGGATTACCGCTTCATACTCGGCTACGTTGTTGGCTGCTTTGAAGCACAGTCTTGCTGCGTGTTTTGTTTTGATGCCCGATGGTGATATTAATACCGTGGAGGCTCCTGCACCTTGGATGCCCCACGCGCCATCTATGTACAGTGTCCATATTGAAGCCTCCGCTTTGTCTTCTGTGTGCTACGGAGATGTCCATTCTGCCAAAAAATCTGCTAGCACTTGCGACTTGACTGATGTTCTTGAGATGAACTTGATGCCAAACTGGGATATTTCTATTGCCCATTTACCAATTCTGCCTGATGCTTCCTTGTTGCCTAGGATATCGGCTAGTGGTTGCGTTGCTGGTACCAGAATTTCATGCTCTTAAAAATAGTGTTTGAGCTTCCTTGATGCTATTACTACTGCATATGCTATTTTTTCGACCTCCGAATAATTTAGTTTTGCTCCTTGTAGCACTTCTGATAATAGTACACTGGGTGTTGTACGCTTTTGTTGTCAATTTCCTTTTCTTGAACTAGCACTGCGCCAATTGCTCCTGCGGAGGCCACAACATATAGTAGCAAGGTTGCCTCCGCATCTGGTGCTATAACCATGAGGTCTTTTGTGATGTAGTTTTTGAGTTGCCGGAATGCCTCCGACTGCTCTGTGCCCCATTCAAATTTTTCCGAGGCCTCGAGCATTTTGAAGAATGGTAGACTTCGTTCTGTTGACTTTGAGATGAATCTGCTGAGCGCTGCTATTCTGCCTGTCAGTCACTGTACTTCTTTCTTGTTTTCTGGTTCTCTCATTGTTAACACTGCTTTTGTTTTATCTGGGTTTGCTCTTAGCCCTTCTGGACCAACAATGTAACCAAGCATCATTCCTTTTCTTACTCCGAAGATACACTTTTCTGGGTTCAGTTTTAACCCTGCTTCTCTGAGACTAGCGAAAGTTTCCCAGAGGTTGTCCAAATGATCTCCGGTCTGCTTACTGACTACTGCTAGATCATCAACATAGGCTATGATGTTTCTTCGGAGCTGAGCTTGCAATACCGTTTGAATCATTCTTGAAAACATTGATACTGTGTTTTTAAGCCCTTCCGGCATTTTAACAAAATAGTAGGTGCCGAAGAGGGTTGTGAAGCTTGTTTTCTCTTCATCTTCCTTTCTTAGCCATATCTGGTGGTATCCTGAGAAGCAATCCAACAGAGAGAAGCGCTTGTATCCTGCTACCTTATCAACTGATGCATCTATTCTGGGTAATGGGAAAGGATCTTTTTTGCAGGCCTTGTTGAGATCTGTGAAATCTATGCACATTCTCATTTTTTCGTTCTTTTTTGGCACCAAGACAACATTTGCTAGCTAGTCTGAGTACTTGACTTCTCTAATGACCTTGGCATCTAATAACCTTTGCACCTCCGCTTTCGCTGCAGTTATGCGCTCGTCAGACATCTTCCTCTATTTTTGCTTCTTGGGTTTGACATTTGGATTGAGGTCGAGGGTGTGTTCAATCACATCCCGACTGATTCCTTGCAGATCTGATGCTGACCATGCAAACACGTCCTTGTTTTTTGCTAGCAATTTTAACAAGTCTTGTCTTTCTACCTCCGATAGATTGGCACCTATGGTAACTTTCCTGTTCGGGACTGCTTCTTCCAATGGTAGTGTTATTGTGTTCTCTTGGTCTGCCATGTTGGTTTTTCCCGCGGCATATCCAGAGGTTGCTCTGCTTCTACGGTGTTGATATTTCTGTGTGCTTTGTAGATTGCTTTCTCTATGTTCCTTGCTTCTTTTTGACTTCCCCGCACTGTGATGATTTCATGTAATGCTGGCATCTTCATGCAGAGGTAGCCCATGTGTATTGCCACATTGAATTTGTTTGCGAATCCTCTTCCCAGTATCGCATTGTACTGGTAATAGATGTCGACCACATCAAAGGTGATGTATTCTGTCCTGGCACAGTCCTCATCTTTGAATGATACTGGTAGTGATATCTTGCCTAGGGCGTTGATCTTTTTTCCACCGAATCCGATCAGTGGGGTGTCCGATGGCTGTAGCTAGCTTCTGCTTAGCTTCATTTGGTCAAACACATTGGCGAAGATGATATCTGCTGAACTCCCGGAGTCAACAAGTATTCTGCTTACCTCCCAGGCAGCTATATTTGCCTTTATAACCATGGCATCTGCATGCGGATAGCTTTCAACTTGGAGGTCTTATTCTATAAATTCCATTGGCATCTTGGACCATTCTGTTGATCTGTAGGCGCCCTGAACTGCCACATTGTTTACCAACCTGAGGTGGTCCTTCTTTTATTTTTTGGTTTTGAACTCTAATGCTGAGCCTTCGGCTATAGGTAGTATCATGCCAATGGTTGGTAGCGTTGAATGCGGGTTTAGCTGGTTTTCTGCCAGAGGCTCAGCCTTCGCAGTTGCTGTTGTGGTTAAAGCATACTACGGAGGTGCTGGTAATGCCTCATACTGTCTCTGCTGTGCTGCCGGAGGCGTCTGCATATGTGTTGGTTCAATGAGTGCTATGTGCGGAGGTCTTTGGTTGATGTAAATTAGACCATTTTTTGCTCTGTTCTAGGTGTAGCCCTGGTGCTGTGATGTTTGCTGATAGACTGGTCTCCAGGCTAGTAGTGCCGTCGGATAGTACTGTTGAGCCAAGTTATGCTGCGGTAATGGCTCTGGAGCGTATCCTGGGAAACTTGGGTTGTACTGCTGATAGACCTGCACACTGTGAGCGTGATTAACCTCCCTGCTACCTTGTTGTTGGGGTTGTAGCTGTGACTGTTTGGTTTTCATCCTGTCAAGTGTCTCTTGGGCCTCCGGGCAGTCCCGTGTGATGTGTCCTTTGTCCTCTCTGTGAAAGAGGCAGTATTGCTTCCTTGTTTTCTGATTTTTGCTCCAGTTCCTAGACTTGTTGCTTTTGCTATAGCCTTATCCCTCTTGATTTCTCTGGTCATAACTTTCTTTTTTGTCCCAAGAATTCGAAGGCTGGCTAGCCTGCAAATTGAAAACTTGTTTCTGTTGGTTCTAGTATTATTATCTTTGCTGATTCCTATTTTCCCTTCTGTTGCTATTGCTTGAAGACTGTTTACTTTGACCGTCTGCTTCTTTCAATCTTTTACGGAGGTCATTGTCAGACCTGCAGTATTTTTTGAACTCCTCGTGTAGTTGGGCCATTGTGGCTGGCTTTTTTCTTGCTAAGTGACTGGCGAATGGACCGATTCTGAGTCCTTTGATTGCTACTTCTATGGCCACCCCGTCAGGGACATCTGGTGCTTTAACCCGGAGGTGTAGGAATCTCTGATAATAGTCTCTAAGGGGTTCGCCCTTGAGGTGCTTGTTGCTGAACAGGTCTGACGATGTTAGCGACTCACTTGTGTAAGCTTCAAAGTTTGCCAATATCTGGTCTCGTAGGTTCTCCTATGAATATACCGTGCTTGGTTTCAACATTGAGTACCATGCTAGTGCATCTCCTTCTGCTGCAATCACGAATGACTTGGCCATTACGTGATCGTTGCCTCCGGCGGAGGCTACTGCGGCTTCAAAACTCATTATAAACTGCCTTGGATCTGAATTGCCATTCAATCTTGGCAGAGATACAGGTTTGTAGCTCGGAGGCCATGGTGAGCTTTGTAGGCCTTCGGACAGTGGTGATTTTGGGTCAAAGACTCTTGACGGTGTAGGTAGGCTTGGAACTATGGTGTGCGTAGGATGCACGTTCACAGTTGGGGGTCGACCTGCCATGACTGGTTGAGCGACCTCCGGTGGACTTGCTGTCGAAGGTTACATGCTCTGTATTTCTGCTTGCAGAATGGCCATTTGCTGCCTTATCTCGTCTGCTTGACGTGATGATTGTATCGTTCTTTGTGTGGCAGCTTGCTGCGCCCTTAACCTGTCTCTTTCGGCTTCCATGCGGTGCATCTCATCTCTCAGCCTGGTCAACTCGTCGTCTTGGTTCTGGGCTATCGGATGCTGCTCAGACGGGTCCCCCCCTTTGCGCAGCATTGTTGTTCTCTTCATCACCTCCGTCTTCTGGTGCGGAGGCATAAGTGTTCCGAATATTTCTCCTTGGTCTCTCACGAGGAGAGGGCTGCGGTACCTCCGCCTCAGTGGCGGTACGTCTCCTCGCGGTGGTTTTTTTCTGGGTGGCATTTGTGGGTGTTATCTCCGGTCAAACACAAACGGTGGGCGCCAACTGTTGGAACCGAGTCCCAGCAGGTTAGAGTGAAGATGGAATGAGTAACCTAGACGGTTCCTCTCTCTCTGTATTAAATATGAAAATTATAATATGGGCCCGACAGCAAGTAATACCACAACTACCAGGGGGTCTTCTCTTTATTACACAGGGGGCGTGGCCTTATATAGTGGCTCCCCAGCTCAAAGCTGAAAGTACATGTGTGCCCCCCAAAGGGAGTTTCCAAACCCTAGACACTGACTCTATTACACGTGGGTCCCTTAGGGACATGCTGGGCCACCATTTTCTGGCCACGGCCACGGGCCGTGGCCCATCACCACTCGCAAGAGGCCCATCAAGCCCATCATCTATCCTCGTGTTTTCCAACCGGCTTTGGCGCACTGCCCAGATAGCAACAGCCTCAGGTCGTCGTCTCCTCTACGCAGAGCCTCCGGGCCCAGCGAGGCTGTGTCGGCTAGCCTCCGCTTGGCAACGGTGATCCTCGCTGAGCCTCCTCCGTTAGTCGGTTTGAAACCTCCGCTGGAGGCTCTCCAGCGGAGGTCTGACCTCCGCCTGAGTGACGGTCGTCGCCGTCGGGACTCCGCTGTCGACCGGCTCTGCGCCTCTCCCGAAAACCTCCGCCCGGAGATCCAGCCTCCGGCGACGACTTCAATACCTGCAAGCATGGGTCAAGTTGAACACAGTCAAAACTGTTAGTTAGATACAGATCGAAGGTAATAAGTTTCTCCGGTCCTGGGACGCATCCCCAACACAACTGCAACTGGAGCTCGAGCGCTGGGGGCAGCATCTGGAGCTGCGTACCGGCAAAGGGATGTTGATCCCACCACCGAGAAGTGCCCGGACATGCCATGACGGCGAGCGCAATGCCGGCAGCAGCGTGGCCAGCCCAGCAGACGAGGCGAGGAAGGAAAGCCTCTGGGATGACGACGACGTTTACACGTACGCCGTGGCAGCAGGAAGGGGAGGAAGCCTGAGGTACAAGCTCGCAGCAGAGATTTACGTAGTCGGGAAGGCGCAACAAGGAAGACATAGTCGTGGGCTTTAGATGGGCCGCCTCCCCGTGTCGACAGCTGGGCTGGACCGTTTGATGGTAGTGAACGGTACTGACTGCCGAGTGCAGTCGACGAGAGCGACGTCAGGCGGCGATCTGGTCCCCACAGAAACCGGCGGTTGACCGCCAGCGCGCTCGGTTCCAAACTTCCAAAGCCAAAGCGCCGCCTTCTCCCGGAAAAAGGGAAGTTCACTCCACAGTCCAAAAGGCAGTTGCAGAATCCTCCGCAGCCCACCGCTGACCCCTCCCCTCCGCTCACCGGCGGCAATCTCCATGGCTCCTCCTCGCTCCCCTCTCCCCGCCGTCCTCCCGGTCCTCCTCTTCGTGCTCCTCGCGGCCGGCGGCGCAGGCGCCGTGGAGGTCCTCGCCAAATCCCTCCTGGAGAGCTGCGTCGACGACTCGGGCGCGGGGGGCCGCCTCTCCTGCGCCAGAAAGGTCGTCGTCGACATGGCCGTCCCCAGTGAATCCGTAAGCGCCTCCACTCCCTCTTCCACGCCCGGCATTCCCGCCGCGTTCGACTTGTATGTGTTCTGAGTGACGGTTGCGACGGCGGCGCTGGCGTGCCGTGTCACCGTGTGCGTGTGTACACGTTTTGGGTGCAGAGCGGCGGGGAGGCGTCGCTGGTGGCGCAGGTCGCGCACGTGAACGACTCGGAGCAGACGAAGACCATCAGGAATCCCCCTGTCATTACCGTCAACAAAGGCGCCGTGTACGCGCTCTACGAACTCAACTACATCAGGGTAAACCCTTGCTCGTGCTCTCTTCTGATGACAACGTTGCTGTTTTGATCATATGATCCATTTACTCCGATGCATCCTTGTACGGTTGTACCTCTGCACAGCGTGGAGGTTGCACAGTTTTGTGAGTAGAGATGCCTTTGGTTGTGAACTTGTGATAACAGTCCATTTGTGCCAAATTTTCATGTGTGTTTTGCTCGGCCGTTTTTGGTTCAGATGGCTGCAGTTTCTTTTTACTATTTCTCGGACCAGTGTATTCAACTATTACTCTATCCTTTCTTATTTGTTTGTCTCTTCAGGATGTTGCTTACAAACCTGAGGAACAGTTTGTTGAGACACGCAAATGTGAACCAGATGCTGGTTCTGATGTTGTTGGAGCTTGTGAAAGGTATGGTATTTTGCGATTCCTGTTTATTATTGTTTTATTTTTTCAATTACTCCCTCCATGTATCTACAAAAGACAAAAAACCTATAATTTGGAATGGAGAGTAGTAGATATTGGCAATCCCATTTCCTTTTATTTTGAGCACAGTTTCTTAGAAATTCTTTAAGTCTTTTAAAAAATTGCAATCCTTCCAGTAGATCCTTGTACTCATGGAACATATCTGTGACCTTTTTTTGGTAGACTCCTTAAATTTTCTTAGCATTCCCAATTCTGTTTATACACCAATGCAGTTTTTTTTTCTATGATTATGGTCAGGTTATGGGATGAGAAAGGTTCTTTAATTCAGCACTCAGAGGTGAGAACAATTTTACCCATATGCATTGAGTTTACTTTAATAAGAAATGAGCTCCTAGTTTAACATCCACTCTATGCCATGTGTGTTGATGTGCCCAGCGTCACCTCTAAAATATTGGCCCTTGATGCTCGGTCGAATTCAAAAAGTTATATCAACTATCAGTATCATCTGATCTTAAATATTTATGAGATATTTTTTAGCTACATTTTTTTTTCTAGAATACGCAAGAGAGCTGCCTATCATTGCATTAAGATAGGGGAAAGAAAGGCTCAAATAGACAATATATACTCACACCACACCACGGGGGTTTTTTAGCTACATATTGATTGAAGAGGTAGTGCTTATTTAAAATGTAATACATCTTTTCTTGAAAAAAGGTAAGTCTTTCTCGACTAGAAATTATAAACGCTGAGAATTGTTGATTTGGCAGTAGGCATTATTTCAGTGACCCAGCAGCAAAGTGCAGGAGGCATGCTAGTATTAACCAAAACAAGGCACATAGATGGACATTCCTTTGTTTTTGCTTTTACTTATATATCTTGTATAATTTATAATCTCCTTGTGATTCTCATGTTTTCCTTTACTTTGGCTTGCACCAGCCTATTTGCTGTCCCTGTGGTCCTAACCGCCGTGTGCCTTCATCTTGTGGAAACGTTTGTAAGTCAGAAATAATGTTTATCTTCTTGCTATTGTAGTACTGACCTAACACCTCTTTCACACAATCTAATTTATAGTTGAGAAAATTTTCAAAGGAAAAGCAAATACGGCTCACTGTATACGATTTCCAGGTGACTGGTGCGTATTGTTGGCAAGTTGTTTATATCGTTTTAATAATTTCTTGACTCAATGTACTTAGTTAACTGAAATAAAGGTTCATGTCTTTGCTATGACTTAATGACCTGATTGTAAAGTTTCTGAACATGACTAGTGGCTCTATTATTAGATACACAATATATAGTTATGTTAATCAGGCATGATCTTATTTATTTTTCAAAGTAGTGGAATAATACATCTTGTGATACAATACAATTTAGTGTGGTACGACAATATGCTATACAATTATACCAATATAATAAACATGTGTATTGATGTTCCTTTATTTTCTGAGAAACAGGTTCCATGTTTTTGGAATTGGAGATAGGTCACTTGGGTTCAACATCAGGGTACAAGTTAAGAAAGGTTCATCTGTATCGGTAGGATTTGAAATTCTGCATAAGTGTTCCAACCAGTATCACATGAGGACTAGCGCATAAATTATCTGATTGCTCATGCCAGTTTCTTGCTTGGTTAAGCATACATACCCATGATCTGTGCTGAAAAAACTCCACAACCTTCCTATGCTTATACTTATTTGTTTATTTTGAGATCGTTTTTCTTTCTAGTATAGAAATTAAATTGTGAATTTTGGTGTTTACTTATAAAACCAAAGTTTGTTTCGAAGGGGTTTTTCCTTCTAATAATCTGCAGTCGATTTTTTGTTATGTCACTCATTTCAGAAGTGTTTTTTTATCTCTCTCCCCAATTGCACTGCAGGAGGTTGTTGTTGGTCCGGAGAATAAAACTGTTGTTTCTAAAGACAATTTTCTTAGAGTGAATCTTATTGGTGATTTTGTTGGTTACGAAAGCATCCCAAAATTTGAGGGCTTCTATCTTGTGACCCCTAGGAAGGTGCGTCACCAAATTACAGTAGACACCCTGATTCTATCAATGTATTTGCAATGTTCTATTATGTGACTTGAAAACATTTTTTGATGTGTTACATTGAAGGGTGCTGGTAGTGGTGAACCGCAAAACCTTGGTGCTGAATATAGCAAGTGGATGCTGTTGGAGAGAGTTCGTTTTACAGAGAGTGGTATCGAATGTGACAAGATTGGTGTTGGTTATGAGGCTTTCCAAAAACAACCTAACTTCTGTGCATCGGCATTTGGGAGCTGTTTGTACAATCAGCTATGGACCTTTTTGGAGGTAATTATATAATAAATAACTATTGTAAATAGCCCCCGGAATTTTCCCCTTTTTTTCTTGCACTAGGATGGGAAATTGTGGATCAATCCTACAAAGAGCAGCAAAGATAACTATTACCTTTACTGGTTATCACTGATTATGGCAGATTCAATATAGCAACTGGACCACACTGATCTCTCTCTCTCTCTCTCTCTCTCACACACACACACACACACAAAATCATATTTTAAATTCAGATTTTTTTTCACGGTTTTTGTTTGCGAGCATATTTTAAATTCAGATTGTTTGTCATTAATTTCACACTATAGCACTGAGGTCACAATAAAAAAGCAAAGTGTTATGTGCCTATTTATTAAACAACTATCTGCTCTTTGCAATGAATTACTCCTATTATGCGCCAAGTCTTTGAAAGCTGTCACCCATATGTTTCAGTCTGACAAAAATCGGATAAACAGGAGCCAAGAGCCCCAGTATGTTGTCCAGGGAAGGTTTCAGAGGATCAATCAACATCCAGTAATGTTTCCATCTCTTTTCCTATCTTGTTCTCATTTGCTAACATTGGATCAAGTTTTTGACACACCCCCTCCACAGAATGCAACTGTCCATACCTTTTCTATTGGAGTGACAGAAGTTCGTAATAGCAATTTACGGATAGAGCTGAGTGCTGATGACATAGAATATATGTATCAGAGGTATATTTGTTGACCACGGCCCCACTCATTGCAAATTATCAAGTACAGACAGATAACATCCATATTTATATTTGTTTACCATGGCCCTATTCTTAAAAGTAGATGCTATCCAAATAACAAGTGTCCCTTTAAATATATGCCATGTTTGACAAACAGCAGGGAAACAAACGTTGGTACTCTATCTTCTCATCTTCTCAATTCCTGCTCTTTACATTTTTATGTTCTTTAGTTTAGAAGAATGTCTAATATGTCGTACCTCCACAACAGGAGTCCAGGGAAGATAACCAACATTAGTGTTCCAACATTTGAAGACTTAAGTCAGTATGGCACTGCAAAGGTCACAACTAAGAATATTGGTAAACTGGAGGCTTCGTATACCTTGACGGTGTGCATCTGTCAGAAATTTTACACCTTGCTTCACTTGCCAACTGGATTTTGAACTTTTGTGTCTTCTGTGTAGTCCGAGATCAAAGTAGCAGATGAACTCAAATGCAAACCCTGACTTTGATTTTTTTTTTAAATTTAACCAGTGATTTGCTCCTTTTGCAGTTTAACTGCTTAAGTGGCATCAGTTTTGTGGAGGTAATGTTTACTTTCGCCTGCATGATTGCATGTTTTTGCACTTCTGTACCCATTTTCATTGCCATAGTTATGCCATTTTGGTTTACTCCAAATTTTACATATATACCTGTTTTCATACGATTTTATATTTTGTTAGCATGTTGTTAGTCAATGTAGTAAATATACATTCAATATGCAATCGTAAGCTGCCTGACTACACAGTTCATGTTCTTTTTAAGAGGAATTTTCTGGACATTTTATTCCTACTATATCAAATTATTATCAATCAGCAAGTTCCCTGCTCCGTTAATCTTATCATTGGAATCAGTCTCATGAAGTTTGCATTACTGATTTTCAGGAGCAGTATTATGTCCTGAAACCGGATGAAGCGAGTACCCGTTTATTTTACTTGCGCGCATCTACGGATAAAGCGGCAAAGTATCAATGTACAGGTGGGCTCAAAATTGCAGTACAGCTTAGCGTCAGTTGTGTTGACAACGTTATTGTGTTAGAGACTTAATATGGGATGCCTATATGCTCTATTTCAGCTATTCTGAAGGCATCAGATTTTAGTGAACTTGACAGACAAGAATGCCTTTTTTCTACCACGGCTACAGTTCTTGATAATGGAACACAGGTTCAGAAAAGTTTGGGTTTTTCCTAATGATTCTGCTAGAATTCATTAGCTTTGTCTGTATGCTCATAGAAACTGTTTCTGATTTTCAAAGAAATTTCAATTGCCAGAAAAAAAAAATGTCGGCATCTATGCTCCTTTGACTAAAATAGAAACTATAAATGCTTGTACAATCAGGTCACATAGAATTATTATGTATGAATAAGCACTTCACCCACAATATTCTTCTCTGCATCGAGAAAGCTTTGTGTGTAACCAACAATTAAATCCATTCATTTACCGCAAAATCCTGATGCTTCTTGTCTTCAATCTGTAGATTATCGGGTCACCAAATGACCAGGAATTGGGTTTCTTTGACACCAGCAAAGGCTATTTGCTTAGCTTCTGGGATTTTCTTATTGATTTATTAAGTGGCAAATCTTGCAGGTGCACCGATTCCTTCCAATTTGCTCATTACCTTTGACAATTTCGTGTTGCCTCCGATCAGTTCTCATGAACAGCATTTTTTGTCATTTTCTGATTCTTGCCATATTATCTCGGAGCAGGATGAACAAATGTTGGAGCTTTTTTGACTTTAGCTGCCATACCCAGTACATATGCATCACCTGGCTCGTCATGTTGGTGCTGCTACTTTTTACGTTACCCGCAGGTAAGTAGGCTTTTCAACATTTCAACGTCGAATGCTGTGACGACTGACGCCTGACGTTGCCCATGCTCACCATTCAGCAAACATTTTTGTTGGTCAATGTGATCTGCAGGCGCACTTCTCCTGTGTCTTCTTCATCAGAAAGGCTTCTTCGACCCGGTTTACGACTGGTGGGAGGACCTGCTGGGGCTCGACGACCGCACGTACCAGAGGCACAAGAAAGGCCGCCGCCACCACCACCACCACCATCACCACCGGCACCACCACCACCACGGGCACTCGCACCACCATGGCCACCACCCCCAGGGTCACCACCACGCGCACCAGAGGAGCAAGATCGAGCCCAGCCACCACCACGTCCTACACAGGCAGCAGCCCGAGGCAGCGGCAGAAGGCCACCGGCACAGGCACGACCCGGCACTCGGCGTGCAGCACAGGGAGGCCGGGCACTTGGGGCACAAGCGTCGGCATGGCAAAGCGGTGGTCGCAGAGGACGCCATGGAGTTCAGGGAACGAAGGCCGTACGATGCCAGGCGTACCGGGCACGTGCTGCACGACCGCGACCGCGACCGCCATCACTCCTGGGAAGTGTAGGAATAGTTCTGACCGTCTGAACATGTAGCGTAGGATTGCCTAACGATGGAAATGGGTGTAAAGTCTGTGACGAACAGTACGTTAGTCGTTAGTCAAGTTGTTCTCAACAAGAGATATGGAGTGTGGTTACAGAAAAGTGAAATAAATTGTGAGGTAAACTTGGGGGCACATAAAGGTTTCCTCCATTTGAGGAACACGACGTGGAAGTGCCATCTGTGTTGACGTGTTCACACTGTGCAGACCAACCAAAGGTTTCCTCCATTTGGGTAACACGACGACGAGGTGCCAGGACTATGACACCTAGGAAGGTCACAAATTAAAGCCAAAATGCAATTAGCAAAACCAAGTGCACATCTAGATTCTAAACAAATGCGGAATATGAGAGAATGCAAGCTCCCGCATTGTTTTAAGGTCAAAAAGCTCACACTTTCCATTTCGGAGGATACCCTAGCAAGGGCCAAACTTTGGTCTTCTCCAACTCACAAGTAGTCTCCACCGAGTCTCTCCTAGATGTTCTCGGTTGTCTTATAAGGTACACAAATACTGATTGCAAAGAGGTAGCAAAAACACTAATGCATCCTAAAACTAGCATTAATCCTAATGCTTTTACTAATTATCTAATCTTATCTTATTAACCACATGTCGTGACTAGAGTAGAGCATCAACTCAACTACAACTTCAACCAGCTCCAACACCCTTCAAATGGTTAGATATAGGGGCATAAATAGCCCCAACACAACCAACTAGTTGTTGTGAATAGGAGCTGCCTTGCATTGAACGTTGGATAGCTTCCCTAACCACATCGGAGTCTAGCGCCACGCCCTTGTGACGCTGAAAGCCCTAGTTAGGTATTGTTTAATTGATGAAACATATTGGACTAACCCTATATTATAAATGTGTTTTATGAGATAGGTGTGGTCCAATTCTGAGAAAGAGCAAGGTGGCGTCTTAGCTTTGCTTAAATCCATCATTGTTCCTTAGGGACCGAACCTGTATACTGACAAAAATTTTTAGTCATGGTGGTTATGTTGCCACTCAATCACCAAAAATCATCAAAGCCGTGCTAAGGTTCATGTTTCTACAATCTCATCTTTTTGCTACAGATAGCTTCTTGCTACCGAGCAAGAGGCAGTCTAAATTATGGCAAATGAGCATTGCCCCCAACACCAAAAAAACCAGTCTTGGAAAAGTCTTATTTCTGTCATAAATACAGCACAATCAAACGTAAAAATAGTTTCCTAAATTATAATTTAATAATTCATTTATTTATATCAATTTTTATGATAATAAATTATGATTATTGGACAGTATATTTAGTTATATAAATCTAACCGTAAGATTGCATTACATTATTACAATAGTTAATTGGATTGGCACTACCTCCATTCAGTAAAACATGCAATTCTAGCACAGTGCCACATTTTAGTATTTAAAATTTGGTATAGATTAAAAAGAATCAATATTTATGTGTCAAATAAATATTATTAGATTCATTATGAATGTACTTTCACGATAAATTGATTTGGAGCTATAAATATAAATATAAATATAAATATTATTCACTGAAAACTTGGCAAACATGAACTACTTTTCTTGACATATACAACATAGAGTTGCATGTTTTCCTAGACGGAGGAGTAGAATTATAAGTTTTAAATTACACTCCACCATTTTACATTGTAAGATATTTTGTTTTTTTCTAGGTATAACATTTTATTATACACCTATACATAGGATATATCTAAGTCTATAATAAAAATTATATCTATAAAAGTTAAAACATCGAAGTACTTCTACGGTAATCGCTAGTGTTGAGAACTCTTGATGATTGATGATATTGTTAAGGGAAAGCCCTTCTGAGGTGGGCTGTTCTATTCAACCCAACGACTTAGCAAACAGGTCACCGCTCGGAGTCGCGGCTTCAGATTCAGAGATCAGAATCAGAAGAGAACACCTGCCTCTCTTCAGTTTGTTGCCGTCTCTCTCTCCTCTTCACGCAACTCCTCTCCTATCTTCTCCCTGCCACTCCTCCGCGCCGCGTTGGCACCGAACCCTCCCGCCATGGCAAGGCCACCGCAGGAGGCGATTGATACCTTCATCAGCATCACGGGGGCCGACGAGGCCGTCGCCGTACGCAAGCTCGAGGTACCGCCCAAAGGCCTTTCCTTTTTTTTTCCCCCTTTCAATTCACTTTCCCCTGTTCAATTCAGAATCCGGAATCTGGCGAAATCGGTTAGGCTCGTGGTGGATTTGGTCAAGCTGGGGCGAGCGTTAGGGCCTGGTGTTTAATCGTGTTTTCGGGTGTGTGGCGGATGGGGTTGGGGGTGGGGTTTTGGTGTGATGCGACGAGATGTCATCGGGGTGAGGTGCACCAGATTTGCGTGCCGGGCTTATATTAACCCACATGGCTTTTTGAATCGTGGAGTCACTAGCAAGTGCTGGAATTCGTGTGCAGTTGCGGAATGGATTTTGTTACCAAATCTCGGCGCTTTTCTTGTCCCCTTTCTATTTTTTTCTCTTTATATAATTATTTATTCATCAAAAGTGTCTCTTTTTTGTTCAGAAAAAATGTTCAATTTCTGCCTTACTCAAGTGAAATAGGGCCGTGTTGGTCACATGGCATCCAGTTTGATTGACATTGTTTGCATGATCTGGTTCAGTTTGCTGTTCCTGTTCGAAACAATTTACTTGGCTCATTCTGTTTAGCAGTATTTGCAGAAATACCTCGTGCTTATTACATATATATGGGTATTCATAGTTACAATTCCACGATAAGCCGGTCAGAGTGTTGACTACGCTTGATATCATACTGTCATCCAATGTGCTCAATCCAATCCTAAGATGAAACTCACATAACAATTTTGTTACCTTGCTATTCCTATTGTTTTCTTTTTCAGGGTTCTAGATACAGTAACTCTTATCTTGAGATATCACCAATGAAGTGGTAATTAAACTGCAACACTATTTTTCCTCACTCAACGGAAAAGGGCTCAAATTGGTCATAGGGTATCCAGGTTGATTAGCATTGTTTTCATGATCTGGACCGATTAGTTACAATTCCACGATAAGCCTGTCAGACTACACTTGATATCATACTGTCTTCCAATGTGCTCAATCCAATCCTAAGATGGAACTCACATAACAATTTTGTTACCTTGTTATTCCTATTGTTTTCTTTTCCAGGGTTATAGATACAGTAACTCTTATCTTTAGGTATCACCAATGAAGTGGTAGTTAAACTGCTGTTTTTCCTCGCTCGATGGAAAGGGCTGAAATTGGTCACAGGCTATCCGGGTTGATTATAATTGTTTTCATGATCTGGACCAATTAGCATTTGTTTACTAGGAGGATTCATAGTTACATTTCCAATGAGCCTGTTGAGTGTTGGCTACACCTGTTACCATATCATCATCCAATGTGTTCGATCCGATCTTATGGGGGAAATCACATAACAGTTTGTTAACTTTCTAAGTCTAGCAAACTTCTATTTGCATCTGTTTTCATCTACCTATCATCTAGTCATAGTGGCTAACTGACTAATGTTTTTTTCTGAACGTTCTAACTAACTAATGTAATCCAGGAACATGGCGGTGACCTTAATCGAGCAATAAATTCACATTTCAATGATGGAGACAGCATATTGTAAGTGTTTCAGCTTTCCTAACCATGTTTGCTATGGATATCGAAGTTCACTCCTGGTACACATACTGTCCAGATTAATAACATGTTTGTTGTTTACAGGAATGGAATCAGTCAAAACACCATACCTGCTAGTCATGATGATATGATGGATCTGGATGGACCACTTGATAATACATTTCAAAGATCTTTCCCAGAGAATTTCCGTGATCCTTTTGCGCTAATGGATCCAAATTTTCAGCGCCAATTTTTGGACAGAATCGGCTCCACTGATGGTGTCAGTCGTGGACCGCTGGTGTCGCACCCTAGAGAGGCGAGGGAGATTCCTATCGAAGTTAAGGATAGTGATCCTCAAACAGGTCCATCTGGACAGGCCCCTGTTATTGAGGATGTTACTGGAAATGAGTCTTTAAATGGCCCTGAAGTTCCTGAAACTATCATAATCGATGATGAGGATGAAGGATTGTTATCTGCACCATCTGCTCCACATCCCAGTATTCCGAGCAATACATCTTCTGTGCCAACTGCTCCTCCATTGGTTCATGTTAATGACTATGATGATGACATAGAAGAGGAAATGATTAGGGCAGCAATTGAAGCTTCAAAGAAGGATTCTGAAGCACTGGCAAATGTAATGTAGCTGTGTCTGTGTGCGCATGCTTATATATGGTTTTCTCCAATATGGACGTGTTAGCTTGCGTGCATGCATGCACGTGCATACACATATTTTCTCCAACATTCTTTTGTGAATCTTCAATTTTGCTTTATGACATCTGTTTGCACACTCACTTGTGTTCTGTGCTCATCTTGATGTCATCTCTATTTCTTCAATAATTTTCAGATAGCAGAGCAAGGAGGAGACCAGCATCAAGAGGGAGTGACGTTGGAGGAACATTCTTCTGATAAAGCAGGCATGGGAACCACAGATGGAATGTTCGAGAGGTGAATATTAACTTTTACTACCCACCTCTTTACCCAGGCTACCCTACTACAGCACCAGTTGATTCCTTATACACACACTTTCATTTTGGAGGCAAGGACCAGCTTCAGGAAAGGCTGGAACGTCTAGGCAACCAATAGATGAAGAGGGCGTTCAAGAGGAGACTGAAGATGTAGAGGAACAACCGTTAGTTAGACGCCGTTCTCGGCGTGCTCCTTCTGAGAACACCGAGCTAGCACAAATGGTGCACCCAGGTGCTAGCCCTGTTCTGAACGATCACCAGCATAACAATGGAGATGAGTTCCCATCTGAGGTATTATAATCTGTGATCCCAATGTGCCTTAGGACATTAGAAAGCATTTGTTTAATTTCTGACTTCTTTGTTCTTTATAATAAAAAAGTGGGGTGGCATTTCATCTGAGGAGCATGATGAAGCTGTTATGCTTGAGGCTGCAATGTTTGGTGGAGTTCCTGAAGGACCAACATATCCTTTCTCCATGCCTTCTCACAGAAGCTCTACTTATTATCCCCCAATAGCTCATTCTCCATCACCAGCATTAACTGAACAGCGGTTATTACGAGAGCAGCAGGTTCAAAGTCTAATATTTATCCGTATTTTCATAATTGCCACAATGGGTGAGCTATTTTATCAATTTTGATTTACAGGATGATGAGTACCTTGCGTCGCTACAAGCTGATCGAGAAAAGGAGTTAAAGGCCTCACAGGAGGCTGAGCTCCGTCGCCAAGAAGAAACTGCTGCAAGAGAAGCTGCTTTTGAGAAACAGAAGCAAGAGGAGGAGGAAAGGCGTAAAAGGCAACTTGAGGAAGAGGTATCTTTCTGTCACATGTATTCTGGAAGGTGTAGGATTGATAGGCAACTATCATAAATATTTGAATGCTATATAACTACAGCATTAGTTCATCAGTGTGATCATGTGAAACTTGGTGCTCTTTTTATCTTATGTTTGGATGGATATTGGTTTATATTTAGTTTGTGAGTTGTACTCATCATATTAATATCATGTGTTTGGGACTGCAAACTGGTAAAAATGTTTTATTTGCATGAGGTTATGATAACTAGCCACTTCATCTCACCAACTTCAGTTTGGCTTACTTGATCTGTATTTTCCTTGTTTGGGCTACCTGTTTTATTTTACTGGATATTTGACTATCTATTTGTCATGTTGTCCCTGATGTTTCCATCAAATAGGAGCTAGAGTCCAGTCTCGCTTCCAAGCAAGCATCATTACCATCGGAACCACCTCCAAATGCAGAGGGTGCCGTGACAGTTGTAGTCCGCATGCCTGATGGTAGTCGACAAGGGCGTCGCTTTCTCAAAACTGATAAACTTCAGGTAAACAATTTTGAGATGCCCGAATCCAGAAGAAAATCATCCGTTAGCCTTCTTTCTTTTTTCTGTTACTTTTTTTTTTATATCTGAGTGATTCATACTTGTTTGTTGGCTTGCCTGCAGTTCCTATTTGATTTCTTAGACATTGGGAGGACTTGCAAGCCAGGGACCTACAGATTGGTAATTTTTTACCATTAGTTTTTAGTAAAATTTTGTGTTAAAAGGAACTTCTCAGTTTCCTGTTTTCTCAAATAAATCAGTTTGAGTTACTTTATTCGTGAGTCAGGGAATGTGGCTTTGAGCGATGTTTCATGCAAACTTTTGTAGCATTAAACGCAAGAGTTTAATCTCACCACAACAAGCATGGGTGATCACAAGAAATACAGTACAACACAGCCAACCAACCAAACACCAATATTAGCAAATGCAACTTATACAAGGCAACCAAACACAAACACATTGCGTACATTTATGCTGGCAGCTGGTTTAGGCTATGATGCATTAGACCCAATGCAGCTAAAGGCTAGTGCAAGCAACGAATTGCACTCATAGTGTTTCCTTTCGCTTCTATGAGGCTATGAGCTGTCAGGGGTTGTCTTTTTTTTTTGCCATGCTGCAATATGGGACATGTAGGTTTATTCTTGTTGGTCTATCTAGCAGTCTTAGTTTTGTTCCAGGACATCGCTTTTGTAAGTCTGGTATTCTTAAGAAATGTTAGAAGTAGCTAGCTTGATTTCTTATCATTACTCTGAAATGGTCTGCAGAAAAAGTAGTTAGTGTCAGTCTAGTTGGCTATGCAGGGTGCATTTTGGAATTTATCATTTAAAGAAAAACCCTCTCTATCTGGAGATCTCTTGAAACTGGTAGTTTCCTGGTGGCATCCTAGCAAATTGTTTGAAAATCCCTGATCTAGAGTTCAGTTCTTTTTAACTATGAAACATAGATGCATAGTCAATTCTTTGGCGAGTTTTCTTGTGGCACCTTTTCATTCTTCTGTTTAAATTCTCCCAACCTTGTATTTTTCACCATTTTGTATCATGCAGGTGAGAACATACCCAAGGCGTACATTTACCGACAGTGAGGGCGGCGTATCGTTCTTTGATCTCGGCCTAACAAGCAAGCAGGAAGCCCTGTTTCTAGAACAGATCACGGCGTAGAGGATAAATGTTAGGCATGGTTAGAGATACCACAGCTGGAGTCGGAGGTTTTACATTTTATACTTTTACCTTTTGCCAGTAAAAACTCATAATCTGTCAAATGGTTGGGTTGGTCGAAGAAAAGGTTAAAAATTCTTTTGTGGCGCCATGTCGTGAGGCATTGCGCTTTGCATGCTTCACGTTATACTTATGCATGTTATGTCAGGGCAAACTGCGGACGGCATGGGGCAGTATGTATACAATGTGATACCTTATACAGTTTATACCTACGCATGACCATTCGTTTCAACGAGTCCTGCCTTGCAGAGTGGTTCGGTATATATTGTTGGTTCTGTGAATCAAAAAGCGATGAGCCAGTGATGCACATAAGGACATTGCACAGCCTGTGGCTGGTAGCGGGCGTATAAGATAATAAGGAGGTTTCGAAAAGGGCACACAGGAGACAATGCGAAACGACCGTCAGAGTTTGCTTTAGCATTCACTGGTGTCTCAGACAGGACTGGCTGAACGTGTATATATGAAAAACTACAGAAAACTAAACCAAACGGATATGAATGAGGACACAGGAGTCGACGGTCTTTATTATTCAGAGTGTTTGGATCCTTCACCTTTTGCCTGGCACGACGCACCGGCCGTCAGCTCATCACTCTGAAACGCACGGCAACAAAGAGAAATTTCATGAGCACGACAAGTTTGCCACATCAGTAATAACAAACCCATGCAATGTGGCAATGTACGTATTATTATCATGGCGACTAGAGTGGTCTTACGGCAGCGGACTGGCTGGAGACCGCACTTGGCGGGCAGGCTGTTGATGATGCCGAACGTGCCGCAGGCGCAGTCCCTGGACACGGCCCCGAGCGCGGAGCAGCACTCCGGCCCGGGCGCCGGCGGCGCCTGCCCCGGCAACGGCGGCACGCTGTAGCGCAGGCAGGGGGCCAGCCCGTTCAGCTGCCCCGCGCACGTCTGCGCCTCGGCGCCACCGCCCAGCCCCGCTGCCAGCACCAGGAGCAGCAGCAGCAGCAAGGACACCTTGCCGCCGGCAGCCGTAGTCGCCACCACCACCATTGCTCCAAACTGAAAAAGCACCTGCCGGCCGGCCTGACCGTCGTCTCGCGTACGCTGAGCAGCACCGTGCGTACGTGCTGCGTGAACTGGACTGGGTCGCGGTGGTGTCTGTACGTATGTACGCTAACGGCGCGATTTTATAGGCTGTGGGAGTGTGGGCGACTGTGGCCTGTGGCCTCGAGAGCAACGGCGGCGAGCCTCGCGTTGCTCACCTACGTCTGCGTGCGCGGTGACCGGGCGTTTGGATGGCAAAACGCCGTGCATCGCAAGCGTGTGAGCCACCGAACGTGGCACGCGCCGCGTACGCACTCGCTCGCGGCGGGCTGGGCTCGGTTGGTCGGTGTTGGAGCGGCAACAAACAAGAGGCCGTGGCCGCGATGCGCTGAGCCAACGCGGTGGGCATCGCGACGACCGGCCCGTCCTGCAAGGCTGCAAGGAAGCACCCTGGCGCGGCACGTGCACTCCATAAGGCCCACAGGTTACATACTGGGCCACAAGACACATTGGCTATGGCTTCGTGGTCCACGACACATAGGGACAGAAGATCAAAAAATGAGATAATTTGCCTAAAAGAAAAGAAAAAGAAAAAAAATTAGGTACTAGTGCATACCACCCCTCCATTCCAAATTCCAAACTAAGGCAATTCTGTGGACTTAATCCTTTTTTTACCGTATACGGAATAGCAGAAAGTGAAATCGAAAGGATACAGTATGATTGGTTGGATGCGTAAAGATAGCTCACACACCACAAGGAGGTAGAGCGCTCGGATTGCAAACAGATATCGAGACAGCGCATATCTGCCATTCTGCGAGCACCTCCGGTAACGGAAAAAAAACCTACTAGTTTCCGGAATCAGCCTAACAGGTGTACCGTTTATCTACGTTTTGCCCACAAACATCCGAGGGTAGTAATAGTAACGGTCACGTTTACTTGGTAAAACAAGCAGATTTACGAGCAAACTAGTAAAACCTTTCACCCGAAGTGACCCCATTGCTTGGGGCAAGGACATCAGTATGTTGCCCTAAGTCGGCAGCAAGTAATAAGTATATAGCATCATCCTTGTATATGTCATATCAAGAAATGAACAATAACGTAAAGGTTGGGAGAGATTAGGACAAAAGAGAGGCCAAAATGGATTGGTCTTTTGTTCAGCTGTGATGGATACTTCATTCAGTTGTGATCCTCTTGTATTTATAAGGAGGAGGTGATCTTACCCCGTGAGATATCGACATCCCATTCAAAATGCATCAAAATTTGACTCAATTCCAAGTTGAACCATCAAAACTAGATTAACCTGTTTTTGCGTGGCGAAATCTTGCTACATGCGATAATTTATTCATTAGGACTCTAAATTAGGTGTTCTATATATGTTTTTTCTTAATCGTCGGTGAGAGGAATGTAAAGATGAAATCCACTTTTCAATTTGAAGAAGTTTACAAAACTGGCTTAACCGGTCTAGAGGCAAGCTGTCTTATGCTAGGTGATTTTTAAAGTCGTCTTTTCTTGGACTCCAAATTAATTTTTTCCAGTTGTCTTGACACGAGAAACGTAATGATAGAGTCTATTCATGCATTTTAACAATGTTATCAAAATCAGATCAGCTGAGTTCTGCTAGAGATTTTAGGATCAGCATCTTTTAACAGTTTCGGTTGGCAACAAAAATAAAAAAGCTTGTTTGGTTCCCACGACTTATGTCTAGTGACTAAACTTTAGTTATTTTAGAGATAAAAACTGCCGAATAGAATGACTAAAAGATAACTAAAATACTTTAGTTGTATTAGTCACTCAAGGTGAACTAAGGTCTCGTTTGTCTTCACCAACTTATATCTATTGACTAAACTTTTTATGTCTATTGACTAAACTTTATTCACTTCAGAAACTAAAAGTACCAAACATAATTAAAAGATGACTAAAACACTTAAGTTATAGTTATTTAAGGTGGACTAAAAAGTGATTAAAATAATTTAGTCTACTTTAGTTTTAATCATAAAAATCAAACAGACATTAAAAGATGACTAAAACATTTTAGTATATTTAGTTTTAGTCATAGAAACCAAATGGACCCAAAATAAGAATGTTTAGAGTACAGTTCATAGAGTAACGATCTCGCCGGTACAGCAGAACAGCCACTCGACACTCGACGACAGAGGTGCGATCGAAGCTGGGGTTTCAGTGCCAAAATCTTCGAGATCCGTCAGCTGGAAGCTACTGTTCTGGACGGACCTCTTGGTGCTCGTGGGTTGTGAGCCACTCTCTATCTGTGCGACGCCGACGAAGACCCGCCACCGGTTTAGTGAGCTTAAACAACTCCCCTCTAATGCCACTTGTGACCTTTTGTGTGAACCTACCAAGCTAGCAGCCTAAGCACACCGTTAATTTTTTGCTAAACAAACGCTGCAAGGTGATGTGACGTGTTCATGGACAGCTGAATCCAGATGCGCCATTACAGCATCCGTGGCTTATCCTGCGGATTAAGGCTTATAAAAATGGAGTTTAGTTAACGAGAATGAAATGAAAAATGAAGTAGTTGCATAGTTGAGAACTTGAGACAAGAACAAGGGTGCCGAGAAACAAAGGAAAAAAAATATATAAATAAAGAGAACAAAAAGGAAGAGAGTAAAGTTGTCTACCTCACATTATTGACTTGTGAGCGACCGCGTCTCACGTCGGCTGCATAAATCAGTGTACCACACAGTTTGCCAGAGAGGGGGAGAAGTAGCGATAGAGAGAGGAGGAGAGGGAGGACGAGCTGGCAGCGGCGGCGGCGCCATCACTCCGTTCTTCTCCGCTGATCCGGAGGAAGGAGACGAGGTACGCACTGCTGCTATTTCCTTCCAGTTCGTTCGAGAAGACGGTCGTCGGATGGTTCAGCGGGCGCTCTTGGTCTGGAGCGAGTTCTGTTTGTTCTTTTTTTTTCGTCGTTTCTTGATCGGAAAGAGAAAAGAGTCACAAATTCTCCTCTTTTGTTTGGTCCTGTGGCAATTGGAAGGCAGAACAGAAGACAGAACCTCCCTGCGAACTTACTCGGGCTGATTTCGATGAATCGGCACTGCTTTAGGTGTATCTTAGGCTCTTAGCTCTGATTGTTCTTGGCTGGAGTAAAATTTAGTAGTAACGTTTGGTGTGGCTGATTTCGAGCTTCTGTGAGGCAAATTGCCCTTCCAGCGAAGCGATATGAGACTCTTTGATTTCTGTTGGAAGACACTAGACATTGCAGACATAAATATTTTCGCTGCAATCGTGATCTTGAAATCCAAATGTTAACTCGGTTCATAGTTCAGATAATTGCTTGAACATGTTCAAAAGCTGCACGAGGTTTCATATGCTTTGATTGAATCCAATTCAATCCCCATCTTCACCGCCAAATCGTTGCAGGGGAGCTGCAAATCCATCAATGGCCACTCCCACCACATATTCAGTCCGCGTCTCCTCGGAGACCTACAAGATTGAGGCCTGGGTAGCATCTGACGAAGCTCTGGCCAAGCAACTGCAGGAGGAGGAGAACATGGGTGACACCGCCGCCGATGCCAGAGAATTCGCCGGTACTGCTCCACTCTCTGAATCTTTCCCTTCTTCTGAAGTGATTCCGTTAGTCACTTAGCTGTAGTCAACTAACACGGTCACTCACCACATGCTCAACCTTCATTTTCTATTCAGGTAATGTGTCCTTGGAGTCATCGTCGCCAGCTGTTGAGTACAGGCCTGCACAGAATGCAGCTCAGGTTTGTTGTTTGGGCACTCTTCTGTTTGAACTTTTTGGTTCATTGAGATTGTTGTCTTACTCTTACATGAAAAGGACTCCATTTGTCTCAACTGGAAACTTGACCACGATTTTTATCCACATTAGGTTGCAAGGGAAGATAATGTGGACCCAGATAATATGTCATACGAGGTATGCTTATTATTGCTTCCTGTGATGGAATGGAAGGAATGATCTGAAACTCTCATCTCATGTAGGATATGCCAGTAGCAAAGCGTGAAATTACTTTTGGAGTTTTTGTAGTAGAACAAATAGTTTTTCTTTCTGAAGACTTCCTGAAATTTTGGTGCATTATTTCCTATCAACAGATTAAAAGTGCATCCTTCTAAGAATGTAACATCTCTGGGGAGGCTTAATCTTCTTTTTAGAAAAAAAAATGATTGGAAGGGACGCTAAGGTCATCAGCAGTCAATTTTTTTAAGTACTCTTTGCCAGGAATATAATATTCAGGGTATACAACATGTTAGTGGAGTCCAATCATATATGTCGGTGAATATTGGTGGAAGCAAACGACGCAGCGCTTCCTTTTTTCTGTGGACATTGTGCTAAGAGCAAAGTATATCAACGGTCCCTAAACTTTTTTTGAAGATGTCCCAGAACTATTAATTTGTAGTTCTATGTCCCAACTCGCTAAGTATGTCACTTCAAGGGGAAAATCTGTTTTGCAAACTCGTCTCTTGGTGGAAACATGAAAACTCATTCAAAATATGCATTTCGAGGTCCATTTTGCTAACCAGTGTGTAACTGCCCACATGGAAAAAACCCATCTTTCGCTTTTCTTCTTTATGTCGGGGTGGAGCAATGTCTTATGGATGCCAAGTGTATGGATTAACACTTTAAATATTTTTGGACCTTGAGTGACACAAAGCAAGTTTGGGGACCTAAAATTGCAAATTAATAGTTTTAGAACCTGGGTGATACATCTGAAAAAGTATAAGGACCACTGGTGCACTTATTATTGTGCTAAACCCTAGTGCTAGTGCCACCTCTAGATAGTGAATAGTTAGACCGCAGAGCTGAAGTATTCTTTCGTGCCAATTATATGTTTTGGTCCATTCCTGTCCTTGAGTCCTTGTGCAATACAGTAGAAGCAAGGACAGGCTAGTGGAGCTAACTTCCATGTTATAGAACTCCCATAAGAGCATGTTGTTTTACAAAGTTGAAACCATGCTATTTTTACAAAGCCCCATGTTTTTACAAAGTCCCATGCTTTTTTACAAACTTCCATTCCTGTCCTTCAAAATCAAGATGTACAACTCCCATGCTTTTTTACAAAGTTGAAACCACGTAAGAGCATGTTGTTTTGAAATATATGAGAGTGAACAGAGCAATCTAACTTCCATGTTATAGAACAAGAATTAGGATTAGTACATAGCAGAAGCAGCTGGGCTGGGCAGCAACAGCTGCATGTTTCAGGTTCAGAGCTAGTCATTGTATCCTTGTTTCATAAAAATATTCAGTGTTTTAACTAAAATCTATCACTTATGGTGGATTTCATGATAATTAATATTGTTATTTCTATGGAACTCTCATTTAATTTATTTTTTTAACTGTTGTAGCAACTACAAGCATTAGGGGAAGCAGTAGGAACTCACTCCAGAGGGTTATCTGATGAGCTGATATCTTATTTGGAGCCATTTAGGAACAAGTGCACCTTCTTCTCCAGGAAAAAGAACAGCGATGAGTACGTAACTGCACAATTATTTCTTTTTTTTTTATGCAAGTCGTAACTGCACAATTCTACTTTGCCAGATTTTCTCATCCTTTTGAATTTGGAAGTAGAAATTTGAATCGTTAAAGTTGCTGACAGATACATAACTGCATTGTACCTTCCCTGCAGATGTGTGATCTGTAAAACAACATATAAAAGCCGGCAGAGGATGATAAGACTGCCCTGCAGCCACTGTTATCATGCAGATTGCATAACTCGCTGGCTTAAGATCAACAAGGTAAAGTTTTGTTTTCAGATACAACAGAAAAATCTGATGTCTTCCTTTTAGAGATGGTAGTATATGGTTCAAAGATTTAATCATTTTCCTGCTGATTCTGAAACTATCGTAGTCAGCGGCGGAGTGTGGGGATTAGCCATTTTTTCTTTGGTGGGGGTAGGGGGGGGGATTGTTTAGTAGAAATCAATGTATATGAAAATTTTGCTGTTTCGGCCTTTTTTTATTACATCTTTTCTTAGTAGGAATTAGTAATTGTGTTCAACAAAGAAAACATTAGCAGTCTATCAAGTATCAGCCTTTTTTCCTACCTCACGGATCAAGGAGATGGCAAAGAAGTGCTTGCAGAGACAAGGGTCCTCCATGAGGCTCCGCTAGTGCTCGTAGTCATATGAAAGCAACTAAGGCCGTTTCAGGGCATATGTGTTGTTTGAACCCATTGGACTTTCCATAGATAACCTGATCTCTACCTGTGTGTATATTCAGGCATGCCCTGTCTGCAACGAGGAGGTGTTTGGATGAACAACAAGGCTCCTGGTAAATGCTGCAGTTTCATCGCTATTGGCTTGCAGCATGCTTTAGAAGACGTTGGACAAATATGGTCCATGCTTTGTGATTATGTGAGCTTAGTTGGTGCCCTTTGCTAAAGAAAAGTAACCGAGTCTACACGTACTGGTAACTGGACCAGGCCGCGTTTTATGATGCGTCTATCCATCTTAGTTTTATCACAAATTGATAAATCTGTGTGGGTATTTTGATAGTTTGGTTGCCGTTTTCTGAATATAATGAAGTATGTTTTTTTCTTTTGAGAAGTTCAAGCAAGAGCAGTTCAATATAATGATATGGTGATTTGATTCTGGAAAGAAACAATATTGTAGATGTTCTACACCTCTTTTTTTGTTCTCGGACCTCTGTACCACCATGCCACTTAGTTGCACCATTACTTCAGTAGGAAATGCTTATGGCTAGTAGAATTTGAAATGCACCTTCTTGGTGAGAATTTTATTCTTGTGTGTGGTTGCCGGGGCAAAACAGGGATGGATACACTCCAAAAATATCTTGGGTCTTGGATTAGTATTCTCAGAGTGATTGGCTGTTTAAACGATGGCACTAATCCTTACAATACTAATTGTATATTGGTGCATGATCCGATGCTGACTCAGATCCCACCATTAGGTCTAGATTCTTATGCTGATACATGTTTCCGTTCTGTTGTCATTTTGCTCTTCCTGCCACTTCCATTGTTCTCTGACTTTGTCCAGTGTTGTAAAGTGTGGATGTGGACGTGCAACCAACAAAACTCAGAGATGAACATTCTGTTGTACCTGAACCTTTCTTTGAACGAGCAAGTGATCTTACTATATGCCAAGCCTCTTTCTCTGTAGCAGCAGTGAGCGTGGATGAGATGCTTTTTTCTTAATATAAAAATAATATTCAGATATATTGTCCTAGATAATCAGGGTGAGGACCAGTGGCGGAGCACAGCACAAAATCAAGAGGGGCCAACATGATAAAACACATGTGAAATATAATTGACATCAGAAATAAAAACCATGTATACTATTGGCAAGTAACAAGAAAGTTATTGGCAAGATATTGATCTTCTATCTTGTTGTCCATCGAGTCAGTTTAAATCTAAATCTAAAAAAAAAACAAACCTGCAGGTCTGGAGTGTGGGGTTTAGGTTTGGAGTGCTACTGCAGGTTGTAATCCTGCTGCTATTGCTAACGTTGCTGGTTTGCTGTAGAGTGCGTGCTGCACTTTTGTGGGTAGCGTCGGTGATACGGGAGTCAGGACTTGCTAATCTTGGTTTAGACAAGGGGGACCAGCGCCATGTTTGACCACCACTGAGCTCCGCCATTGGTGAGGACGCTCCCCGGTTTACACTTTCGTTAGATAAAGAATTTACCTGAAACACTTTTCTGAAAATTGTTCTTCTCACCCAGCCTATACTGTGTTTCCAATCCATATCCCTTCATTTTTGTTGACATTTTCAACAGATTTGGACAAAAAAAAATTTTACTTTATTGACACTCAACTCGGTTAGTATTTTTGCTGGCCTGGAACAGCACTTGTGCCTTTTTTTTGCTTCAAGTTCTGACTTTCTGAATCTGTGCTATTCCATTCGATCCACCGAAAGAAGTTATCATGATTATTCATGAGCACCTTTTTAGTCCATCCGCATGCCTTACTGACATCCAACTGGAGTCTGGAGGCATCATCCACCAAACACTGGCCATCTCAAATAAACGTCTATTTCTCCAGGTCTGAAACAGATGGCCAACCTTCTCATGTATGGTACCACGAGTTGGTAATATACTGGGCTTTTATCTCTTCTCTATATAATACAATGATATAAGGTTAAAAAAGAATAATACAATGATACACGGTTCTCTTCGAGAAAAAAAAAATATAGCTGCCGACGTGGCCAAGTCCGTTCAAATCAGGAAATGGCAGTACTGTTAGGCAGCAGCACACATTAGGATTTTTTTTAATTTTAATCTTTTTTAATCAATATTTTAAAAATAACCGCACTCAAAAAATATTTGCATCTTATATCTCTTTTGGTCGCGCCAAGTTATTTGGCGCGACCAAAAAGTCGTTTCTGGTCGCCATTTCTAACGTGGAAAGCAGTTTGGTCACGCCAAGTTATTTGGCGCGACAAGATTGAATTTTTAAAAAATCATAACTCCTCAATACTACGTCGGATGAAAATGGTTTCTATATGAAAATTGTAGCTCTCGACGAGATCTATAACTCTCTAGTTTTGAGTTTTTTATTTAAAAAAGTGAAAAATTTCAAAAAAATTATGTAAAGTTTCGATACCAAAATAATTCTGTATTAGCGCTTGTCACATCATAAAAATAATATCTTTTTTATACAATTTTTTAGTTTTGAGGTTTTAGATTCATAGTTATTAAAATGCTTAAAAAAATAATATAATGTTTTAACGCGAATTTTGCTTGTTCCAGCCGTCTGTCCGTCCAAGATGGACGAAACTGACGCTACACTTCACAAAATCTATTATTTTCTTCACGAAAAGAATAACTGATTAGTTTGGGGAATAATTGTTCAATCATGCAGGCCTTTGCTGAAATGGCTGATCAGATGAGGCAGGCTTGAAGCATAGTCAATGGTAGGTCTGGTGGCGGTTGTTAGAACCGGTTTCTCTCGTGGTATCCGTAGCACACCACTAGATCCCAATCTCATCCACTATCAAGAATCTTATGCCAAACCTAAGATTGCAGCGTTTGGAAGCTACCCATCATCCTCTTGGACATATGTTCATGCTTAAGTTTATACTATTATACATGCTAGTCAACAACAAGAACATAAGGCCAGATCAATTCAAGACTCTGCAGTTGGTACCATGAACTACAGGAGCAGAAACTCTTATGTCTGAAACTAACTTTCAGTGGCTCTTTCCTTTTGACACACAAATCTCGCTCCCCTTGAAGAGCTGAAACTACGACTACGAAATCCTTAGTTTCACGACCCCTGGTTTCTGGAGTTCATCATTGCACATCACTATCGGAGTATTACATTACATTACAATCCGATCTGATTGGAGAGCAAGACCTCCATCCAATGCATGTAACCATGAACATTTTGCAGACGCAAACGCAAACGCCTCTGACTTCAGCTGGAAAGCGATGCGTTAAATTTGTTGGCCAGCAGCGTCCCTGCTTCGATCTGTATGTATGTTGCATTGCATCTCTTCTACCGTCGATGTCGTTTGTTTGGATTGGAGTACGTGGTTGCTCCACATGATCGACAGCTCGGGGGACTCTTCTGGAACTCTCAGAATTTTATTTTCTTGGAGCACCAGAGCGCAGAGATTGGATGCCTCTGCGGATCATCCAAACCTCATGTTAAAATAATTGGAGCACTGTATATACTAATACCATTGCTCTGTTGTTGCCGATAAGGATAACAACTAGTATTATCGTCTTAGTACTGGATACGTAGGCATGTTGGGATTTCTTTTCCCCAAAGAAGACATCTTCTTAGGACCGGTTTTGTCGCGTTTACTTTCGGCGACCGTCCCTTTCTCAGCTTCAGTTCGTTCTAGGATACTACAGAGTGGAGTCATTTAACTCATGGAAGAAACAACTGTTTTAGCAACGCGGCAAGAATAGCCCTCCTTTGAGCAACGATACCTTCCGTTAGACTGAACAAATTGGATATCTGAATTGTTAGCGAGAAGAGTTTAGCTAGAAGATAGCTCCATCCCTCATTTCCTCCCGTCTCCAAAAATGCTATTATAGATTATGGCCTTCCCTGCATTCTCTTCGTAACACCCTAGTTTTTTTTTTAAATTTTCAAAAATGGCAAAATGATTATGCAGGGTTTTATAAAGCGGCTTGGCCATGGATCTCCAATGACGTTCACAAACTGGTAGTCCACTTTTACAATACTGCTTTCATGATTCCTGAGATAAATCAAACTTTTATTGTTCTTATACCAAAAAAATCTCAACCTACCATTCCTCAGGACTTTAGACCTATCAGTCTTTCTAATGTCATTTATAAGATTATTGCCAAGTCTATTGCAGGTAAGCTTAAATCCCTTCTTCCTGATTACATAGACCATGCTCAGGCTGCTTTTGTTCCAAATAGAAACATTTCTTCAAATATTATTGTTACTCAGGAGATTGTTTACTCCTTTCATATCAAAACCTGGAAGCAAAAAGCTTTTCTTCTCAAGGTGGATTTGGCAAAAGCTTTTGATAGGTTGAGCTGGAGTTTTATTGTAGCTGCTCTAAGAAGACTACATATTCATCCTCATATGATCAGGCTTATCTACAGTTACATCTCCACAACTACCTTTTCAATATTGATAAACGGAGAGCCTTCTACTTATATTACTCCAACAAGAGGAATCAGACAAGGTTGTCCTTTATCTCCCTATCTCTTTGTTATTGCTATCAATGAATTATCTATATCTTTGTGGGAAAATTTGGAGAATAGCAATCTTTCAGGTATCACTCTAGGGCCGGGTTTCCCCCCTATTCATTCCCTCCTTTTTGCAGATGACCTTATTATCTGTGGTAAAGCTGATATTCAGGAAGCTACGGCACTTAATACTATTCTTAACATATTTTGTCAAGCTTCAGGTCAAATACCTAATCTGCAAAAATCAGTTATTTTATTTAGTAAAAACGTGCCTCCTCAGGTTTCTGCAGATATTAGGCAGATCTTTCCGGTGCCTGATCTTCAGCCTCGTACTAAACACTTAGGTCATCCCATTATCTTGAGACATGGAGACAGGAACAAAGCATATGATTTCATATATGGTAAGTTTCTCTCTAAATTAACTACAGTTCGTGCTAATAAACTGAGCCATGCAGGGAGGCTTACTTATATCCAGTCAGTTTTATCCTCTATTCATGTTTATTATATGTCAACTGTGCTCTTCTCTAAAGGCTTTGTGAAAAAGATTAATACTATTATTAGGAGATTCTGGTGGACAGGTGTCCAGGACGAAAATCTAACCTCCCCAATAGCTTATAGATCTTGGGATGATATCTGTCAGAGTAAAGAAAATGGAGGTCTTGGAATTCGAGATCTAGCTACGATCAATAAATCTCTCATTATCAATGCTGCTTGCAATATTGATACTAACAAAAACCCTTTCCTTACGGCAGTTCTCAAATCCAAATATTACCCTGGCTCATCTTTCTGGGCAGCCCCTAACCCAGCAACTAAATCTGTCTTCTAGTCTTCCATCCTAAAGGTAAAGCAAGATCTCCATAATCAAGTCATCCTTCAGCTCCATGCAGGGAACTCATCGGTATGGTCCTCACCATGGTGTCCAATATGGGACTCCATTCATAGTCACATGAGGAGCCTAGTCACTGTCAAGCCTCTCCCATCCAAAGTTTCAGATTTATGGGTGGACAATACGCATGACTGGGACTTACAACTTGTCAATGAAATTTTTGATTTTGAGGCTCTGCAGGTCATTACCTCAACACGCCCAGTCCCCTCCCAAGAGCAGGATATCCTCAGATGGATGCCAAGCAAGAAGGGCAACTTTTCAACTAAAGAAATTTATAAGACGTTGTCTGCTCAGAATGTGATCAATCTACCAGCTCAAGGCTCTAGGAGCATTCAACCGGGGGCTAACCAAATTCTTTGCAGGGCCTGGAAAAGTAAGATGTTACCACCGTTGATCAAGACATTTACATGGAGACTTATCAGAAGAGCATTGGCAACGGCTGAGCGTGTTTCAAGGTACGCAACTCATATAGACAAACATTGTGCATCTTGCGGACAGGTGGAAAATGATTTCCATATATTTTTCCAATGCACGTTGCCGTCTCAGGTATGGCCCTCTTTCCAAAGGCCTTTCAACGCTCTCGATCTTACCCCTGAAGATGATGGAATCCAAACTTCTGTTTGTACTCTTATCCCAGCCACTACTACTAATCAGATTTTTCATAAGATTCTGTTCACTCTCTGGTATCTTTGGAAGGCTAGGAACGACAAGCGGTTCAATCACAAGCAATGGACCGCTGCACAGGTGCACCATGCTGCTGAAGCCCACATGCAAACTCATCTGGCTGCGCTTATGAACCAATCACAGGATCCCATCCACCAAGCACAAGCCACAGCGCCCACGGCCTACAATCCTCCTCAAGAATCCTACCAACAGGCCTATACAAATTATGTTTCTAATCCTCATGCAGGTGTACACTCCTACCCAGAAGGTACGTACCATATTGAAGCCTTGACAGGTGCAACTGAAAGTGAACAAAACGGCGACCCATAGTGTCAGGCCGATGGCCACGCTAATGCTATAACATGGTCTCGGTCCCAAACCATGCAAGACAACCAAGCCTCGACTGTGCCAGGTATGATATCTTCAATGCAACAGGTACCAATGGCATACAGATATGAAATCACTGATCCAGCTATCCTCCAAGGCTCATGTTGCTATATGGACGCTGCCACTGAACCAGATTTCCCAGATTCTCAGTCACAGTCGGCTGGACTTGGTGTTTTCATTCACAATTTTTAGGAACAAACCACACAGGAGATTTACATCAAGGCGAAATTGGAGGCTTGTACGTCAGTGCTCATGGCCGAGGCTGCTAGCCTTGCTCTAGCATTGGCAGTCAATGACAAACTCAAACTCAACAACATCAACTGCCTGTCGGACTGCCAACAGTTAGTCCAATGTCTCAATACGGATGACAGTTTAGAGCCTCCAGACTGGAGAATTAAGCATTTCACGCAATTCATCTCCAATCAAATAGGAAATTCAGATTCCAAGATCTACAAGATTCATAGGAGATTCAATACCACTGCTCACAGCCTAGCAAGAGAAGCAAAACAAGTATCTTCTACCCACAATGGTCTGCTAGATTTCACTTGCTCCCATCAACATCATGAGCAGAGATGTAATCTGTATCAGGCTTTACAGTCTGTGAGCCTTAACCATGTAACAATCCTAGCAGCTTGTTGCTGCTAACAATAAAGTTGGTTTTTGTCAAAAAAATGGCAAAATGATTTTATGGTGATTAAATAATTAGGCAAAATAAATGTTTTTATAAAAATGAGGTTGAATCATGGTAAAAATATGCTTGAGCATTCATGCTGGTGCATATTTTTGTTGTGGTAGAGTTTGAATTTGAATTTGGATTCAAAATATGTTTGAAAATGCATTTGAAAGGAATTCAAATAAAAGAAAGACCATCTCTTTCTCTTCCTGCTTTCGGCCCGCGCAGCAACCGGCGGCCCATTCTTCTCCTCCGCGCGGCCCGCTCCCTCTCCGCTTGGCCGGCCCAACCGCGCGCGCCGCCTTCTCCTTATTGGGCCGAGGCCGCGGCCCATCAAGGCGTCAGCGCCTCTCCGCGCGCGTGTCGCGCTCTCTCTCTCTCTGACGCTGACAAGCGGGACCCACCCTGTCTTCGTCCTCCTCCGACCGGACTCGACACCGAGTCGGAAGCACCGACCCGCGCCTCCCCGTCCTTCGCTCGGTCGCACCCCTCTGCCCTCGGGTCTATTTAAGCAATTAAACAGCGTCCGCGACCCTACTCGCAACCCTAGCAGTCGCCTCGCTTCGCCCGAGCCGCCGTGACACCGGAACCCTAGCCGCCATTACCGTCATCCGCCAAAGCTCGAAATTGAATGCAATCCTTGGGTCATCTTCGTCATCTACCGGCCGGCAAGCTTCGCCTTGATCTCCTGAGCGTCTTGGAGTTGTTCTTCTGATTCAATTTCATCTAACTCGAGCCCTCACCGTGTGCAGTTCGCCGCCGTCCGCCTCTCCGAGCCGCACGCCGTCCTCGCATCGCCTTGACCTCCATCTTCTCCACAGGTGAGCGCGGCGTGAGCTCCTCTCGCGATTGGTACCAGTCCTAGTGTAAATGGTGGCCGGAGTCGGCCGGTTCAAATTCTCCGGCGAGTTTTCTCATCGCCGGCGATGGCCACCGCCGTGCCCGTCTTCTTCCCCGGTGAGGCCGACTGGCCAGATCGATCTGAGCCGTTCATCATGAAACGGACGGCCAGAATCAGCCCGTAACCCTTCCCATGGCATTTTTGCAGAAAACCCCTCGAAGTTCTGTGTAATCTGTTAAGAGCCCTTGGCGTTTTCGATGGAATATGTTTTCTCTACTGGAAAACATAATTTCTGCTTAACAGATCCATAATACGCTTTGTCCACTGAAAAGCGTATTTTCCTTGCAACAGCTTCCAGAATACGTTTTATCCTCTGAAAAATGTATTTTTCCTTTTCAGTTTCAGAATACATTTTACTTAATTACAGTTTTGCCATTATCTTTAAAAGCTTATAACTTTCACGTTTTAACTCCGATTTGGTCCGTTCAAATTTTGTTAGATTCATAATTTCATAATCTATGCAGTGGTGCTACTTTGGAAGTATTTTGAAAACTTTATATTTTTAGTCTATATTTAAAGTATTTATTTATCTATAGGAAATCTTTGAAAATTCATATCTTCGCCGTTATAACTCCGTTTTCGGTGAACTTGACATCTGTGTGATCGTAGAAGCGAGTAGAATAGTTTTATAAATATTTTATTCTATTTTGATGAGATTGATGTACTGTTCCTCTAATAATTCTTTGTTTGTTTCGTGTATGTATGCTCGATTGGATTGTCTGGTGTTGATTGTTAATGTCGAGTTCAGACGGTGAGGTTTTTGTTGATCAAGGCTACTTTGAGGATCAGCAGGATCAGCAGTACTTTGTGAATCAAGACAAGTATAGCATGGATCATCCTTGTTACCTATTCACTATAAATAACAATTCATTTGCATGTGTCTTTGATGACCTAGAGATTATAACTAGCTTTGATATCCTGATTCCTTGAACCTCTTGGGTTGCATTGGGTAGTTATGATGCTAGTGCTCTAATGGTCATGATCTTATAACTTAATGTGTGTTATGCTATCAACAAAAACGATGACTTTTAATAAACATGGACTCTTGTCTGTAAGTGATTTATCATGGAGAATCCGTATAGCTGTGAGGGCTATATGGCTCTGGCTCTAGTCACTTATAAGCCCTTTTCTAGCTGGTTAGTGGTCTGGAAGTTGGGGTATAGGACTGTTTCTGTCCTTATGAGTATAGCCGGGAAGGATTGTGCCATATTAGAAGGGGGTTTCTACACACAACGTATTTCCGTATCTCTGATTGGTTAGGAAAACCTATAGGAGGCTTTATATGTTTTGTGGTGGTTTAGAAGTTATAAGTCCACTCAGTTACAAAACATGACTCACAGTGAAAGTATACACCTCTGATCAGAGTTTAAATTAATATATTGTCTGTGCCCTTCGGTTAGGGCGGCCTTGACACATTTACAAAAGATAATGGTTCTCAAATTGTTAATGTGTGCATCTTAATGTCGTTATTGCTACACACTGGTTAATGTTATTTTGATCATGAGAATATAGGAATTATCACTACCTTGATGCTATGCTTTAATATGATTAAGTTATAAAAGCTAAATGCAGTCAAACAGTGTCAGCTTATTTGAGCCTCATTAACCCATGTTATGCTTATTGAGTATGGTTATGTACTTACGTTTGCTTTACTTTTAATTTTGGAAAATCCCGGATGGGTAACAGATGAAGGTTGGAATGAAAGCTATCGTGATGAGTACTAGGCTTGATGTTCACCAGTTGATGTGTCCCTGTGTGGAGCTTCCGCAATAAAGATATCTTAGTTATTTATTGTTTATGCGTAATACTCTGTAATAAATATTGGTTCGCTATGTAATAAACAGGGTGATGATACTCTTTGTAATTTATCATCTTATATGTATGACTATTCCTGAGGCGTATATAAGACTATTTATATATTCTATTTTTATTCTTAAAAATAGAGTGTGACACTCTTCCCATAGGCACGATTGCACAGACGAAAAAAAAGCCACTGAAAAAAGATTTCACTCTAAGATAAAAAGATTTCACTCTAAGATAAAAAGACGAGTAGCTCAGTAGTGTTCACTTTAACAAGAAGAGATATCGTGACTACTGATATCATTTTGCTGCCAGAATATGCAGGATAGGACGTCAATATTTTGCTGCCAGAATATGCAGGACAGGACGTCAAGAACAACTGTGGAATCATCGGTAACCACTTTCCCTCTCCAGACTGCAGACAGCACACGACGACCACCGAGAGACGACACGCCATCGCCCTCTGCCTGAAAAAACTGAAAGAAAATCTACGCTTTTCCGCCCGGCTGCTTTCCACCGCAGAGAATCCCGTCAACCCACCGCCGCCGCTTGTAGGTTGCTCCCAGTGCCACTCTTCCACTCGTCTTCTTCCACGCCTCGCTGCTGATGCTATTCCATTTCCTCCCCGGTACAGCCTGACCCAGCAAACGCACCAGCCCAAGTTAGTAGCGCACGCAAAGCACTAAACCTCCTTCGCGAGTTCGCGTCCCTTCTCTTCTCCGTCGCGATCGCGTCACAGATCAGGAGAGGAGAGACTAGAGGAAACCACAACCTCTTGTTTGGTCAAGAATCGCGGAGGAGAACCGAAAGGTGCAGCCTTTTTCAGCAGGGCATCTGCTAGAGCCAGCCGGTTGAAACAGGGGAGCGAGAGGAGAAGGGCAGCCGAGCAGGAGAGCTACGCGGCGCGGTGGTGGTTACCTTCGGGGAGCAAATAACGACGACGACCACGACGACGACGCTGAAAGATTTCCCCGTCCCGACGGCACGGCCACCGAGGCGGCGCCATCGCGATGGGTCCTCTGGCGCTGAGGTGTAGTAACCCGCCGCCGCCGTTCTCCAAGTCACCGGGCTCCCTGCTGCTGCTCTCCAAGTCGCTCACCCTCTACTGCTGAGCCCCCCTTTCTCTCTCTCTCGGTTCATGGGTGCCGTGGCCTCGTCGTCGGCGGGAGGGGGCCGGGGCCGGGGAGACCATGGCACGGTGCTGGGCGACCTGCCCGAGAACTGTGTCGCGGAGGTGCTGCTCAGGCTGGACCCGCTGGAGATCTGCCGGATGGCGCGGCTCAGCCGCACGTTCCGTGGCGCCGCGTCCGGGGACGCTGTCTGGGAGTCCAAGCTGCCGAGGAACTACGCGCGCCTCCTCGCCATCGCCGCGGCCGGCGATGGGGAAGCGGGGCAGGCTGCCGCGTCAGCTCCGGAGGCGGAGCACCTGCCCAAGAAGGAACTGTACGCGCGGCTTTGCCGTCGGAATCGTTTCGATGGCGGCAACAAGGTATTCACCTTCTTCAAGAGTTACATGCCGTCTTTTTTTGCTTAAATTGTATGCTTGGTGAGTCACGTTCTGTTTGATTTGATTAAATTATATGGAATTTGTTGAATCAATTTGTCAGACAGCATTGTATCGTCCAAATCAACGCCTCAAATTGAGTTCATTGGGACAACTACAGCGTATTAGTGTATGGACTTTTTGGAGTCCGATTAGCATAGAGTATTGATTTTGAACTGCTCGGCTTTAAAAGTTTGTATGGCGCATTGTGCAGGAGTTCTGGCTGGACAAGGGTGGTGGAGGTCTGTGCATGTCAATTTCTTCAAGAGCACTTTCAATAACGGGCATTGACGATAGGAGATATTGGAACTTCATTCCCAATGATGAATCAAGGTACTTTCATATACTGCTAATAAAAATGTCACTCACTTGGCAAGTTTTAGTGATCATGCTTTATATATATAAAAACCTCAGAATCGTGAGGTAGAAGACATTGTTCATGTATGAACTGAGGCGATTTTTTTCGTATGTAGTTAAAATTCCATATGTTATTATTTGGCAGTGTTGGAATTGCATATCTTATGTTCTAGGCTTTATTTAAATCTAGATGGCTGACTTTACTAATTATTTGATGATGGATGGTACAGATACTGGCATACACCTCATATTTGCCTCAACCACCTTGCTTGGTGACTTTTTTTTTTGCGACTTTGCTTGGTGACTTGTTGTATCAGTGTATGAGACACATCAGCCTAGTGAGTGTGTTAGAGTATCTTTTACTTGACGAAAGTTGTGCCATGCTATCTTGCATCTTATTAGGCCATGTGTCAAGCAGTAAAAACAGCCACGTCTCCTACATCTTATTAGCCCATGACCATCCCATCTTCTATTGGACCGTCCAAAAGCGACCATTGCACGTCTGCACTTCGACCCGAGGCCGTCTCGGCGTCTCCCGTTCCCGCAGACCCGCAGACCTCTCTCCGCCACGGCCCTCTCCGGACCTTTGACCCCTTCCATTCCACAGCGAAGCAATGAAGACACGGGTGGAAAACCCGGTCAGTGATGGTGGACTGCGCGAGCGGATCGGATGGCACGAGGTGAAAACCAGCGCCAGTGTTTTGTAGCTCCCCCGCACCCACACGGTTGCACACTCGCACCCAAATAGCGGACAGAGCAGCCAGAGCAGCTGCTGATTTCGTAGACACCAGCCAGCTATTTGACGAAATGTCTCGCTCACTGAACCTTGGCCATGTCTTGCTCACGTCCACAATTCCTTGAGGTATATACCCATCACATCACTGGCTTAAATTATCAAATACGTCCCTTTCAATTAGATATACAATCCTACAACAGTAATTATTCAGAGAAACATAGATACTTGAGGAATGTCAATTAAGAGTGATTAACATAGAAGAAAAATTAGTTACTTAATATTAAACAATATTTTTTCTGATAAACTAATTTAAATAAAGTGCCTTGTGGTATGCGATAATTGTAAGTTTTATGAAGACCAAACAATATTATTGAGCAGGGAAGAAGTTTTATTAAGACCAAACAATATTATGGAGCAGGGAATAAGATAGTTGTCATATAGACGACGCTTGCAGTTTATATTGTTTCCACTACCACTAATTGAGTTGTCTATCTTCAATCATAATCAAACGTTTTTCATCCCCGCCTGTAGATTTCATTAATATGGTGATCTATGTTGAATATCAGCTTAATATTGACCACAATGTATATAACTACAACATCCTGCTTCCAGAAGTTCTTCTCTCCGAACTTGTGTACTATGATTCCTGAAAAAAATAGAAACTTATGTATTCCGAAGTTTTGACCCTGCCTGTAAGCTATGTTATCAACTAAGGTAGCAGAGCCTCCGTAGGAACATAAAGATTTTAAGTGTTGGTAAACGAATCTGAAGTCCCTCTTTGAACTGAAATCAAAGCAACATGATTTATTTGGAGATCTCAATCTATACTCTTACACTGAAGGTTGTAGCTTCGACCAGCAAAATCATGAAGCGCATATACAACCATGGATAGTGAAACTACATATAGATGTACACAACAAGCAACAAAATAGATAAACCCAATGACAGAGACATGGCTACAGCACTGCAATTAATGGGAGCGGCAAAGCCGCCCCTAGTTTTCTAGTTTGGAACTAATCTCTCGTGTCCCAACTAGTCAGAGGTTGGTCGTGGCTGGAAATGATGACCATCCACTTAACCCTTCCCACTATGTGCAATACCCTCATGAGCAATAGTAGCATCTTACAGTTTAAAATTGCACCTTGAGTTTGCTTGAGAGAGACATGTTCTGTCTCTTGTGTCTGTATTCCTACAATGTTTTGATGGTATATGTTAGAAGCAAGGAAAACTAAAATTTAATCTACTGTGGGAGTTAGAATTCAAGTCATGTGCCCCTGAAGTTCCGCTATTCTGGCATTCTTCTCTTTTTTTTTCAAAATGTGCTGCCATATATATCCGATTTTTAGCTTTCATGTGATAAATCATGTATCTCCTGACATTTGCCATTGATTTTTTTTATTGTCATGTGAGTAAATAGGACATATTAGCATTAGTGGCCCATTCTAATGTCTAGCTTAAATTTGCTTCAAACTGTGCATCTTATTTTACCTGTACCTCTTTTGCCGCATGAATATATAGCCGCTCTTTCAAACCCATGCGTATAAAGAAGAGAGGTCATGAATTTGTGCCATTCCTTGCAGATTTCGCACTGTTGCTTATCTCTCGCAAATTTGGTGGTTTGAAGTCAGAGGGGAGGTTGAATTCTTCTTCCCAGAAGGTACATACAGCCTATTTTACCGCGTACATCTTGGTCGACCATTCAAGCGTCTTGGACGACGAGTTTATAGCTCAGAGCACATCCACGGCTGGGATATAAAACCGGTGTGTTTCCAAATGTCAACTTCCGACGGACAGCAAGTTCAGTCCAAGTGTTATTTAACTGATCCTGGTATCTGGATCAATCACCATGTTGGGGACTTCGTCGTGAAGGACTCGAGCAAACCAATAAACATCAGGTTTGCAATGATTCAGATAGATTGCACACACACGAAAGGTGGTCTCTGCGTGGATTCAGTGGTGGTGAAACCGCAATACCTCACGCAGAAAAAAGCACCCTGGACTTATGTGTAGATTTGTTAAACAAGTTGCTGTCTAGAGATATGATCCATATTTTTCTTTCATTCTACAGATGTGCATTTTGTCTATAGAAGTGCGGTTTTACATTTGCACTTATACAAGTTACACAGTATTTTGCAGTCGTGTAATGTAACTGAAGGGGTAAGTGATTTTTAATTCCTCTTGTCCCCCTAGGAACATGTTGGACCTTTGTAAATTGTTCATTGAACTTTGAAATGTACATCTGGCGTGTTCTGTATATCAACTTGCCCTTGTGCACCCACCAAGCCATTTTGCCGATCCAGTTTCCACTAAAATTCCGAATTAACAGTGTTTTCCATATTCTGAATTAACACGATTTGCCATATTCTGAATTAACAGGATTTCTCATAAGTTTGTACCTTAATATTTGTATCGTTCATTAGGAGGTACACATATATGTAGTCTTTGCGTCGCTGTGTACTCTGGTATTTGTATCGTTCATTAGGAAGTACATATGTTAAGTCTTTGCGTCGCTGTGTACTGTCTGTGGTCAGCTGCGCTTAAGTGATCATGTCGTGTTGTCGCTTGAGCTGTTACCGAAGATAGGATACAAGAGGATGAGAGCTGGAACAAGCCACAAAATGCAAACATGTTTCTGTAGCTCTGCCACTGCTATACTGCTCAATTCAGGAAGAATCAGGACTGAGTACTAAGGTTGTTAGGTTGATTTGCAGGAAGGTAGAAAGAGGCTGAAACGATAGTGTTGTGCAAAACAAAATATATATTATCCATAATTTAATTTAGCAAAAACTTCACTAAGCTTAATGTGATTGTGGACAGAACTGACGAGTGTACGGCTAGGGCAACAAAGTAACAGAGGACACCGACTGTCCAGTGTCCAGCCACCATGAAAAGACCATCCTAAAATCATCCTTTCGCCTCAAGAATCAAGAAATTGTTATGCATCATCTCCACTCCGTCTGTATGGCATGAAACGATGATCTTTGGAAGCATTCTTCCTCCGCCGCCTTTCGATGAAGGCATCAAGCTTTCCTGCTTCCTGTGAGTAATGAACACAAATTTAAAGAACTGAGACAAATATTCCAGAGTTCAAAAAGAACTCCCAGTAAACCTTGTAAACTTTACCTTGAGCTCGTTGTACTTGTTCATTAGCTTCCTTTCGCGAAGTTCAGCTAGTTAAGAAAAAAAAGGGAGTAACCATCAGATGCGGAACAGACAGTAACCATTTAATTTCGAAATCTCGAAAATAGACAGACAGTGAGGAAAGCAAGCAGGCATTGGGATTGAGGAACTCACATTTCTTCAGATAGTATGGTCGTTTTCCAGCCTTTGCTGCTTCCCTCTCTTTCTTGATATGCTCACGCAAGATTTCTGATTCAACGTTCTTTTGAGGATGAGACTTCAACTGCTTATCCTGCAGTTAGTTACATTCCAGGAATCAACTAAACCAATCATATTGCTCCCAAAAGCATACCATGGACAGATTAAAATGGTTGTCATTATCAACTCCATATATATAAGAATATGACAATCAAATTGTAGATGCCAATCCATTTGTGGATTGTAGCAGTCTGTCTCTAGCAACTCTAGCTAACATCATCTTATCCTGACTCCATTCACATCAAAATTCACATAACTGTTATCTAGTTTGCAATGCAACAACGAAGAATTATAGTCAGAATATAGTGGATAACTTTAGATAGTCATTAATTTCATCGATGATGGATACTCTTTCTAGTGCTGCAGTATTGCCTTTGCCTACTGGGATTGAACTGTTTAAGTGAACATACTTCAATCAAATATTGACATCCAGTGGGCAAAAGGTTAACCAAATTTTCTATCAGTAAATGGTCAGTACTACATTGAAACAGGAAGTTTAACTCACCGATTGTCACAAAATAATAAGCATCAATATGGAACTTCGTATAAAAAAGATACTTTTCATGGCAACAGCCAACATTCAAAGAAGTATACATACAATCCATGTGACACGACTCTTCATTTCTCCAATGGCTTCTGGGTCCTTAGATTTCTTAATCATTTTTTGAAGTCTCTGCGTATAGAAGAAAATGCAGATGGAATTATTTTCGTCGAACAGAAATATCCTCTAATCAATGCATTTGAATATGAACACTGCACACACTTCTTTTTCAGCAGGGAAGTCTTCATCAAATAAGAAATTGTATCTTTTCCTGAACCTGCATACCAACCAAATCACTGTGTTAAGAATTCATCAAGCTTATAGCCAGTAGCAAAATGAATGGAAATATCAACTGGGTGAAATAGGTCAGGGGTCTGAATTCACACATTCCAATAGGAAGCAGATAGATATGTGCTTAGAGCATCATACTGAAAGCACACTCGAGAACCTCTACTGTTATCTCAAGATATAATATCAAAACAGAAATTGACAAATAAAAATGTTTTAAATGTGTGGAGTTGTGGACACCAAAGAACAATTACATATGCATCCGAGTGTCCAACTCTTACCCTTCTTTGTCAACAGATCCATGTACAAGCTCAAATCTTGGATCCCTTCCAACCTATGGGAAACAACAATCTCATAAATTGATAAGAATTTTGACAAAGTGTACAATACAACCTCTCAAGAGAGAGCGACAACTACACATTTGCATGAAAGAAAATAAGATGAAGATAAGAACATGCTAAGTGGAAGTGCAGGAAATCAATATATAAACTGCATTCTTTCGTGATAAATATTATATAAACTGCATTCTTTCATGATAAATATTTTCAGTTAACGAATATTAACTACAGAAGATGTCTTTTATACAGTAAACTGAGCATTAAGATGAATAAATTCTTAAAACAGCATGATTGCATTTCTCAAGGCTAGATACCTAAATGAAATTACCGAATAAATAGAATAAAGAAACAGGACTTTACATGACAGCATTCAGAATCATCTAAGCTGCAGCAGCAAAGCATGCCACCAGATAGGTGACTCAAAACATACTGTTATCCTTGCATAAGGTTGAAGGTTGAAGAGTGGTTGGGTTTCAACGGGTTGCCAAGACACAATTTATCATATAGGTACTACCGATCGTTTAAAATATTGTACACAGCTTAATCAAACGAAAATACAGTCTCAACGTGGCAAATGGAACGAAGGGGGGGTGGGGGGGGGGGGTGGGGGGCGGGGCGGCGGGGTGGGGGCGGTGGCGGCGCGAACGGGGCACAACTAACCTTCTTGGGAACCTGTATCACTTCCCTCAGCTTCGGTGGCCGCACTTTCGTGCTTATCTCCATCGGCCTGTCGAAATCACACGCGAACCCATCAGGAACAACAGCCACGGGGAACGGCAGAACCCATGAAATGAAAAGGCAACAGCAGCTGGGCATTCGCCGAACCTCTTCTTGCTAGCCCTGCGAGCCTTCTTCTCCGCGGCTGTTTTGGCCGCAGAGGTGGCCCGCGCCAGCGACCCGTCGGCCCTCGCGCGCTGCAGCTCCCCGAAGGGCACGTCCGCGAGCGCGCGCTCCAGCTCCCGCTCCCGCTCCGCATCCTCGCCGTCGCTCTCGGACTCCGATTCCGACGACGAGGGGACCTCCTGGGGCACCAGCGAACTCTGGTAAGCGCTCCGTGGTTCGTGCGAGGAGGTCGGGAGAAGAGCAGAGCAGAGCCCCAGCTCACCTCGTCGTCGCCCGATTCGTCGGAGGCGCTGGCGGATTCTTCTCGAAGGTCGCGCTTGGTAGACGTCGAGGCGATTGAGGCCGAGCCGGAGGCTCCCGTCCGGCGGCGGTTGTCGCCTCTCATGGGTGCGGTGGCTGTAGCTGTGGCGGGCATGGCGGCGGCGGCGAGGCTTTGCTTGGAGCGTTGTGTGCGCGCAGGGTTAGGTTCGGGCCGCTTCGTGTAGAAAGAACCATTACGACATGAGCGTGATTAGGCTCGGCCCGGATTATTAGCCCGTGCACCTAGGGCCCAAGGATGACGGCCCATATGTGATTTGAATTTCGGGCCCAGTTTGTAGGCTGCCTATGAAACACTGTGAACTATCTTTTGCTCAAAAAAAAAAAAAAAAACTGAAGTCTACTGCTATCACTGGAGTCGCTGTCCGCTTTGATCTTTTGGGCAACGATATTCTTCCTGGTACCTTGCTTGTGTTACCATCAATTCCACGTAGTAGAGAGATCCGTGCACTGCAGGCCGTTGCTTTCCACAGGCTTGCGAGAGTCGCAGACCTTTTGTCAGCTTCCGGCGAAGACGATCGGCGACGGTAACTGCTCATCAGAACGAGATGCAGACGGGTGAACGCCTTGGCTCCCTGCAGAAGCTACGCCGTTGCTCTCCTCTCAAGATACAACGCCACGGTTCTATCTTGAGAGATGACCTGCCTGGTTGTTTTCTTGTCCCATGTTCTCCTCCTCCATCCATGCCCTTGAACAGGTCATAGTTGACGCTTAATCGATGCAGTTCGCTTGATTTTATTATGTGTCCCTTTCAGACACCGTCGTACACCAACTGTACAAATGCCTAACAGCACATTGCAGTGGGTGTTGGATGTGAAGGAAACTGTGCACTCCAAGTCCGACTGAATTTCTAGGAGCTTTGGTACGGCTCAGAGCTTGCTGTTAAGATGTCACATGGTTTCTTCTACGATCTGAAACGCGTAGGGTAGAAGTAATACAATTGTCGACGGCAAGCAAAGCCTCCGGCACAAAACTCATGTTGGATGCAGATCGTATTTCTTTTCTTTTTCTGAGAGGGGCCAATATAGTATTTCGAAGAGATGGATCCCATAAGTTCACACGTTGAAACCGCGGTTTCCAAAAGGAAGAGGAAAGGGACTATTCACCCATCAGTCTGTGCGCTCATCCAAAGCTGCAGGCTTCAGAAAATGATGGTTTGGAATTGGACCCCTGCTGCAGTGCTGCCGGATGATGTTCTCATGGTCACCTACCACCAGAACTCCAGAAGCATTGCTTCATTGCTTGCAACACACACAGCTCGCTTCATTCTTTTCTCCATTCCGTGCAGACCATGCACTGGTGCAAGGTGTACATCAGGCATGAGAGCTACGGGAAAAGATTGCTCCTCTGACGAAACCTCGATACCGAACTGAAGATCTTATCGTGTTCTGCCCGAAGCCTAGTAGTGGGAAATAATGGGAAATCAGTGAATGAGCTGTGACACTCTAGCACACTGATCGAACAACGACATGTATATGTATGTCCAAATCAACCGATAATGGTGATGGGATATTGGGATCTAGCTTGATCTGCAAATTCAATGTCGACAGCTATGGTCTGTATGGTGTTTGGCCCTGCTCAACAGTGTTTTTATGGATGTGTTTTTGCTTAGCAACTAATTAACAGCGACAGGGATACGGAAGAGGTTAGCTGTTGTGGTGGTGAATGGAGAGCAGAGGACATGTATGCTCTTGCAATACTAGAGTGGGCATATATGGGCATATTCGTTTTCATGTGCTCTTGCAAGAATGGGGGCTACTCCTTTTTTTATTTCTCGTCGCCGCTTTTTTAATCCTTTAAATGTGCAGGTACAATACTATTTGCTCGCTTTCTTGGATGATGCAGCCTGATAAAGTGGCCAGGAAGTGGCTTTAGTTTATAACTCCTTTATTATTGCCAATCTGTTGTGAAGAACTGACTGACGAACTTCCTCTTTTTTTTTTTTTTGTCAAATCAGACTCTCAGATCACTAAACAAACCAAACCCGTAATGCTCTGTAAACTAATACATGTTGAAGAGATCTATTTTTTTTATGAACATGTTGAATTCAGAGAGTGGACACGGGCAAAAGGGAACAGAAGTGCAAAACGCTTCATTTTTTAATTCCATTTTATAGTTTGCAGAAGAAAACTTCAAGAAGTTGTGTTGGTAGGATTGATTGGTTGTCGCTATGGAAAAACGGAAAGCATATTTCTACCCGACACCATCCCACCATCCCATTCTTCCCAGATGGTCAGATCCCAGCGCAGCATGAGCGAGGGCCGTTAAAAATGAGATATTTAACAAGGACGAGACACTGATAAGATGCTCTGGAATCATATATTAATCTTCGTTCACTCCTTCAGATGGGGCACGCTTTTTCTGAGGCGAAGCTTCACAAGAATCTGATGATGTTTTGGCACACACTAGATGCGCAACATCTCGGCGATCGACATCGATCGGCCCTTCCACGCTCGCAAAGTGCGGCTTGCGAAATACATTATGGGGCGATGATAGGTGGTACCAGCATGTATCCAAAATCAAAAGCAAAGGCCGGCAGCCCCAGCGGCAGGCACCACATTATGGCAGGGAGAAAAGAGGATGGAAAACGAATTATTGTTGGGTATAAAGAGGCCCTGCATTATGATTGCTCCTAAAACAGCCTAGGAGAGATATTGTTGCTTCGTGGCCAGTTCTTGTACTTTTTATAACTTTTGCAGGCATCAACTTTGAGATAACTTTTGTGGGTGATGCTTCCATCCGGACTGACCAGAGAAGCTGGGAAATTGATGTGGATTGTGAATTTTGAAGATCTTGATCGGGCAAGTTGCTAGCTGACCCGGTAAAAGTGCAGAGGAGGAGAGGACCATTGACCTCCATGGCTTGAAGAAAAACAATGCACGAAGAAAAATTCTCACGTTGATCACAGTACCATCTTATTGTTAATATGTTGTGCACTTGTGCTTACAGGTTGTGAAGACTGAAGAGTACCCACAACGGCTAAGACTGTTATAATACTAATACTAATTATTATGTAACAGTTTGTAAGGTCAGTGTTAGGTTAGAAAACAGAGAGATGCAAGTTTGCAACTACCTTCTCCTTGGACATATAATAATCTGGCCACAGTTCGTGAAGAGTACGCACAACGGCTACGACTGTTAAATTAAGTGACAGTACCAGTAGGTAGAGCAGTTTTGTTGGATCAGAATTTATGTGCGCCACGGCTGCAGCATCCAGCGCGTACTGACACTAATGATGAATGAAACCGTGATGATTGATGAATGCCGCCCATTCGTACGTGTGGCGTACTAGAACTGCTCGTACTGGTACGAAGCTGGAAAAAACGGAGAGGCCAAGCTAGTACCAGAGATACGGGCATACGGCTACGAGATACGGCCGATACTGATCCGTATATAGCTGAGGAATATACAAGTCAGCTGTACGCTAGTGTAGTGCCTAGTACAGATGGCTAGCTGCAGAGGGATGCAGATTGATTTTTTTCTGCACATAGACGTGCGCACCGTTTCATTCCTCGTCGTTTGCGTCTTTGCAAGATGATCTTTGCGCGAGTGACATGGCGCGACTGGAGACCAGCATCGATGCGGCCAGCCTTCGAGCGGTGACACGCACGAGGCTAAAGGATGCTCCGACGCCTGCAGGCTGCTCCGATCCAGTGCATGGCACGTACGGTCGGCTGGCGATGCGGACTGAGGCCGGGGGGCGGGGAGGTCTCATCACTTCATCAGTAGGTAAATAGAGCCCATATATGCCCATTCCGTCCGTCAACTTGCTGTGCGAAATGCGCTGCCATCATCGTCGATCTCGGAAACGTAAGGGACCAGCGCGCGGAGGAGGATTAGTTCTCTGTCAGGAGGGTATCCGAAGCTGGTTAGTTAGTGCACTAAGCATCTAGCATCAGCAACTTGCATGGCCGCCGGCGCCGAGTAGGCAGTCTGCCGCATGCCGGACGCGGTGGCTGTCATGTCATGATCAGGCGATCGAGTCAACGTCCCGCTCGCATTGCATGCCATGGCAAACCCAGCCAGCCGACACTACTCGCAGCTCCCATGCTGCCGCCGCCGTTAACAGTTCAGGGCCAAACCGCACGTGCGCAGGTGCTGCACTGCACAGAGAGAGAGAGAGAGAGAGAGAGAACACAGTTTTCCTTTTTTACTGGCCACAACAAAAGCGAGGGGAGCTCATGCTAGGCTACCGTTTGCCGGTTGCAGGCGTGCGCAGATGAGGAATTTCGTCGTAGGTGTCGGTCGGATTCGGACGCTCACGAGCGACGCGGCCGTGGCTGTGGGTGGGTGCGCCGGGTCACCGGTGCCCGGGCCCCGGCCGCCCGTAGGTTATACGGTCGCTTTCCGATCACGTCGCCGGAGCCAGAGGCAGGGCGGGGGGCGGTCCACTGGGTGCCGACGTGGGGGGTTCGTCTGCCCGCCGCGTGGACCCGCTCTGTCGGTGCGGCTCATCGTGCCACCGATGGGTGGGCTCGGCTGGGGTTGTTGGCCTGTGACAGGTGGGGTCCTCGAGCTGGCCTGGGCCCGCGCACTCGGAATAGGAATCCCCCCGTTTGGCTTGCTTTGTTTTGGCCGGACTGGTTGGCCCACTTGGGGTCATTTCAAGAATCCACCGGTGACAAACCGAGTACTACGTTCTCCCTCCACGTCAAAATTTGAGGGTCATTCTCACTTCCTAAGGAATAAATGTTAACAAATATATATTAAAATATATAAATATTTATACTAAGTAATTAGTACTACTAGAAAGATTTTTTCATCTAGTTTTTTAATAAATTTATTTAAAAATATAAATATTACATATATTTTCTATAAATCGAGTCAAATTTATGACAAGAAAATTCAAAACCACACTTATTTTAGGATGAAAAAGTATGCTTGTGTCGATAAATGAAAATAATCCTTGATCATGCTCACCCGTGAAATAATCGATGCATAGAGTATTCATAATACATGTGGAAAATTAATAGTAGCTTTTATTTACGCGGGCGCGGGTCGCCGGCCGGTAGCGGCATGATGACGAGGAAGCAACTGGAAAGCACGCTCTCGCCAAGCCCAGTGGCCCGTCGCTTCGACTGATTTGGGAACAAGGCCTCTTGCCAATTTGCCATATACGGGCATCGCCCGAATACGGAATACGTCACCTCTCATCATCGTCAGCCATCATGCGCCTAGCAGTGGCCAAGTTATAGCAAAATAATAGGAGATCCACCACTTAATATATAACTATACTGACTGATATGATGTTCAATTAAAAGTAGCATAATTAATGTGCCATTACCATATTTTAATATCAAATTTGACTTCTACCAATAGAGATTGTAGAGTTAATTATTTAGCAAATAAATTATAGAGTTATCAATTAAAATTTAAAAGTAGATACACTGCATTACTTATTAGAGATCATATTTATGCCATTTTTCTTCTATAGTCATGAAACGACGGACCACAACCTCGTTGGTACTTTCTTCATTTCTTCTTTTATCTAAATAGCAAATAAATCTATGACTCGTGTTGATCACCCATACGATTTGACAAACTTATTTTAACAATCTTCATTCTAAGCATCTCTCAACTTGCAAGCATAATCCATACTATCGTAAATTTATATGCATATACTAAAAAGAGAAAACCCCAAATAATAAACTAACTCTAAACTGCCACCGTTGCCGTGGCCGTCGGGTGCTCACTGCTTGGTTAGGCTCGAAGACAGGGAAGCCGCCACGCCGGGAAGGGGAAGGGAATCCGCGACTGGGGATCGACGGATCGTCGCTGGCGTCGGTGCCTTGCCGCCTTTGCATCGCTCGCTGCGCCAGGCGAAACGCCGCCTCCTAGCCCCTCGTGGACTCGTGTGCGGCACGGCCACGGGAAAGTTTCACATACAGACTTGATTGACGATTTATATCCATCCTTCTCCTGGACCTGGAAGCAGCATGAGACTTTTTTTTAGAGGAAGGGTTGGATTTTATTGATAAAGTAGACAAACTTTCACATCCATCCCCTGACAGGGCAGCCCTCAGGAAAAGAGAAATAAGAACTAGATCCTCTTGATGAGCACCCCGTGTTCTTCGCCGTCGTCGACCTTTGTTGCTGCACGACCGTCCTTCTCCACCTCTCGCAATGGAGAAGACTCAGTATGAAGCTCATGGCCAATTTCCAGATCGACGAAGAGCCTTCAAATTTTAAAGAGCCCATAAGTGACACATCAAAGACGTGTTGCTGATTCGTTGAACGCATCGGCCACCAGCAGATTGTCGTTTCCTCGTCGTCGCCAGAATATGACGCCAGTCGCCTCACCAGCCAACTCCAGACGATGAACAACAAACCCGCAAGGGGGATCAAAATACACCAACCCAAACACATGGGAAGGTGGACAACAAACCTCCCTAGAAGAATCCTGGAAGTACCAGAACTGACTTGGAGGGAGAAAACACACCAAAAGCTTCTCCACATGTTCGTCGCCATGTTCTGGATCACGAGGTCAGCGCTGTCCTTGGCATCGTGGGTATCGACGACACAGAGAAAAACACGGGGGAAAGGAACATCGACGCATAAGAGGAAAACGATGATAAACCCGCCGACATCAAGACCCCCGCAAAATATATCACCGCCGTGCACCACATATACCTCGGACACCACCAAAACTCGCTCACCATGAACAGAATCAACGATAGAGAAGCTTTTGGAGTAACAGAAACTTACCGGCGAGATCCTCATCGGCAAGTAATCCAACCCTAACCTAACTAAAACCACTCTATTAGGAGGGAATATATACATCACCCACCGGATCCCCAGTTTCCACTGCACACCGGCGCCCCAGAGGCCACCGGCGGCAAGGAAAGCCGGCAGATCCGGCGGCGAGAGCCAAGATCGCTTCTTAGTCGCCTCTCTCAACTGTTCCTGGGGAACGAACGACGCTTCTAGAGACTACCCTGGAAGCAGCATGAGACGTGGGTTGGGCCGGTGGGAGGTGCCTTCTGTTGGACCAGGGGGTGCACAAACGGTAAAAATCTGCTCCTCGTAATGTGATTATGGTTTTGGCGTGGGTGCCTGGCACCCAGCAGGTTCAACGTGGCTTCGCCCGTGATCCTAGCTATAGCTAGCTACCCACCAGCCTCGTTTAATAATTTATTTATTTATCACCGAGATTAGATACAACAAATGGGGCCACTCACAGTACAGCGAAACTGCCGCTTTTCCATCATACGATACGACAACTAGAACGAAATTCTATGGAAAGGAAAATACGTAGTACTACTGTATCTTTTGGCGACCGTCACGAAATTCTCCCGGTGATTCTTGCTGACAACCATGATGCCTGCTGCTGTGCTGAGGTCGCTGACTTTTCGCGCGCCTCCTTCCGATTCTCATCACTCCCACCGATCGGATCCGGTCCGAACCCGGCACAACGGACACTTGGAGGTGAAGGCACAGGCACCAGTACCACCATCGACAACAGCCCTAGCTTTTGTTGCAGACGTGCCTTTTTGCTTGCCGAGTGAAAGCACCGCCACAGCACTGGGCACGGAACAAAGCGAGGCGCCGAGGGTCGTGGCGGACAGGCGGTCGATGACCCCCGTTGCCCAACGGCGTGCTGCAATGTGGCGGGGAGGTTCGGTTTGCCGCCCGCGCCAACGGTTGCTCGGCGGCTAAGGGCCTGCTTGGTCGATAGTCAATCTTTGTCAAATCAAAATATAGGTAAGTTTTCAAGATTTGGTATACAATTGGTTGGTTGTTAAAGTTTTGACAAAACTTTCTAAATATTTTGGCAACAACTTTTCTCTCTTATTAGAAGCAAACCAAACATCAGCTTTATTTTTTATCAAATATTAGCTTGCATATGCCCATATTTTGGCTTGCCATTAAATTGGCTTAGCAAAAATTAACGTTGAACCAACCAGACCCTAAGGTCCCCCGCCACGCCCGTCCGCCCGCCGGCACCGGCAAGGCCGTGGCCGTCCTCCCAAGCAAGCATGCCTGCCCAGCACCAGCACCAGCAGTTCCCAACCCACCGGCTCTCACCTCCTCCTCCTACTGCCACGGTCAAAACCGCACGGCAAGAAACGAACCGGCACCGGAACCGGAGCTGGGCAAGAAAACGAAAAAACCTTTTGCTCCGTCCGGCTCGGCGGCGGCGGCGGCGGCAATGCCTGCCTGGTTTCCTTGCTGTGCCGTGATCGCGTGGCGCCACCCGCTCGCATGCCGCGTTTTTTTCTTTATCGGTATAAATATTCCGCTGCTGCCCTGTCCCTGAGTTGTACGCGCTGTTTTACCCCCCGTCGTCCCTCCCCTCCTTTTTCGTCGTCTCGCTCTCCGTGTCTCTCTCTCGCTCTTCCCCACCCGGCACCGGCACCCCCACCTCGGCTGGCGCAGCTTCACGGCTCCTAACCCCCCACCTACCTCTCTGATCCTGATTTCCCCAATTGAGGCCGAGCGAGAGGAGGCACCTGCGCTAGCTGCAGCTGCGAACCGTGCGCGCCCGTCTTCCCCAGATCCGGCGCCGCCCAATCCGCCCCCCGGCCAGAGCCGTCCGTTTCGGGGGACAGCCGAGCAGAGCAGAGCTGACTCTGCTTTGCCCGTTCGTCCGTTCTTGGTTCCTGTTGCTGCTGGCGTGAGTGCAGAGGAGGAGCGGTTGATTTGATTCTCTCTGTCCCTCGCTTCGGGTGCGTGCACGTACCATGAGAAGATGATGCGCGCCAGGCCCAAAGGTACATTCGCCGACGCGATGAGGGAGAGCTCCCATCCTCCTCCGGCTCCGGCCTCAGCGGCGGCGGTAAGAGAGGACGAGTGGGAGGTGCGGCCGGGCGGGATGCTGGTGCAGAAGCGGAGCCCCGACGCGGACGCCCCCGCCGGGGCGCCCGTGCCCACCATCCGCGTCAAGGTCAAGTTCAACGGCGTCTACCACGAGATCTACATCAACTCGCAGGCCTCCTTCGGTAATCTATCCCAGTAGCTAGAATGCACCCGCCGCCGCGCCTGGCTGGCGATCGATCCTAGCTACGTACCACGAGCTGCCTTTCTGATTGATCGAGATGGCCGGCGGGCGATGCTCTCCACGCCACTCCTGCTGCAGGTGAGCTGAAGAAGCTGCTGTCGGCGCGGACGGGGCTGCACCCCGAGGACCAGAAGCTCGTGTACAAGGACAAGGAGCGGGACTCCAAGGCGTTTCTGGACATGGCCGGCGTCAAGGACCGCTCCAAGATGGTGCTGCTCGAGGACCCCGCCGCGCAGGCCAAGCGACTCCTCGAGCAGCGCCGCACCGACAAGGCGGAGCGAGCCGCCAAGTCCATCTCACGCGTCAGCCTCGACGTCGACAAGCTCGCCACCAAGGTAAGGATCCATCGAGCAACCGGCTACCGCTAGTTGTTCTTGTAGCTCACGCTGACCTCGGTACTACTCGATTCGGTGCAGGTGTCGGCGCTGGAGACCATCGTCAGCAAGGGCGGCAAGGTGGTGGACGCCGACGTGGTCACCCTCACCGAGGCGCTCATGAACGAGCTCGTCAAGCTGGACTCCATCGCCGCCGAGGGCGAGGTCAAGGTGCAGCGGCGAATGCAGGTCAGTGCGCACGCTGCAGACTGAATTTCTTGGACGAATTCGCGCGCGCCGAGAGCTCAATCCGCGGCCCAGGCCACTCTGACGAAGGAGCCGATGATTGTGCAGGAGAAGCGGGTGCAGAAGTACGTGGAGACGCTGGACGCCATCCGCGCCAAGAACGCGGCGGCGCCCAAGGCGAACGGCCACATGAACAACGGCCACGCCGCCAAGCCCCGTGCGCCGCACCTCCGGCCGCGCCCGCCGCCCGTGTCACAGCGGCGGAACTTCCAGCAGCCCTCCCCGGCCGCGGCGCCGCCCACGCAGAGCTGGGAGTCGTTCGACCTGCTGTCGTCGGTGCCGTCCACGTCGTCGGCCGCCGTGACCACCACCATGGCGGCCGCGACGACCACCACCGCCCCGGCCGGCGCCTCCCCGTCCCCGATCCCGCGGTTCGACTGGGAGCTCTTCTGAAGCCCCTCCTCCTCCTCCTCGGTGCGCGCCTGCCGGTTGATCGATCACTTCAGACGGTACCTCCCCTGTCCATGGATCTTCTCCTCTGCTCCCACACCATAAGTGCCATTGTTTCTTCTATGGATTCTTTCCTTTTCTTTTTCTCTTCTTCTTTTCTTCCATTTCCTTTCGATTTGTATATCTACTATATACTTATCTACAAAAAGAACAGAGACCGACCGACCCCGGTGCGGTGCCGAGTGTGTTCAGTGAGCCAAAGCCCGTCAGTCTCACAGTTCCCTCCTCATGTCATGAGGATCCGTCCATCCATGAATGTTGTTGTTCAGTCACAGCAAATAAGTGGTGGTCTTCTTCTGATGTCGACGAAGAGATTTTTCATGAAAATATACATACACACATATATAAATAGCATGTATATTTTGGTCGTGTATGGTCACGATGATTGCTTGATCTCCATTCCAGTGCAATACTTATGCTTGTGTAGGATTTGCCTGAATCAGAGTGTGTGAGAGGGGGGCGACTGAGATTTGCTGTGCAGGCGCATCATTGATTGGGCTGGGGGCTTGTGTTTTGTGGGCGCCGGGCACAATTATTGTTGGCCACCCCGCGTGCCTGCCAGGCGAGACGATCGATCAGCTCGGTTGAGTCCAGGCGAGGCGCGGGGCCGCCGGGCGCCGGCCGGCCAGTGAGGCGAGGGTGCTCTGCTCGACTGATTCGTGTCGTGTCTGGGTGCGCTCGCGAAGGCGCGAAACCGTGTGCAGTCTGCAGTGTGTGTGCTTCTCCATTTCAGTCAACAGTTCATACGGAATACCCACAGTTCAGTGTGCTTGGGATACTGAGTACGGAATACCCCGTAATTGTTGGATGAGCATTTCTTTTTCTTTTCAATTTGGATCGGGAAATCTCACCTGGGTGTCATGGAGGGCCTCGGCACTTGAACATTTTGTGCCTCTTGTTTATGCCAATATTTACGCTTGAAGGTTCGTTTGTAAAAACAGCAAGTCATGAATTATAGTGTACACATTTTTGAGTTCTGAGTAGCCATGTTCTATTAAAATTCGAATGTTAGATACGTCTAAAAATGTGAGGTAAAAAAACATGACCTTCGTCTAAAAAACATGTCACTCAAAATTTACGAGACAAAGCAATGTGAGGTAAAAATGACCTTTATTGAACATGGCACTTGATTAATCGCCTATGGTTACAGTTAAGATCATTAGCGAGAAATCATAGAGGGTGACGATATTTGGAGATTTAATTAAAGAAGTTGTTGGAGAATAATTTTTCGCTAAAATCTCTATTTCTATCAATACATAGGGATGTAAAGAGACACTTTTACGAATTGAAAGGGTAGGATTCATGCGGAGTTGAATCTGGATATCATCTTCTACTACGATTTAATTCAAATTTGAATGCAAAAGGAATGTCTTGGATTTAAATTTGTACTGGAATATTTACTCAATTCATGTCAAAGTGCGTATTGCTAAGTTCAAAATACAGTAATAGAATTTATTTACTACTAATCTCATCAATAATGATGTGAAATTTAATCAAAGTACACTTAAAATAATCTCCAATATCCAAGCAAACTAAACTAGTGTATAACATTTGATAAAAATTAAAGAAATTTAAATAAGAATGGCAGGTACCAAGTACCCATTTTGTTTTATCAATGGTTTTGTAATTACAAAATTAGTGCACATGCAGACTAAAGTATGTGGGTATAATACAGTTATCCATAAATACTTAATAAGTTAGATATATCAATTGATCAATATAATATTTATCACAAAATTATAAATTATATAAAATAATGTACATTTGTAAAGCATAAATTATAGTATTAAAATAATTGACAACAACATATTTCCACCGCTACTTGAAGTTGCTCTATGGAGGACATACGAAAGGAAAAGTCTTAACAAACTTTTGCATCAGGTCCGTCCTTCACATAGGTATTGTTGTAGTGTACGTACGTATATAGGGATATTTTGCCCAGCCGCAGCCAACGCTATCAGAAACGAACATGCTCATGGGCGCTTTCAGTAGTGAGCTGTGTCTCTCAGTTGAAGTCGTTGCTTCTCGTATCTCAAGGATCAAGCTCAACAATAATGTAAGATGTCATTTTTTGCTCCCAGTTTGCCTCGCAGCTCGCATTTCTTAACAAGTCTGTCACAGTAGAAGGCACGTACTTAGACCTGGACCGCCTATATACTGTATGATACTACTAGTATCTAGTACGCCGTAGCAGATCTGTAGATGGAAGTCACAGCTGATCGAGGTGATCAATCGGTTTGTTTCTAGTCCCAATCCCAATGGAACAAGTAAAGTCTGGAGTGTCTGGAGAATGGAACAAGTAAACTCTTTAGTGTCTGGAGAAGAGAGGACCACGTGCACGTTGAAGGCCCACACCACAACAAGTCGTGTCCAGACCTAAAGCGGTGTCTGAAGCACACTTTCCAGGGCCCAATCGGTGGCCGTGCCCGTGCCCGTGCCCGCGCGAAAACAAATGCCAGTTGCCAGCTGACCTGATTCGATGCTAGCAAGTGGCAGGCCAGGCCAGCAAAAGAAAGCTCATCTATGATCTATCTATCATCCGCCGTTCGTTGGTTTGGGTGCGGGCGAGATCATGTATCCTTATCTATACTAGTCCTATAGATAGAGTAGAGAAGTAGAGAGACATTGCCCCATTTGATGTGTCCGTGTGTAGAACATCTCTGCATCTGGACTAGAGAGAGGCGATCAGACCAAGGGTTGATATGTGAGGGTCCCACTGTTCTGTGGGCACGGAAAGAGAGGGGAACGTCGATGAGTTGGCAATGATGAGGTCGAAGTGGACTTTTGGAAGCTTCAGAGCCGCACGCCCATGGCCATGCATACATATACTACCAGTACATACATTATTCATGCGTGCCGCCGGAGCCGGACCCCGGGCCGGGCGAGCAGGAATTCCGGCGTATAATTCCGAACCGCGAGGGGAGAGGGACGACGGGTCGGCGTCGCCGTTTGTCACTTGTCAGCCGTGAAACTGTTATGTTACCGCCTGTAGCAGACAAAGCCACGCGTCTCTCTGGCTGGCTCGACAGGGACGACAAAAGCATCTCTCAGTTTCATATGCAGCGGCTTGGACCGCAGCGCGTGCGGGGACCTTTTCCACCGCGCGCCCGGGCGGTGCAGCGCGAGAGAAACAGGACCCCGGCACTCCGGCAGATCGACACCACGGCACGTCGCGTCGGCGTCGCCACCGGCAGCGGCAGGTCAAGGCGCAACGCAACGAAACCCACCGCGCGCGCGCACCCCCATCGATGCATGACCGGGTGGTCAGGTTTGGAATCGACCAGGGTAATGCCGCCGGCTGGCTGCGTGGGCCGCGCTTGCGCACATGCACGGCAGGCACCACCAACTCCGTCCCTCCCCCGGAGTACAACAACAACTAGAGCTGACCATCATCCGTGCACCGTGCATGGACATACCGACTGGCCCATAAATACGTACTCCGTAGGCGCTACCGCCTTGATGGCTGCCGTCGTCGCAGCTGCTGCTACTTTGGTATAGTACCTGTTTGTACCTTGCGTGGAGACAGTTGGGTTGGGTTGGGTTGGGTTGGTTAGGAGCAGTTGTGCGCGTGCGTGCAGCCGTGCAGGATCTACCAGTATGAGCGGTTTGCGCGGAAGTTGCTATGCTTGGCTAACCCGGACTGATGATCCGGGAGAGGACAGGACAGTACAGGACTGGACCGGACAGCCCGTGTCTGCGTGTGTTTTGAGGGGGGATGGCCGGACGGGGGGTGGCTCGATCTAGGCCTCTAGTAGTTGCGGTTCCACTTGGGCGGCGCGGCCGCTGTGGGCTGTGGCCCCAAGTGTACGTGCACAGCTGGAACGGGAGAGGCGACGGCGACGGCGACGGCGACGGCGACGGCTTGTCGTTGCGATGACGGCCGGCAGGGGTGGGGCGACGGGTGCTTCTCTTCGCTCCGTGCTGCCTGCGGTGGCCGGGAAACACGCCACATGCATGACGCCTCTCCTCGCGAATTATTGGCAATGGCGCAGGGCTGCTGTAGTAGTTAGTGGGCGAGCTCTGTTAGGTGCGTTCTGTTCGGTACCTGGATATGATATCATGCGGTCAGATGCCTGCGGCAGAGATGAGATGATGCGATGCCGAGGCGTGGCGCTCGGACGATCGAGCAAGGGAACCCTGCGTTGCGTCTCGTGTCCAGGGCACGGGATGGAATATATGTGGGAATGACGACCGCCGTCAGCAGTCACGAGCAGCGCATGGCCGGCATGGTACAGCTTCGCTAGTCTGGGACCGCTGTGACGCACCACGGTCTCTCGACTCTCCAAGCCTCTTGCTCCGGAGTACTACGTGGAACTGCTTGGTTCACCCGTAGCCGTTGGTGAGGTCGAATGTGCAGGCAACAATTCAAGTTATTGTGAGCGTCAGGTCACCAACGCTGCCTGCGTTAGGTCGTGAACCAAAGAACCCACAAGACTCTGTTCTGGTGACCGAAGCGACTATTTCCTTATTGGGCCGTATGCGTAGACAACTGTTTTATTGGGCCGTATACGTAGACAACTGCTTTATTGGGCCGGATGATGTATCCATTTTCTTAATTTTTTTTCTTTCTCTCTGTCATTTTTCTTTTTCTTTTTTCTTTTCCTACTTCTATTTATTTCTCCTTTTTCTAGGTTTTTATTCTTTACTTATATTTCATTGACTATATATTTTTTTTATAGTTTGTTGCTTATTTTTCTTTCTTTTCTTCTATTTCATTTCTTTTTACGTGTTTATATGGATTTTCTTATTTTTGTTCATTTTTTAATTTTTATTTTATTTTATTTTACTCTAAATATTTTATTTTACTGTTTAATTTCACTTCAAGATATACATGTGATATTCACACATAATGTGATGTTCTATGCTTATTTTTGTTTAATAGCACTATATTCTGAGATGTTCCAAGGTCTATATTTAGGAATGAAAGTGGTATGGATAATCCTCCGCACCGATCCAATCCAAATTTTAAGGATATGGAGAAGTGTTTTTAATATCCGTGTGGATGCGGATAATCCGAATCCGATTATATGCGGATGTGGTGTAGGATATGGGATTGGCAAAATCCGGCGGTTATGGATTATCCGATTATTGAACGCAGATTATCCGACTCTTATAATAGGATAATCTGAATATTTGAAGGAGTCTAAGTAGCAAGAATACAAATCAGCCAAGCGTATGACACACCAGCATAATTATATTGTGACCCATAGGCAAAGCTCCTCAACTATATGTACTAATCCTAGTGAATATATTTTAGTATTTTTTAAATCCCTAATGACATATCTGTTACAAGTGTTGAAGCGTAGTAATACATAAAAGTTGATTTATTTTATTGTTCTGTAAGTATAAATTGCGTCTAATAAACTGTTTCTCCTCATAATAAACAACACATAGGCACATATTATCCGATTTTGAAAAGTCCGCTTCCACTCCGACACCGGTCCGAATCCGTACCATTTCCGACATCCTAAAAAATCCGCATTCGCATATAGTATCCGATCCGCTCCGAATCCGATAAAAAAATAAGGATTAGGATATGGGGAAGCCATTATCCGCTCCGATCCGATCCTTTTTCATCCCTATCTATATTCATGAGATACCAATTGTTTCAAGGTCTATTTTTGTTTATTAACAGTACATCAGACTCAAAATAACAAAGAAAAAAAAACAATTGGTCAATGGGTTGACACGATCACACTAGGAGAATCTAGTAGGACTTCCAAATATTTTGTCCAGTATGCTTTGGGCTCTACTAACTAGGGTTACTTTGCTGAGGTGCTTTGGCCAACAATTTAGGGTAGAGTCTCGTCCATTTTGGGATCTCGAGTTTCAAATAATGTCAAATCATTACAGTCATATCAGATTTCTAGGAGGATTGTTGTCGTAGCATGAGTGGTTTACCAAGGGGGTTTACCAAAGGTGGTCCAACTTATGGGACGAGTCTAAGGTGTCCTGCATCGACTTGGTCTGACGAATCCAGTAAGTAGAGGCCTTGATCTGTGGCACCAATATCTAAGCAACATCATTGATGAGCCAACAGCTACCGTCCAACCCATGTGGCACATCCATGCATAGTCAATGGACAAAGAGAAGAGGATGGTGAAGGAAAGGAGAAGGTAAAGGGGTGGGAGAGTAGGAGGGAAAGGCCGCGACAGCTATTGGAAGACATACATAATCACATCCAAAGTAACAATTCATACATACTACTCAAATGCCAAGAAGTAAGCCAAAGACGAGAAGATAAAACAACTCAAAATGTAGAAGACGGAACTTCCTTCATAAATCGACATTCAAGGTGGACTTTCATATGCCTAATCCTATAGAAGCATTCATAGTTGTTTAGAACTATACAATACAATAAAGAAACTCAACACGCACGCACACTTACCTATATGAACAAACATACGCAAACTCTACCTTGAACACCTCCGAAAGACTAAGTCAGCAGATCGCGAGATTCACTAAATCTTTGTTTCAACATTTTCTTTGGTTGATCTGTTTATTAAAGCATACATGGGTAGCATTAGTTTTTTTTTTTTGTTTGGGATGCCCAACCCATAGTATATTACGTCGTGAATCAATCCGGCCCTCTGTTTTTTTATTATGTATCACATTTGGTTTTTGGAGAAAAAAGTCACAATTGGATGTCGTGTTCTGGTCTAATCGCATCGTTCACCCATCCATGCGTCACTGGGTGCCGCTGGATCGATCCAAAGCCGCCAGCGGTATTTCTTTGCGCGGGAGACGGCAGGCGCTGGATCGGGGATAGTGAAAATGCTCGGAGCCAGATCGATCCAAGCCAGTCCATCGTTACTGCTAACCCAGCCCAAACAAACCCATAGCTCTGCTCAGCCCATTTGCCCCCAGACTAAGTAGGCCCAACAGGAAAACCAAACTGTAAAAACCGGTTCTGACCCAAACCGTTACCAGGTTGAATTGCACGCCACTAAATCTACGAACTTTTTTTATTTTTAATTTTTTTAAAATTTTTTTACAAATTTAGTTGTCCGTTTCGAAATATGACAGAACTAGTCGCCTACAGTGGGCGTTTTTTGTGACGTGGAAAACGGCCGGCCGGCGCCGGTGCCGGCGTTTGCGGGCGGCCACCTGGCGGCCAAAAAACGCCCAC
>CM041630.1:51268203-51308683 GCA_023333625.1 Bothriochloa decipiens | reverse complement strand
CAGTTCGTGTTAGAAATAATGATGTTTCTTTTATGATTTAAACAATGAATTGCATGATTTGAAATGTGACGAATATTGTATTTTCTCTGAATAGATATGTCAACCAAAGTGATGTTTCGGTTGTTCCATGGTAGTGGCACTGTCAGATATGGGCCGTATGGTATAGATCTGTCTGAATTTGGGTCAACACTAAAGGGGATAGATAGGCCAGCGGAAAGAAATTTTCGGTCAGTGTGTAACTGGTTAATGAGGGTATTTCATATCAACCCAGAGGTGAACACAATAAAAGTAAATGTAGTAGTCAACCGTGGCAACGAAGAATGCTTCTGGGAATTGATGTCGGTAGATTACACTGAAATATGGAAATGGTACGTAGAAAATGCATTGCAGCGGGGCTGGGAACCCAGCATTTTCATGGAGGTGCACGATAAAGACAATGCAACCCTGCAAGATGTGGAGGGTACAAGCATGGTTAGGACTGATGCTGAAATAGAAGAGGGAAATGACCGTGCTGAACAAGGAGAAGAACAGGGACATGATGTGCAGCAACCAGAAAGAGAAGAAGAAACCAGTGAGCCGAGAGGCTTGGCAGATGAGGGCGAGAGGATCAACTCCATTGTTCAGAAAATGGAAAACGAAGATGCGGCGAATGAGGAAGTGGAGGGTTATGAATCTTCTGATGAGGAAGGATGCAATGTGAATCCGTGGCAGTGGTCTAATGAAGACTTCTCTGGACTTGCTATTTCAGAGGGATACCATGTTCCATGGGAGTATAAGGAGAATGAGGTAATCGAGGGAGCGATGTACGCAGAGAAGGAAGAATTGATGGAGGCAGTCAAGCTTTGGGCTGTATCACTGCAGAGGGAGTTCTGGGTAGCAAAGTCCACAAAGTGTGTATACGAAGTTAAGTGCATGAGATCCAGCGATGGTTGTCCGTGGAGGGTGCATGCATTCAAGGGAAGTGGAAGGATTATTGGAAAGTGTCAATAGTCACTCAGCACAACTGTCACTTGGAAGGTGTACAGAAGTACCACAGAAACATGACATCTGTATTTATTGCTGCAGAGATGTATTCAGATGTTGTGCATAATCTGAGATACGAGCCAAGGTCAATAATAAGGTATATCGAAGATAAATTCAAATACACCATTTCATATGCTAAGGCGTGGAGGGCAAAACAGAAGATTATCGAGATGAGATTTGGCACATTCAAAGCCTCATATGATAATTTACCATCTCTTCTTCAATGCATAGCTGCCAGAAATCCAGGGACATGTACAGATCTTATAACATACCCAACCATGGAGAATGACCGTGCAGTATTGGTCTTGCAACGAGCTTTCTTTGCACTAGGTGCTTGCATCAGGCCATTTGTGTATTATCGTCCAGTACTCTGTATTGACGGGACATTTCTGACAGGTAAATACAGAGGTCAAATACTAACAGCAATTGCCGTGGATGGGAACAATCAAGTTCTACCACTGGCATTCGCTTTTGTGGAGAGCGAGAATACCAATAGTTGATACTGGTTTCTTAAGCAGGTGAAGGTTAGCATTGTTGGTATGAGGCCTGGTGTATGCCTAATTCATGACTGTCACGCTGGCCTTCTTCGGGCAATTGAATATCTGAAGCACGGTGATGCAGAGATGGGATATGGTAAAGATTGGCCAGATGTTCAAAGTCGGTGGTGTATGCGTCACATGGGTGCTAATTTTTACAAGCAGTTTAAGCGCAAGAGCTTGATGGATCTATTCAAGAGGCTGTGCGGACAGAATCAACAGAAAAAATTCAACGAGCTTTGGAGGAGGTTGGACGAGCTCACAACGAAGCATATGGAAGAACACTCAAGCCGATCAGCACCTGTTGGTGAGGATGGTCCAGAGTCCTTAGGACCGCTGCCCACAGATGGTCCAAACATCAGAAGGAGATCGGCATCTGCTGTGAGAAATTTTTCGCACTGGATAGAGAATGAGCCTAAGGAGAAGTGGTCTTTGCTGCATGATGTCGGCGGAGCGCGGTTTGGTATTATGACAACTAATTTGGCTGAAGTTTACAACTGGGTGATGCGTGGTGTTAGAGACCTTCCCTTGGTTGCCATTGTTGAGTTCATCCTGCATGGAACATGCAGATATTTCAGAGACCGGTACCAAGTCGCTGCCCTATCAATGCAAGTGCGAGGTGTTTTCTTCGGACAAATGCTGACAAATTATCTGGAGGAAAAACGTAAGAAGGCAAAGGAGCATAGAGTTATAACTCAAGGTACTAGAGAGCACCGATTTGAAATCTTGTGTGCTGATAAGGCCAAGCGTGGAATATATAGAAGAAGAGTTGTGCAAGAATGCATACTTAGAGAGGATGGGTATTGCGCATGCACGTGCCACAAGCCAAGACTCTACCACAAACCATGTTCCCATGTTATTGCAGCGAGCTCGGAGTGTGGAATACTTGATCGTACTTTTGTATCTCCCTATTTCACCAAGGAAGCCATATTGCATACATGGTCACATGAAATTTATGGTTTTGGCATAGCGGGAAATTTTACAGGTACAGTACCGCAACCTACCTATATTCCAGACCCAAGTAAGATCAGAGACAAGGCTGGGCGTCGGAAGACAAGACGTATTCGAAACGCCATGGATGAGTCCGAAGCAGGTGGAAGGTACACACGTTGCAGCAAATGCGACAAGGAAGGACATACTTACAAGAAGTGCCCCAAGGACTCAGACATGGCCACAACAGCAGAAGCCCCGCCATCAGGATCTGGATTGGATGGTACCCCGCCAACAGGAGAAGGGACAACTTCTAGGCCCACCAGGCCAAGGCGTGCACGCGTGCCTCGTGGTTCGGTCGTGTTGTGATGTGTAGAGAGCTTGGTTAAGATTATGTAATGTACGGTTTTTGCTTTGTTGTAACTGGAGTGAACAAACTTATTGTTTCAACCAATATTCCGGATGTAATGTTCATAATCTCAGTCTTGTATTTGAATATATTTCTGTTACATGTTGTATGTGCAGTCTTTATGTTTCAAATTCGATCATTTGTTGTTGTACCTTAAATTTATTGTTGTATACTTTTTCACTTTCTATTTGCATGTGTCATATGTGTTAACTGTGATATTGTCATGCAGGGATGGCCGACGACACACCGGAGCTGCTAGATTGAGGGATCGATCTGCAGCACCGCTCGTACCGTATTGCGGTGCAGAACGCCAATCTGCCCGTACTTCGACCGCGACCGTCCAGACGTTTACTTTCAGTGGACCCTCCGTTCTGTTCCAGGTATCCGTTGACTCTTTCAATTCTCCCAATTAAGTACACATGGCTTATTAATAACATAAAATTTTTATGTGCAGGTTACGTGAGGCAGGCCTCCTCCCGTTGTGTCGTCTTATGGAGGCTCGAGCTGGTGAGGCCGATGAGACGAGGAGGTGAAGTTTTGATAGGTCTCTTCTAGCAGCCCTGGTCGACCGATGGAGGCCGGAGACACACGTTCCACCTGCCGTGCGGGGAGGTCGCACCGACGCTTTAGGACGTTGCGTTCTTGCTTGGCCTTCCCCTCGCTGGCGATGCCGTTGGGCCAGTCGACGGACTTCATGATTGGCGAGACGACATGATGGCCCGCTTCGGCCACGTACAGCTTCACCCTGCACTTCCAGCTTTGAGCAGCCTCCCTCTGTACATGACCATGGGCCCGTCGCAGCAGTGGCTCATGCAGTTTACCGTAAGGCCTAATTTAAAAGAATTTTATCAATTTACAGTTGCACTCAACTTTATTAACTATATCTTTTTCAGTCCGATCAGCTACACCCAGAGGCTGACGTGTACTCTGTGCAACGGAGCTTGGAGGCCTACTTGTTGTGGCTTTTTGGCTGGGTCATGTTCACCAGCAGCGCGGGACATGCCGTCGACAAGGTCATGATCCCCTACGCGCGCGTGATCGCTGATGCTGACGAGGGAGCAGTGCCACAGTGGAGCTAGGGATCTGCCGTACCGGCGGCGACGTACAGGGGGCTTTGCGAAGCGTGTACCAAGATAGAAATAGGTTCTTTGCTCACTGGTTGCCCCTCCTTCTACAGCTATGGGCAGCTGAACGGTTCGCGATTGGTCGACCTGTGGTGGATCACACCGCCTACGAGGAGGACATGTACTTGCAGCTTCCGCCCGAGGACTTCCCCACCATGGGTACAGTCTGGTGCCGTCGTCAGGTTCGTGTTCCTAACTGACGTATATAGTTAATTCGTATCGTACCTTCTAACCCATTTATTGTTATATTTCAGCGACGATGGGCACATATGCAGGTCACGCGGTCGTACAACGAGTTTATGCTGGAGTTCGACAGGATACAGCCGACCGACGTGATCTGGGAGCCTTACAGCCAGGAGGCTATCCACGCACGAGCTCCCCTTGGGCTGTCCACGTTGTGCACACGTGACCAGGCCTTCTGGCTGACGCTCCGACCGATGGTGTTCGACATCTTCGTCGAACCGCACTGCCCAGGGCGTGTTTTGCGCCAGTTCGGTCTCATGCAGCCGTCCCCCGTCCCTATCATCCGTACCGTCCCTGCAGATGCTCATAGGTAAGTACTACTAACAACTGACTTTAAAAAATTAATCGCAGTAGACATGTCTTACTCAAATTTGTGTTCAGGCTGACTCGGAGGGGACAGGTCGGTGGCAACTTATGGGTTCCACGTCTACAGCCATACGTGGACGATTGGTTGCTTGCCACAGAGGACGTCGCTGATGAGTACCGCCCCCACACCGAGGACTCGTACATGATGTACCTCCGGTGGTACCAGCCTCGTACCCGCACACGTGTCACCTTCGTTCCTCCAGAGCAGCAACCACACGTCGTCGCCGTGGGTGATGCTTACCCTATGCACCGTGATCAGGATTACTTCCGTGCGGTGAGTACTTGAATCTCTCATATATATCAGTAGTTCATTATGTATATCTTTCATGTAACTTAAAACTGAAATTAGGTCGATGGTACGCAACTACTTTACACGGAGATAGACTCCGTGTGTCGCCGCTTGGAGGGTGGCTTGGCGTTGACAGTCGACGAGCAGCGCACCTCGTACACGCGGATGCGTACGACGCTTAGATCCGTGATGAGGGCTCTCACTTGTTGGACCTCCGATGCAGCGCCTCAAATTCCTGCACCGACACCCGCAGCACGTCCTCCTGCACCCTAGAACAGAGGTAACTCCGTGTACCCTACCTCGTCTACCTATGTTTTTCTAATATGGATGACTGTGTGACTTACGACGACACCTTTCACAGCGTTCACTACGCCGTACCTTCGTTCCTCCGGAGGGGGGTCCTCGGTGCACGGAGCAGAGGCATCCAGGCACTTCACTCATGCTCCACCCAGCGCGTCGGCCCATGGTGAGGGTTCCTCCGCTCAGGGAGCAGCCTGGGGAGCCTGGCCTTCTCCCCATGGAGTGGGTACCTCCGCTCAGGGAGCAGCCTGGGGAGTCCTGGGTACCTCCACGCAGGGAGCAGCTTCGACGTCGGGCCAGGGAGCCGGCACCTCGTCGCGAACCTACCGACTACCTAATGACCCTCCACTGACGCATCGATCAGTGACGAGGAGGTTGAGATCGGCCCTTCACAGCTTGCAGGAGCACCTCCGCCCTATACGCAGGAGTTATCACAAATGACTCCAGTGCAGGACGTCCGCGCGACTCGAGGTGTTCCACCGGATCGCTACACCTACTCGTCGGGGCACGTGCGACCGAGGAGGCCGAAGAGGGGTAGGGGCAGGGGCAGGGACAGGCTCCGGGACAGTAGTTCCCTGTACGATGTAATTACTGTCTTCATGTATGATACGCACTATTCTTTTGTCAAAATTTACCCTAAACCGTAAACCCTAAACCCTAAAAACCCTAAACCCAAAAAACCTTAAACCCTAAACCCTAAAAACCCTAAACCCTAGACCCTAAACCCTAAACCCTTACATGCTTGCATTACATCCGTTATAATAGTCCATTACAGCACAGTTAAAAGTCACGGAAACAGTTTATTACAATAAAATTATAGGTCCGCTAGGGCGATGAGCTACTAATCCGAATTCATCTAGCAAAACGGCCCTAATAATCCGAAACATAACCGGGAAGCAAGTCTTCATCTTCAGAACCACTATCCTCTCCCATAAACTCATTGGTACGGCTACGCTCAGCTGCGTTGGCATTTTCTTCCTTTTTTTTGTAGTAAGCGGCCTCCAAGTCATCAACGGCTTGGGTGAACGCTTCATCATACTCCTCTTCTTCCTTTTTTTTGTAGTAAGCGGCCTCCAAGTCATCGAGGGCTTGGGTGAACGCTTCATCATACTCCTCGTCCTCGTTGTTCATCGGCATCTCCGCCTTCGCCATCTTCTGCTTCATCTTCGCATCAGCACTCCTCTTTTCGGCCTCCTTCATCTTCTCCCTCGCATGCAAGGATGCTTCCTCTTCTCTCTTCTTTTTCCATGCATCACAGTCTTTCTTCCACCGAGCAGCACTTGGGGTTTGGACACGCAATCGTCGGGCATAGTCAACCTGCGCTCGCTTCCTCATCTTAATGTAGTTGTCCACAAGCTGAGTACCAGACCTGAAATTCAGGTCCATTACTTGCTTTTGCTTCAGTGTATCCATGTATTCCCTGCGGTCTTCAACATGGGCAAAAACCTCCCACTTGCATTTCCTAAGGCTCTGTGATCAAACGGAACAATTTAAAGTCAGCAAATACAAAAAGTTTGGATATCAAGTGAGCAACAAGTGGAACAAAAGGACCTCATCGTAATCAACCATATGGCCGCACCAATAGCCTATTCCAAGCTCCGATGGTAGTAGGCCATACTGCGCTTCGACACCACGTTTGCACAACACAGGAGGCTTAAGGGTAACCACTTTTCTCTTCTTGTCCACCTTCGGCTCCGGCCATTTGTTCTTTGGACCCCACAGCCACTCCCTGAAGTTACACTTTCGCAACAAGGTATACCCACCCTACAATGTAAAATGTTAGTACATGCACAAATACTAAGAAAGCCATGACCGCATACAATTTGCACTTACTCCGGCGGGGTTAGGACATTCAAACTCGTTAGGCCTATCTGAACTTATTACAGAATAATCTCCGCATTTGCAACGAGGCGGAGATTCAAGCCATCTCAATTGGGCTATTTTCTTCTCCTCGTCTGTCATTGGGGGGGGTCAGGGGAAGGTGCCACCCACCGCTCAAATTGATCGGGTGGATTATGCTTCCCTTTCCACCATTCGTCAAACTGGAGATACCTTGGGTCGAATTTGTCTGGACCGTCAATCCACTGAAAGAAAAGGCACCGCTCATGGGCCTACAAAACATGATTGCTAAGACATTGTTAGAGATGCAAGAGCCGCAATTACTAGCAATGAATAAAGGCGCAATGACAGAGGTGCAATTACTTACATTGAATCCACCGCATGTGTAGTAGCAACGGGCAGCTGTGTCCTCATGGCGAGATTGGCCAATATCAGCCGGTTCTCCACAGTCACAATTTGGGACAGGGACTGCAGGAGGAACAGGAGCATCCTTGCTAGACACGTCGGGATAGAATTCTCTAGGGCGACCTCGTTTTTTCCAAAACTCCGTCAGCCACAAGTTTTGCATATCTATTCAGAGAAAATACGATATTCGTCACATTTCAAATCATGCAATCCATTGTTTAAATCATAAAAGAAACATCATTATTTCTAACACGAACTGCAATGCTCTAACATCATAATTTATAGATCTAATATACATACTACTCACAGATCTACCCAGAGTCAACTAAAAACTAAACAACTCTAGTGCACATTATATTTTACTAATGCATAGCAACAGACCTGTAATGTATGAGAAACTTACCTAAAAGCCGAGGTCTCAAACTGGCAGGGCTTCGCCGTTACTTCCTTCTCCTCCCTCCTCTCTTCTTCCTTTTTTTCTGAAAATTTTAGTGAATATAATGAAAATCTGAAGGAGGGGCTGGGTATATATAGCTGGCGGCCAAAAAACGCCCACTGTGTGGGCGTTTTTTGGCGGCCAGGGGGCCGCCTGCAAAAGAACGCGGCCGGCCGCGCCTGTTTTGCCGGCGGGCCCCGGAGCAGTAAAAAAACGCCCACGCACACAGTGGGCGTTTTTTGGCCGCCAGGTGGCCGCCCGCAAACGCCAGCACCGGCGCCGGCCGGCCGTTTGCCACATCATAAAAAATGCCCATTGTAGGCAACTAGTTCTGTCATATTTCGAAACGGACAACTAAATTTGTAAATTTTTTAAAAAAATTAAAAATAAAAAAAGTTCCTACATCTACATGCAGTCATGTGCAAGTTCAGGGCGACATGGCTTGGAATATTCTTCGTGCTTTGCTTGCCACTAGGTTCGTGCCTGTGCATTGCTAGGAATAATAGAATTTTTGTACTAAAACACACAAATAGTATAATAAGATAACAATATTATGAAATTAAAAAGCCAAATTCATGAAATTAACGGTCACAGAGAGTCATTGTTGCCATATCAGGATTTGACATCGAAGGTGATAGTGGAGCCTGCTGGTATTGAATCACATAAATTCTTTACGAGGCACATTGATAATGGAGACTTCATCTTTTAGTGAGTTCATAAAAGCGATCAACATGAAAATTTTCTTTAAATGAGCTAGAACAGCCAGAAAACAAATGCACCAGTACAAAAAAGTAGTTCCAGTTTCAAACTCCAAAGGCACCTTGACTCCTACTGTAACAGAACCTCCTAATAGGCCACTGCTGGCCTTGGGATGAAAGCCATGGTTACTGTAGCTAAGCCGGGTACTATAGCTTCGCGGAAGTTACTGTAGCGCCGAGTTTAGTACCGTATCGTAAATTTTTAGAGAGCCAGACCGACTTAAATAGACAGGCCAAGGACGCGTATTAACCTTCGGTTAACCATTTTGAACGAAACGAGGACGAAAGTTCAAGCGGGTTTTTACGCAGGTGGGGCCCACTCCTCGGTAGAGCGGGTCTAGCCGGGTGTCGTGTCTGGGTTGTTACATTTGGTACCGGAGCCGACTCTCAAGGTTTCACGGGCACGTGGCGTCAGATGCGCAGGCATGATGCGCATGCGCGTGGGCCCGACGTGGACACGGCTTGGCATATACGCCAGCACTGGACGCACGGACGTGGCCAAGAGAGGAGATCCCTGGTCAAATGGCTCGAATAGGGTAAGCCGGTCTGGCATTCGACGGGGACGTCGAATCCTTAGGGGGTAATTGTAACAGAACCTCCTAATGGGCCACTGTTGGGCCTTGGGTTGAAAGGACGTGGCCAAGAGAGGAGATCCCTGGTCAAATGGCTCGAATAGGGTAAACCGGTCTGGCATTCGACGGGGACATCGAATCCTTAGGGGGTGATTGTAACAAAACCTCCTAATGGGCCACCGTTGGGCCTTGGGCTGAAAGCCATGGTTACTGTAGCTAAGCCGAGCACTGTAGCTTCACGGAAGTTACTGTAGCGCCGAATTTAGTACCGTATCGTGGATTCTCAGAGAGCCAGACCGATTTAAATAGACAGGCCAAGGACACGTATTAACCTTCGGTTAACAGTTTTGAACAAAGCGAGGATGAAAGTTCAAGCGGATTTTTATGCAGGTGGGGCCCGCTCCTCGATAGAGCGGGTCTAGCTGGGTGTCGGGTCTAGGTTGTTACACCTACCAAATAGGGTTCACTTCATCAGCCAGAAAACAAATGTACCAGTACAAAAGAGTAGTTCCAGTTTCAAACTCCAAAGGCACCTTGACTCCTACAAAATAGGGTTCACTTCAAGTTGGGGACCACACGAGTAGTTAAGAATCTTTCAACCTTGTACATAAATAGAATTAAAAAAAAGAATTGGATGTCTTTGTTGGTTCAATCCACCATCAAGAAATTTTTGCCACGCCTTTGAGAAACAATTTTTGTGACCATATGACCTTACCATATCGAATAGTCAAGAGCTCTTTCCAATATCACATTTTGATAGGACTTATCTTCTAACAACTATCACATAGCAGTTTTCTGAATGTTCCGTATATTACTATGAGTTTGATCTTCTAGGATTCTAACCAACGAAGCAATTATAAGGTAGTCAAGACAAGATGAATAAAGGAACTGTACAGTCATAGTTCTAACTAACTGTGCTTTCTTGTACCTCTTAGCACTAACCATGTGCTTCCTCCTTAATTCTCTATCAGTTTATTACGAGCATAATCAAGAATGGAGAAAATACATGCCTTTTATGACAACTCAATGAAGTGATTGTCACAACTGCCTTTATGCTCAGTGTATAGTAACTGTTATTCATGGGCCAATGAATGAGCTCAATAATGCCTACTGAATCAACAAATATTGTTGGTGACCTATTGGACCAAATTGCTAAATTATTGGAATAAAATCGTCCCCCCAAAGAGGTCTTTTAGAAACAAGGAGTCTAAATTATCTGGATATGTGCTCCTATGTCCTCAACTAAAATATCTGCACCAGCTTCTCACTTTGCTACAATAACACTAGACTAATCTATTTACGTATCAACGAGTACTTGCAAAGATATTGCTCCCTATTCTCGCAATTTAAGAATTAGTATCAGCAAGCATGTTTGTCATGCCACGAGGAACAATTCTTTTTGACCAAATGACTTGACCATCGAATACTTGAGACTTCACTATGGTATTATAAACAGTTATATATTTCGCCTTTTGTTTTCATATAGGAAACATATATGTAATGTATCACTATTTATTTTTATACATGAAAATATGTCATGGTGACATCAAATGTCTTCAAGCTCATGCGTCATCTCCGTAGAATGGGAGCCATGGAAGGGCAATGGTGGGATGGCCGCTGAGGTGCTCATCAGGGACCACGACCACGACTACGAGCAATGCAAGGACGATGGCGGGGCAGCCGTTGGGGCACTTTGCGACAACAACCATGACTTAGAGCGCCAAGGCGAAGGTTGCGCTCGATGAGAGCCAAACACTGTGTCATGGGCAAACGATGAGTTTGTTGACATTCGGCTTCATCACCAAGCAGGTAGTTGGTTAGGCCTATAAACAAAAAAAGTTTGGGTTAGTGCTATGTATGAGAAATTATACAAATGAGTTACCCAAAATAATCTCATCTTGAAATGCATCCGCCTGTCCACAAAGAGGAGAAAATACAATTTTGCTGAAATTATTGGTGGTCGATCCACTATCATGCACTAGCAAAATGTAATAGCTAAAAGTTTCATTAGTCAATAGATATGAGGACATCAGTAGTGTAGTACCTTTCCTTCTATCATGTGTACATGGAGGGCAGCTAGAGTGGGCAACTCTGATGTTGCTTGCTGCCATTCCCCGATGGTGTGATGCAAAAGGTGTGGTTCCATGACGTTTAATATGATGCAGTTGTTCCGACGAGTTACAAAATTGACTAGTAGCGACTAATTATAAACACTTCAATCTGTTACAATCTCTCACAACTAAACAAATACCTTTTGTCCCTCACCATGACATGTCTGTATTAGACTTCTCCTCGGGTCATATCTTCCTTGGTTATCAGAGACATATACAACGATACCAATGAAAGCACCAACGATAAGTATTGATGTAATATAAACATAAAAATTTAAATACATGATTTTAAATATAGGTGAGATATACCAGCAACAATGAACTCATCCAGAGTGTACACATCCTTAAATGTCATAACCTTTACGAGGAATCTGAGAAATCCCAATAATACTTGATTGTGCATTTACCATAGTGTGTGGAGATAGATGCACATAGAAGTCAGAACACAAATGGAACATGTAATGGATGTCATCAACTCAAGTAGGCAACAACCAACTCTTATGAATTCATATATTCTTGTCCTTAAACAAGTAACCTGTCAAACCTCATGGTTCTACAAGTAACCTGTCAAAGGTGAAATACATAATTCTTTTCAATAATGCAATATAAACTATTTTCTATTATAAGTCATAATACCTAAACCATGCGCTACATGTAGATTACTTGTTCAAGGACAAGAATATGAATTCATGAGAGTTGGCTTCTTGCCTACTTGGGTGATGACATGCACTACATGTTCCATTTGTGTTCTGACTTCTATGTGCATCTATCTCCAAACACTATGGTAAATGCACATCGAGTATTATTGTGATTTTTAAGATTCCTTGTACGTTTATGGCGTTCTAGGATGTATACACTTTGGACGAGTTCACTTTTGCAGATATATCTAGCCTATATTTAAAATCACATAGTTAATTCATCAACACCTATCGTTTGTGTTTGTAGATACCACTAGTATCGTTCTATTTATCTCTGACACCTAAGAAAGGCATGACCCAAGGAGGGGTCTACACAGACATGGGGTGGTGATGGATTAAGGTACTTGTTTAGTCGTGAAAGATTGTAATAGATTAAAATTTTAATAATTAGTGGCTGCTAATCAATTTTACAACTTGTAGGAACAAACGCATCATATTAAACATCATGGAACCACAACTTTTTTGCGTCACACCATCATGGAATGGTGGCGAGCGGCATCAGAGTTGCGCACTCTAGCAGCCCTCCGTGTATACATGAATAGGAGCAATACTACATTACCGATGTCCTCGTATCCACTAACTAATTAAAGTTTCAGGCTTTTAGCTATTATACATTTTGCTTGTGCATGATAGATGGGGTGACCACCAATGATTTCAACGAAATTGCATTATCTTATCTTTGTGGAAGCATTTCAAGGTGATGTTACTTTGAGATAATGCATTTATCTTATTTCTCAAATATAGCACTCACCCAAAAGTTTTTTGTTTGTTTATAGGCCTACGCAACCACCTGCTTGGTGATGAAGCCAAACATCAACGAGCTCAACAGTTTGCCCATGACACTGTTGTGTCTAATCGAGCGCAACCGTCGCGTTGGTTCTCCCGATCACGACTGTCGTCGCAGAGTGACCCAGCAACCGCCCCATCATCGCCTTTGCATTGCTCGCATTCGTTGCCGTGGTCGCTGAGCGCCTCAGTGGTCGTCCCACCAATACCCTTCCATGGCTCACGTTCTACTACGATGACGCATGAGCTTGAAGACAGTTGATGTCATGTTGATGTCACCATAACGTATTTTCATGTATAAAATTAAATGGTGATACATTACATATATGTTTCCTTTATAAAAACAAAAGGGGAATACATAATTGTTTATAATTTTGTTAAAATACAAAGCTTTCCATGGTATTTGTGTTGGCTCCGTAATTAAATGATTGGCATCTAGTGTGTAGGCTGAGAGATGTGCAGCTTAGAAGCTGGCTATGATCTATGTGATTTAGTTTCACCATGGAAATAAACCATAAGATGATTCCCAGAGTAGTGATAGACTTTGCAAGTAGCACAACATATATTCTCACACCTGACGGAGATGATGAAATAAAGCTAGATAGCAGCAGCAGTAGTATAGAAAAAAAAAACAGTACAGAAAAAAAGCATTTAATAATCATCAATCATGTTCTAAGACATCTTTACGAGACATGGAAATAAAAGTCTGGACCTCTACTATGTTCAGAGTTAAGACTACTGTACACACATGAAGCAAATTGAACTCACATGAATATTCAAAATACATTATCTAAAAAATGAATATTTAGAGTGCGGACCGTATGAATATTCAGAAATTATAGATACAAAATAAGAACTACCTGGATAAATTTGTCAATGATCAGCAATCGGGAAGTAATAAAAGAATAACAACATAACCTAAGATTAGAATATTTTACCCCTCAGATTAGCTAATTCATAATCATGTAGATTATTAAGAACGCAAGAAGTCATGAGTTCACCTTGGGATCGTGGGAGTGGGGCTACTGGACAATCAGAGGAGGAAGACGCTGCAGAAACCAACACACCTGGATCGGAGACGGAGATGAGCCGAGGACAATAGACCGTAGTGGATCTGCGTGTCGGGCAGCCACGCCCCGCCATCGCCACCAAGAAGCCTGGGTCGGTGGGATGTGTCGCCGGGCGTCGTGTGATGCGCCGTCAGTCGCCGGCCACGGGCAGATACGCCGGCCGGTATCGATGCTGCTGTCGGTGCTGGATGTCGGATCGGGGGGAGGGACGGGCGGGCTCGGGCGCCGGGCGGCGCGGCCAGCTGCAGGCGGGAGCGGTGGATGCTGAGCCGAGCCGAGCGAGGAGCGACGATGTTGCTGCAGGCGACAATATATAGGGGCGAGTGGAAGCAGGGAGCCGCCAAGCAGCAGCAAATCAGACGGACCCAATCTCGCGCCTATCAGGATCCCTTGAAAAAGGAAACAAACCTCGCTCCCGTAGGAAAGAGACCGCCCGGCTGATTTGCAAGTCTCACCTAGCCCAATTTCCGACCCATGGGCCATGGATACCAAGCAGCAGCAGATCAGATGGAGCACAGAAACGGCCCGGTCTGTGTACCGAAACCAAACCAAACGACACTTGATAAAAAACGCAGGGGAGTACTTGATTAGCAAAAATTTGTTCGTGTTTCGTGAGCTTCATATGTTAGTGCCAAAAATAGCAAGTTGGTCATGGCATCATGGCTGATGTCCGTTTCGATGTTGGGTGTGGGCTCGACGTCGCGGTTGCCGTCCAGGCGTATCCGCCGTCCGTTGAACACCACGATGCCCGGGGCAGATACCGTGCTACACATTTTGGCCGTTTCCTCATTGAATTGACGCGGCGCGGCAGGGTCTTGCTTATTGTCCAATGATATTGACACAGCGAGCGATTATTTGTTTTACATTGGCCTTGGTTATAACGAACTGCTGTTGGATGATTGCTCTACTGCTGAAGTATATAAACAGGTTGCCTCCGAAGAAATCAAGAAACCCAAAACTGTGCTCTTAATATATAGCTAACGTAGATTTTCCTGTCCAGGACTTTGGATCGATTTTTGTTTCGTCCTAAGCCTGAATCCGCCTGGTCCGTCTGCGCGCAGCTCGCTCGCTCAGACGACGGTCATGGGTTCGACGGGGCCTGAGATGCCGCCGCACGCAGTGTGCGTGCCGTACCCGGCGCAGGGCCACGTCACTCCGATGCTCAAGCTCGCGAAGCTGCTCCACGCCCGGGGCTTCCACATCACCATGGTGAACACGGAGTTCAACCACCGCCGCCTGCTCCACTCGCGCGGGCCCGAGGCGCTGGCCGGCATCCCGAGGTTCCGCTACGCCGCCATCCCCGACGGGCTCCCGCCGTCCGATGCCAACGCCACGCAGGATGTCCCCGCGCTCTGCTACTCCACCATGACCACCAGCCTCCCGCACCTCCTGTCCCTCATCAGGAAGCTCAACGACGAGCCTGGCGATGTGCCGCCCGTCACCTGCCTCGTCGTGGACGGCGTCATGTCGTTCGCCTACGACGCGGCGAAGGAGATGGCCCTGCCGTGCGCCGCGCTCTGGACCGCCAGCGCGTGCCGGGGTACCGGCACTACCAGCAGCTCGTCCAGTGGGGGCTCGTCCCGTTCAGGGACGACGCGCAGCTGACCGACGACGCGTACCTCGACACCGTGGTCCGGGGCGCGCGCGGCATGTGCGACGGCGCGCGGCTGCGCGACTTCCCCAGCTTCATCCACACCACGGACCGCGGCGACATCATGCTCAACTTCTTCATCCACGAGGCCGAGCGGCTGTCGCTGCCCGACGCCATCATGATCAACACCTTCGACGACCTCGAGGCGCCGACGCTCGACGCCATGCGCGCGACGCTGCCTCAAATGTACAGCGTCGGTCCGCTGCTCCTCCACGCGCGCCGCGTCGTCGCGGAGGGCAGCGAGCTCGATGCCCTCGGCTCCAACCTCTGGGAGGAGCAGGGTGGCCTCCTCGAGTGGCTGGACGGCCAGGCGGCGGGCTCCGTTGTGTATGTTAACTACGGGAGCATCACCGTGATGTCCAACGAGCAGCTGCTGGAGTTCGCGTGGGGGCTCGCTGGCAGCGGCTACCCGTTCATGTGGAACATCCGGCCGGACCTCGTGAAGGGCGACACCGCCGTGCTGCCGCCGGAGTTCTTGTCCTCCGTGAAGGGCCGGGCCATGCTGACGACGTGGTGCCCGCAGGAGGCTGTGCTGGCGCATGACGCGGTGGGGCTGGCTGTTCCTCACGCACTCCGGGTGGAACTCGACTCTGGAGAGCATCAGCGAGGGGGTGCCGATGCTCAGCTGGCCCTTCTTCGCGGAGCAGCAGACCAACTGCCGGTACGTGCGTACAGAGTGGGGCGTCGGGATGGAGATCGGTGGCAACGTGAGACGCGCGGAGCTGGCAGAGGTGATAAGAGAGGCCATGGCCGGGGACAAGGGGAGGGAGATGCACCGGCGTGCCGCGGAGTGGAAGGAGAAGGCCATTCGAGCCACAATGTCAGGTGGGCCCGCGGAAACCAATCTGGACATTGTTGTCAATGAGGTGCTGCTCCGCAACCACAAGTCCGCAACCGCAACATAGGTGGAGTCTGCAGTGGAGATTTGGTTACGTGCGCCCATCGTCTATTCAGAATTTCAGATTGGATCTTGGTCAGACTCGAGAACCCATCGTATGGACATTGACTCAAGTTGTTTCTGTAATGGTTGTGTTTCTTGATTTCTGAGCAAATGTTTACAATGCACACTAAGGGGAAAAAAAAACACTGTCTGGAATCACATAAAGGTTCTCAAACTGTCACTAAAGATCAGTTGTGCTTTCAAGCTTACCTCTGCATATGAGAGTTGATGTAGAGCCAAAAAAATAAACCTAAGGCTTAGAGTGAGTTTGGTAGGGATTCGACTCCTACAAAAATGGTTTCTGCTCTAGCTCTTATAGTGAATTTTTGAAACACTTTATACGATTTCTTTTGGCAAAATTGCTTTAGATAGTATTTTTAAAAGGAGGATTTGATAGAAGCTACAAACTTTAATTTAGCTTTGACTGCATAATGGACTCAAGGGAGAAACCAACTTTTTGATACCTCTTGAGTAGGGTTTGTTGAGAAATCAAAGCCAAAGCCTTTTTAGAACCTACAAATGTAATGCTTACAATAAAATAACTTCGTGCTTCAAACTTCTTTATAGAAGAGGCATGAAATCACAGCTATTACATTCATAACCCAAGTTCCAAACAAAACTAGAGTTTCATATTATCGGCCAACCAAAAAACTAAAGGGCCATTCACAAGGAGAAAAGAACTCCATAGGTTTCAAATTTAGTGTCACGCCCCCAAAATCATTCATTTGGGTTATGAATAAAAAACACTAATACAATAGAATGTTTTAATATTCAAATATTTTTTTACCTTTGTTTATTTACTTTCAATTTAGAGAGTGAATAGTATAACTTTATAAAATATTTATTTATTAGATTTATTTTTTTCATTCCATTCTCCTCATCACTTTTATTGTGTGGAAAATGAATAAAAATTCCATTCTACCCTCGAGTAGGATTTTGTTGTGTTTCAAAATTTATTTGTTTAAAATTTTATCTTCTTTCAATATGTATTGAAAGATAAAAAAAAGTAGTTCAAAAGGAGCATATAAAAGATAAAAAGGCCACCGAACGGCCGCGGAGTCAGAGAGGCCCACACGGGGCCATGGAGGGCATATGGTGCAACCCGGGACGTAGCCCGCTTCGTGGGCCGTTCTGCCCGTCTATTTGATGTGTTGTCACCTCTGCCATTTCCCCCGTGCTTTCGTCTTTCGCGTTCTCACTTGTCCCCATGTATTCTAAAAAAAAAACGTACGTCTTTGCTGTCCAAGCCCAACCTTTTGTCAACCTAGTCGAATTGTTATCCTGTCTGAGCTGAGACTCTGAACTAGACAAGAGCAGGCACCGTTGCGGTGGAAAATTCTCCCCTTTTTTTCGTGCTTCATCTTCATGTACGACGCAGCGCCCATTGCTTAGCACGGACGCGTGCAATTGATTATAGATAGGCCCAGTACGTAACCATGGATGCATCTGACCTGTCCGTCGTCTAGCTACACACAGGACCCCTGTTTCACCAAAGGCGACATGTACGTCGCCAATCAGGCGCCAGATCTGACTGACTCACGAACAGGCACAGCTAGAGCGGGGACGTGGGCCGGGCCAGGCCGGCACGGCACTCTCATGCTTCATGCCGCTTCGGATCGTGTCATCTAGACACGGGAGGCACATCGGGCCGTGCCGATATGGCACGGTAAAACTTTTCTTCGGCCCAAGCACGGCACGTGACACACCGGCACGTCTTCGGGTCGTGCTGGCCTAAGCACGGCCCTCAACTATTAGTTTTTATTATCTCCGATCATTACGAAAACATATAGCTTGTGTGCATCATTTTAATAAAAATTTTAGTAATTTTCATAATCCATTTAAGATTTAGATGATAGATATTAAAGTAAATGCTAAAAATTATACTGTAGAGTTGTAGAAGTGCATATGTGCCACTTTCGTGCCGTGCCGGCCCAAGCACGGCCTAAAATACGGACCGTGCCATGTAGCCCGCCGTACCGAGATCCTAGGCACGGCACGGCTCTCGTGTTCCTATCGTGCCGGCACGATAAAATATTTCATATCGTACCGTGTTTCAGACCGTGTCATGACCCACCCTCAAATAGCACGGCCCAGGTCCAAGCTCTGGGCACAGCACGCATGTAAAGATCATCATCGATCCTCCGATCCACTGATGATGATGCTCGTACTCGCTCACCCATCCGTGCGAAACAACCGCGCCTAACCTACCTGGCAGTCTGGTACTTTTACTGTTCTCACTGTTGGGCCAATGTGCGACATGTCTCTCTCTCGCTAGCTTATATGCTAGTATAACCCTAGTGGGTGCGTTGCTGCTTGCCAGGTGTGAGCTAGGACCTAGGACTAGGACTCTACGACGAGGGTCCGGCCGGCGCCATATGCTAGTAGGTAGCCCGGTCCGGCGAGCATATGCTTGCACCCAAGCTTGTTTTTTTTTTCTCTCGGCCGGCCGCCGGATGCCGGGGGACGAGTTATTGACGCACGGGACTGCCGGTGATCATGGCCGGCCGGGTCGTCGATCGTTCGTTCTTGGAAGGTTTCCATTCAATGCCCGCCGGCCGGGCACGCATGCTTATATTCCACTCCACATGCGCTGGCCAGTGGCCACGCCCGGCCGGCCGTCAGATCAGTTCATCAGAGACGACAGTGAGACACTCAACACACTGTCCGCACACGCTCGTATCTCCTACCACACAACATCGTCTTTCTTGCCCATGCCTCTGTAGGACTTTCATTTCATTAGTATATATAAGCTCATATATTTCCTGTCATTTCGTATCAAGCAGACGTAGTACATGCTTCCAGCCCGGCCGTTTGCAAATATGCCGGTAACATGCAATATATATCAAGATCGACTAGTACTGGCCAAGAACGAACACATGTGGACTAGCATTGTTCTAACTGCTAGAGTGCTACGACTAGGAGTGTTTCTTTCCCCCCTCCAATCACGCGCAGCGATCGATGGATCGATCGATCGAAAGGGGAAGTACGGGAAATTGAAAGGCAAAAGTTCCAGTTCAGTACCTTCCCATCTTGACCAGCTCACACGGCCGGCCGGCCGCCGCCCAATCATCCACACACGTACTACACAGGGATATACAACAGTGTGTCCTGAAGAAATTGGAATTAGGCCGGGAACTCTGTGCCTGCAAGCGCAACTAAGCATGCTGTTTCCGTCCATGCATGAGGGGCACAGTAACCCTGCTGGCCGCTAGGGCTCAGTAGTTACACCAAACAACTAGGCACTAGGTAGTAGGACATGGATCTCACATTGTGGTTAGGTGCAAACATGCAGCAGATTTGTCAAGACATATCACCCTTCCTGAAGAATCTTTGCCAGCCAGGAAAACTTTGGTGCCATGCAAATGCATAAGCATGGACCGATCGCGAGTGCCCTGCCTGCGGATGCGATGGGAAATCGCCTGTCGTGCCTGAAACAATCTCTTGATACGTATATGTACACTTGGAACAATCCAACGCCGCTACTGTTCGTCTGTAACTATAACCCTCCATGTATGAATAGTAGGTGTCAGTGGAGCCCTCGCGCCCTCCGGGTTTCGGGTTTGGGCCGTACGTATCTTGTCCTGACAAGTGTCGCCTTGGATTGGATCGTATTATATTGCGTGGCCTGCTTCAGCCGGCCCTAGCTATGGATGCTGCTAGAGAAGTTTGTTCAGACTTTAGAAGACTTGTATGCATGTCTCTATTGAGTGCAAGGCAGTGCAAACTGAAGTGCGTTGTACGTACATAGTGCGCACGTACTATTGTTATGTTATGGAACTTGGACAGTAAAATTGACCAATCAGTAACGTTCTTGCGTCACGGATTGGGTTGTTGCCAATGTGCTAAACTCGATTTTCTCAATCGACAAAGTCTATACTGCGCTTATCATCATCATCAGGTCACAAAAGACTACGTGATATCTCTGGCGGTGCATGCACGAGCTGCTGGTGCAGTACAGATGAAAAGGGAACTTTGCATATAGTATTACATCAAAAGTGGATGAACAAAATTCGTTGGCAAGTCCACTGCAAGTAGAGTTCAAGATGCCACATTTTCCTGACTAACTGTAGAATGATGCCTACAACTGTATCGGCCGCGCCCAAGCAAGCATGAATTTCACATCCGCGCGCAACCATTTTTACGTACTTACACACGACGTTTTCACAGACCAGTCGTTACCCCTACTATACATAAATAATTTTATCTACACCATTTTTATCATCAGTTCTCTTAAAATTGATCAGTCTTAAATGGGAATTTTTCAAATACAAAGTTTTAGATCTCGCAGAGCACTACAACTTTAATGTATAGCGTGTCTCCACCTGGAATCATTTATAAACTCAAATATTTTAAATTCGAAATCTGAAAACTTAATATATATATATATATATATGGCACCTAAACTATCTCGAATTGAAAAAAAAAAATCAACTACAAGGTTTTAGATCTTATTTAGCGTGTTCGACAGTTTTGATATAAATATTGTCTACATATGACTTCATTTGAAGTGGCTAAGAAATTGTTTGTGATGCATCTAATTTTAATGACGTTCAAGAAAGTCAACCGCTATTGGAAATAGATTTTTAGGATTGTTCCCTTAAACTGGTTGTATGTACAAGTAGGGTTTACTAAGCAAAAGCACCTTTAAAGATACATTCTTAGGGCAGTTTTATAATCTACAGTACTTCTAAAGTTTATTTGCTATGCTTTACTAAGAAAACCACCCTTAGAAAAATATATGAGAGGTCTGACAAAAATATTTCTAAACAGCGAGACTAGTAGTGCCCTCTCCCTCTAGGGAGGCGAACACTTAATTAGGGGATGTTTGGTTCATTGCCTAACATTGTCACGCCATGTGTGTCGCCGCCAGCCTTTTGCTGGCTCGCCATGCTACAAGGATGGACGACGCCGGACCTTAGGTGATGGATTTGGCCGCCACACCTATGGCGTGTTGTGGCATGCTTTTGTGTTGTAGTATTATGTGACAGCAGTAGCTTTAACTGCAACGAAACACAACGGACCGTAGTATCAATGGCAGCCATAGTGTGTGGCGTGGCCTACAGAAGGAGCTAAGCAGATACCAGCAAGCTCTCGGTGGCAGCCACATGTGTGGAGTGGCTCACATCATTCGGAAACCAAACATCCCCTTAGACCTACAAAGGCTAGCATATTAATTAGAGGTGTGGTGCTTTGAATGCGCTGAAGAATCTATTAGGACACATGTATCATTTCTCCTCTTCTATAGTTTTACTTTAGCAAGCTAGAATCACATTTTTTGTGGGGGTGGGGGGATAATGTGGCTTCATACTCATAGATGGAAAAAAAAATTCTGTGAGGATCATCCATCCCAGTATCGCTTTAAATGTACACATGGTGAATTACTTGCCTCATGGGCTACATGTCAACCATATATCCACATGGTGTCAGGATGGTCGTTGCTAATCACCCCCTCCTATTAGACACCACAGCTGTACATTCATCGTCGTTTGGACATGAGAGTTGAAGTATCGTTGTGTACTTCTGCTCCTATATGTACATATATATATATATATATATTAGCGGTTGGTGTGGTATATATTTGCATGGTATAGCGAAGGCAAGCGTGTACGACAGGCCCCGGGAAAGCAGCAGCATGGGCGGGCGCCGAATTCGCCGATCCGTCGTCCGGATGTGTATCACGTTGCAGGAATGGATTGCGGCTTGGCCGGCGCCGCGAAACCACAGACCACACAACACGCGTGGTCATGCGATTCAATTTCCTGCGGCGGCGACGGCGACGGCGGCACCCACGCACGCCGCCAGCGGCCAGCGGCCAGCCGCAGCCGCGCGCAGTTATGGCCAGGCACAGGGACAAAGCAGATCGCGTGTCGTGGCGCAGCAGCTAGCAACAACCGGCCGACTGGGCCGGCCTTCTGGCACCTACGATCCTCCTGGCATGCATGCAGTCTGCAGCTGGCATTTCTTTTTCGTTGCCATTCGATCGGGTGCCGGTGCCAGTGCGTACAGTACGTACAACCACGCCCGGCCAAGATCCGAATGGCAGCACGGTCCATGCAGAGGAATGATGATATGTGTATCCTATTCCTATCCGATTCTTAATTCCAAATGATTTGTTGTCAGGTTTTGGATAACGCATACACTCCGTGTGTGTGTGTATATATATATATGGGCCTTATTTAGATGAGCGTAAAGTTTTAAGTTTTTTTATTCTCTCTTCATCGCATCTGTTGAAATATAAGTGAAATGCCCATCTCTCCTCATCAGTTTAAGCTTTTGGGTTGAATTGGTTGGTGCATGCAACTCAATATGGTATCAGAGCCAGAGGTCTCGAGTTTGAATCCTGGTTAGCGCAATTAAATAAATTAATTGTTGCTCGCTCCTATTCCACGTCTGAGCCTTGCCTGTCGCTGAGATCTCTCGCCGGAGCCTCGACGTGAGGGGGAGTGTTGAAATATAAGTGAATTGCCCACCTCTCTCCATCAGTTTAAGTTTTTGGGTTGAATTGGTTGGTGCATGCAACTCAATAGCATCAATTTTTAGCCGCTTACATGCAATATTAAATATAGATAAAAAAATTAACTAATTATATAGTTTAGTTGTAAATCATTGCATGCAGTGCTCGCGGCGTCCCCAGCAGCCAACGTGCCGCTGTGTCCAGGAGGCACCGAAGAAATATATTATCCCTGGGAATTGGAAACTAATTTATGCAGCGCGGCCGGACACGAGCACGGGCGCTATATATGTCAGATGAGATCGATCAGACACACCTGGTATATGGCGGCAGGCGCAGCGACCAGCGATGGATGCGCGCACGCGCCTCGGCCAACCTGTGCCTGACCGACCGACCGGCGACCGATCGAGGACGAACGGCGCCCATCATGCATGTCATGATGCGTCGTCGCCCCGGCCGCCGGCCCCGGCCCGCTCGTCGTCAAATCAACGACCGAAAGACACACCGCTCGTACGCGCGGTGCGCCCATATTATTCACGACGTTACGTACGTTAGGTGCGGAGCGAGATCGAGCAGGAAATCGCGCGACGTTCTGGCCGCGGCAGCAGGACTGTGAAGTGACGCGCCCACATGCCTGCACCTGGGCACCGGAAGCCCTTTTCTTCGTTCCCTTTTTGCCCGTGCCAACAAATCAACACATGCAACAAGGCGCTCTGCTGGCTCTCTCGTTCGTTCTGACCCGATCGGCCGATCCGATCTGCAGATCGATCTGCACTCACCACGCCATATTCTCCTATGCATGATTGACTCGGTCGCCGTTGTTGCTTCTAGCTGCCGCCAGCGGCAGAAGCCGGAGCAGCCAGGACGACGACGGCGATCACCGCCGAGATCGAGCAGGATGCCGCGGCGGGAGGGGCGGCGCAGGCGCGCTGCAGCATGCACTATGCGCGCGCCCATGCGGCAGGAACGAACCGTGGCCTCAGATGTTGGCGTCACGGTGGTTGCGACGGTGGACCATGCAAGCACGGCGGCCCGACGTAGCTAGGCTAGGTAGGCAGCCCCAGCCAGCTGCTCTAGGTAGCTGCTAGCTAGGCTTTCGCTCTCCGCGCTGCCCTGTCCCTTTCGCTCTCGGCTCACCCCACCAGCCGGCCGGGCCGGGTCGATTTCCACACGCGCACACACTTGCTTGACACTTGACACCAGTCACCAGCTGAGCTGCGCGCCCGCATACGCATGGCTGCATCTATCTATCTTGTACTGTCTCACTTCAAGTGGGCTGCTGCGCCTGGGCACGACAGCCCGAGCTCTGGTCCAGCCTTCATGGGATGCATCCGCGCGCGCACACATTTGACTTTTCCTTGGCCTATTCCACTGTTCCTTCAGCTCTAGCATGGACATATTACTACTATTACTAATTGAAAGATTACCATTACTAATTCAACAAGTACTACTACTCTAACTCTGATAAATATTACTCCAACTATTTAAAGGCTCCAAAGATAGCCTCCGCTTCATTACTGGTATTGGCAAGAAAAAAAAAAGATAAATTCCATAAATTCTTACAAAAGTTAGAAAAATCTGATCATCTAGGTCGTCAATAGACTCTAATCATCCTTGGTAACACCATTGATATTAAAAAAATACCCACATTACACCATAATCTTTTATCTAAATTACCAACACTATGATAATGTAACTTAACCTATGTAGCCCTTAATTTCCCTCAAAATTACACACATATTCGTTACATATTACAATAAACAGTTTTGATTAGTCATGCCCCTAATTTTATACCCTAGTTTCTGTTACCTGTATCTCTCAAAATTGCTCGCAAATACTATGTCAACAAGTTGACGGACTAGTGCAAGAAAATAATCTAGAAATCTAAAACTATGAAACAGAGAAAATTACATACAAGTGCCATGCAAATGTTAGTTAATTGCCCATGACTACTATTAACTATTATAGAAAAAAAGGTTAACCTTAAAAATACATTTACACCTATTTCTTTACTACATATATATGCTCTTATTAAATAATCACCCGCTACTACCAATACATAGATTTAAAAATGTGGCTATACCTATTTATGTATTACCTACATATACCATATGAGGCCAACTATCTTTGATTCTCCCTCATGCATTTAAGAGTATTATAGAAAGTTGACTTAGAAAAGATTTGTAGCTGCAATTTATATTATTTTCCATACAATACACAAATAAAAGTAGTTCAAAAGGGATATACTTATAAAATTAACTCCGCCGATAATAAAAGGATCTTCAAATAAAGTTTCAATTCAAACTATGTTTTGATATAAAAAATACAACAGAAAGAAGGAACATAGTTTAATACTAGAGTTTAAAAATAGTTTAACTATTGAAACTTGCGAAGTTTACTAAGCTCAAGGAGTCGAGGCCCAACCCAAGCTAGGCTGATAGACATGCCTTCTCACTCATCAGTGACAGGTTTAAATGAAATTGTTTGTAAAAACGGACTAATTTCAGCAGGCAAAGATAATTGCCTGTGCTGTGGTGCTGTCACACTGCATGAAGCGATTAGCACTACAGTGTTGCCATGTTGCGCGGTAGGTTGGCATGCAGGACCGGGGCGGGGCAGGAGCTCGGTGGGGGGAGCCTAGTGAGCCTATGCGTGAATATCTTGTACTGCGTCGCCGATAGGCTGCACGAGCGCCATGATTGCCGTCCCCAAAGCTTTAGAGAGGTCCTAATCGGCGTTAAGTCCGGATCGGGTAGGGGCGGTTTCTCTGAATTGACGAGACCAAGGAGCGCAAATAATTCCACTACTACCAGCAAGCTCCTTCATGCGTGTAAAATCATTGGGTTAGAGCGAGGAGTACTAGCAGCAGGCTAGATTGGGTTTGGCCGCCCCTTAGCTAGTAGCCTGCAGGCCTCATCCTACGGCAAAATCGTGTTGCAGCCGTGGGTGCCACAGTGCCACAGAAACACCGGCACGACCTAGAGGGGTAGATCTGAACATCGCTGTTGGGATGAACAGCACCATCAGCAGTGTGTGCAGTGCACGGTTGACGGGTCGATCTGGCACCAGCATTTCCTGCCTGCAGATAGAGCAGGGACCGTGGTAATCCAGAATCCGTTGGTTTACAAGGATCGCACGCAGCGGTTGCCACAGCTACGACGCCCAGCCTAAGCAAGTATTATAATACAATCTGTTGTTAGTTATATGGATTCTTCCATTTCACCTTTCAACCAACTATTAGCCTCTTCTCTCTGTATATATTTTTTAAGAATACTCTCTCTGTCCCTATATGCTTGACGTTTTAGCTGCTCATAAGGTACACCAGCTACTCAATGAACCTGGTTAGAAAAGTGGTCCAAATGCTTGCAAGAGGGACATAAAGTTTAAATGCTGAAACGTCCAGCTTTATGAGACAGAGGGGATACTATACGAGAGAAAGATTCCTTACTCAAAAGTATCCTTCTCTCTATGTAGACATGGTTGAGCTGAGACTAGCGGTTCTTCTTGTCAACCACATACCAAGATTTGTAAAAGCTATCAAAACTGATACCATTTTTTTCTTCACTCTATCTTGTGAAGAATCGTCTCTCCTGAGGCAATAGTTAACTTTTGCACACACTGGCATCCAGCCTAGGCCTTGTTTAGATTGAAGCAAAGTTTTAAGTTTTTTCACTCTCTCTCTCTCCGTCACATCAATCTTTAGACCCATGCATAGAGCACTAAATATAGATAAAAAAAACTAACTAATTATACAGTTTAGTTATAAACATAAGACGAATCTTTTAAATCTAGTTAATTTATAATTATTTATTAAATACAAATAAAAATACTACAGCGTTTAAATTGCAAATTTTTACAATCTAAACAAGACCCTAGTTAGCCTAACAAAGCCACCACCAGTGAAGCACTGCGTTGGGCTGGCATTAATGCACAGTGCTGCACATTTGCTGTGTCATGCAGATCAGAGGCTGGAATAGGATCGCGCGTGAGAAGACCAAGCAACCACAACACGGCACTGCATCCGGCAAAGTTACATGTGTGAAACGAAGGTCCGTCGTCCTGGCTTCCAAGCTCCCGGGAGGAGAGCTGTCTCCTCAAGTCCTCATCCGTTGTATGGGGCAGCACGCACGCACACTTATCCAGTCCCCTGGTCACACAAATCCTATCCTCTTTTGCTTGCTCGCGTCGTCAGTGCGGTTCTTGCAATTCCCCACACGACAAGCTTGTTCCAATTATCCAGCCAGCCAGAGAGAGCTCTGAAGAATTCCAACCGCAAGCAATATAATTCGATCGCACGCACAACAATTCAAGTCCACAAATAAATCTCCCTGCTGCTTAGATATATCCACTTCCTATGTATCCTGCCCCCACCGGCCACACTGGCCGCACTGTAATGCATAACATGCTTTGTCGCTGCTGCATGGTTACTGGTACACACATGTACTTGGAGCCTGCCTGTAACTCGAAGAAACGGCCAGTGCCGACGACGAGACGACGATGATTGCCATGGCGGCCGGGCCTGGAGGCTGCTGGTGCTGGAGCCCCTGGACTGACTGACTGGACCCCGAGAAATTCATTTGCACCTGCCTCCTTGGAAGCATTTGGGCATTCAATCCCAATCCGCGCCCATGTTCTGTGGGTGCCAGGCCAGGCCTCCTGACCATGACAACTGACAAGCTCGCCTTGCTTTGTCATACTCGATCATACCAGCATGATCCTGATCAACATTCAACAACCGCTGCGCCGCTGTCCGGTTAAATTGGGCCATGCAGTGGCAGTGGCAGTCCCAGTCCCAGCCAGATTCTTTACATGCACGAATGGAGGAAACCACCTGCCCAATCAATCTGCACCCGTCGTCCCCGTCCCCGCCCTGGAGGCACATCTATCTCTTTCCCTCGCGATGAATGCCATTAATCGTGCCTCCTTCGTCCATGGAGGTGAATCTGTCATGATGGCCTGCACTTTTCGGGGCCGCCTGCCTGACTGGCAGCACTTGAGCAGCTATTATGGCCGAGGATCTGTAATTGTCTTGGAGCATCAGAGCATTATGATGGACTTACTGTCAGTGGTTGTTGCATCACTAGCTGGCTGCACAAGGAAACAGCAGGGACCATATATGGGAGATTTGGGAGGAGGATGCTAACGTACGTGTCGGCCAAGCATTGGCCGCGGCTCATGTTTGCAGGACAAGAAATCACTTACTATGGCACAACGGAACGGATACAGACAATTCTGCAATGTTAATCAGTTTGATAGCCGAATGCATCCTGTATGTATGTTTGGAGTTTGCCCCCACGGAACAATACGTGGTCATCGTCTCAACTTGAGTCCTGGGACTGGGAGGCTGACGAGATGCATTCTGCATACTCTGAACTTGCCAATTCAGCCCTGCATAATTCTACTCATGCATATGCTGCGACCTAATCAGTAGGAATAGTATATACCAAAGGATTGTTCTTTGGCGCCGGAGATAACATATACAAACATGTCAAGTCACAATGCAAGCAAGCAAGTGATTCAATTGACAAGATGGTCCAGGTCATCTGGAATGTATATACTAGTACTATATAGCAAGCACTATATATGATCAGCCAAATCCTGCTGCTGCATAGTAGCAGCTAGATAGATAAGTAGAACTTTCAAGGTGGTAGAAAAGAAGCCTAAGCTAGGCTAGGCTAGGAAGAAGACAAGCATGGCCGAATACTGTCACTTGTGCTAGCTTAGCGCTTTCCACTGAGAAGATATAAAAAAGGAACACACACATACAAACACAGAGAGAGCTTTCTTTCAGAGGCACGAGGCGATTACAAGCAGGGTTTGACCATCATTTCATTTTCATCCTACGTATACGACAACTGTTCAGTCGTTACGGAAAGAGAGTATGCTCAGATCGTTATGGATCTTCAAATATGTCTGTCAACGCTTTCTTAAACGAAATCTATCTGTCAACTGAATCTTTACTACTTATTTAATCTAAATGTGTAAGAAAAAAAAATGGAAACAGAAAACTCGTGGTGCGGATGGGAAACCAAACAAGCATGGATCGGCACCTGCAGTACGAGGTCACTGACACTGAGGGCTTGAATCAGTCAATCAGACCACCTGATCGTATCGCATTTGCGATCTTGAGCTCAGGGCCTTCCACATGGCCACCAGCAGATCGCCAACGTCATGTTGTTCCTTGGCACTTCGCAGCCACGCCTCTCCTCCATAGCTGGCGAAAGCAGTTGACCCCGAGTAGGTAAATCGCCTCCACGATCCGGGTCGCCGCTGACCTCCCCAGCATGATATTTGATATCTCTTAAACGTGAGCGGCAAAGAGGGCAACGTCAGAGTCAGAGGCCCAAACAAAAAGACGGCGATGTGGACCTGGACAATGAGGCAATGCATATCAGGCTGACTAGGACACGTACAGTGGAAACGGCATTTAAGGGTGTCAGTCGTGACAGTGTTTGTCAGAGCTCCGTGGAATAGAGATCTTCTGTGATCTTGCCAGTTTAGCAGATCTTCAGAGTATTATTATCTAGATTAAGAAAGAGGGAGCATAAACAACAGGAGCCAACCTTGACATACATGTCTATAACGAGGAAGCAAGCATTGGGAGCTGCAAGAAGCATAGCAGCCCCTGTTAAGTCTCGAGATGCGATCTTCAGCTCGATTATTCAGAATCAGAAATGGGAGAGACCCAAGAAAGACCTTCTGCATAGTGCATCTGCAGATACATATCTGAATATTCTACCAAGTCTGACTTTCTAGACTGGTGACTCATATGTGTACTATCACAAAATCAGATAGAGAATTATATATAGTATGCTTTGACTTTCTAGGCTCGCAGTTGCGCAGCGCATATTGTTGCATGATTATAATTTATATCCATTATTTGTACGTATTAAAATCCATGGCCTCTCAGTCTCCTGGAAGGCCAGACCGCCAGAATGCACTATATATGCATGTACGCCTATTCAGTGGTAGTATATTATATACGTACATGTGCACATTATATTTCCAAGAAACTATAATCTAAAAGCAGTCACGTGCATGGGTTTAATTCGTGGCCAAGAAAATTCTGGAAAGGGGTTTCTTTTCCCCGAGAACATAAATGTGAACGAAATTCTGTCCCCATAGGCAAGGATGGATGACAGGCCGGCAGCGAAGTTGGATACACTTGCGTCGTGCAGTTGCGCCTACCCTGCTTTAAGAAAAAGCGTCGTCGTGCGTGTTTGGAAGAGCAACTGCGTCGTCACCACTGTGAATGGTGGTGGCGAGCATTTGGAGGAAATCCGCATGTGTGGAAATGCGACGTCGATCGAGCCGACGACAGCGAGCAGCTCACGTCGCGCGGGAAAATGCTAGCTTGTCTGAAAGAGTGGCCGCTTCGGAGGGGGGAAGAGCGAAAGCTGTTCGGCAACGGTCCATCTCTCGGCACTGCAGATGGAGATGGATGCATGGCTCGGTCGCCGTCACCTGTCACAGCCAGGTTATGAGATCACGGGGCGTTTTCACTTGCCTTCAGCGCACTGGTCGCAAGACCACGTCCCTCGGCGCCCTCGAAAGAGTTCCTGCCGAACTGCCCATTATACGTGTGGATATGGAAACTCCCTCGTGACATAAGAGAATTGCACGTCTTGTTTTTCCTATGAGTTATAATTTATTTTAATTTTACATAGATTAGAAAAAATGTCAACATTTGTATTTGTAATACATTTTATACTATAAAAATATAGTCCACTATCATTTTTAAAAAAATATACTTCTTCCTTTGTTTCAAACTATACTGGAAAGTCAAAATGTCTTATAGTTTAGAGAACGAAGATAGTATTTTTAATCATACTTATTGTGAATAATAAATATAATATTTTTTATATAAATAGTCAAATTTTAGAAGTTTAACTCATCAAAAAGCAAGATATGTGATTATTTTGGAATCAGAAGTGAACCTCGATTATTTCTGCCCATGAGCTTAACCCTTGCCCTTAAAGACCCGCGTTTATCAGCATCGCTACATTTTTATCAGCATCCACGTGGAGACAGGCATGTCAAGTACACTAGGCTAGGCTAGCCTGTCCTGAGGTAGGCACTCACAACCTGTCAAGGACTATTTTGCTCGTGAATTCAAATGTTGACTGAGCACACTTAAACGTACAGCCATTTGTAACTTGAGTATAATTAAGAGTTGGCAGTTTTCTGTTTTGTTTTGTTTTATTTTGTTTTGAGAAACACAACTAAGAGTTTAGGTGGCTTGGAATTAGCTGGACGGATGCGCATCAATAATAACAGATGGTTAGTTATTTCTTTCCTTCATCAACCCTTCTTTCCCTCTTTTCCACTTTCCTTGTCATCTTCTTCAAATTGTGTCTCTTCTCCAACTCCAATGTCCTACTAACGAGGATTGTTTCTTGCACTGGGGAAGGGTTTAGATCAGGGCTCACCGAAATCTCATGTCTAGGATTTGGTCAAGGGTAAGACCAAAATTACCAATAAACATTTATATTACCGGTGGTCACCGGTAAGACCAAAAACCATCAAATTCAGCCAAAATTCCAAACTATTCATAGAGCTAAAATAAAGACCTCAATGGTGGTGGCTGCTTGTGTGCAAGGAGCTGATGAATTGGTGGAGATTTGTATGGTTGGGGAAGAAGGAGGGAGTGGGACTTCGATGGCACCTCGAGGGGTGGCAAGGAGGATGTCCGGAAGACATCACCCTACTGGTTGATTGTGTTGACGTGTGCGGTGGTTATAGAGAAGTGAGGGCAAGAGAAGAAGTAACTGATGATATAAAAAACAAAAGGAGGTCAACTATTAACTGTAGGTGTTACTTGTAGGTGAAACGGGTAACCATTCATAAAAGGATAAGAAAACGGATGCACTAGATTGCTACTTGGTCCGTTTCACCCACATGCCAGTTAATCTCCTTGTATAAGGATAATGAATGTTGTTTTCTTATCCTTACTCAAAATTGATGCCCTAGATTGTAACTTGGCCAGAGACAAATTAGTATGGGGATCCCTATTTAAAATCACGGGCTATAGAATTTAGCAGGAGCTTGGCCAAAATGCTATAGCGGCACTATTTCGACGCTATTTAGCACTATAGCAGGCTATAGCGCGCTAATGAGCATTGCGATAACTTCTTCTGGACGCTATAGCGGCCCTATTTCGACGCTATAGCGGGCTATTTTTTCAGTGATGGGGATTGAACCAAAAGGGCCTAATAGCTATTGGAAAAAAATCTATGGAACAATTGTGCATTCCACCCTGTGATGCTTTGTCCTAGTAATTTTCTTTGTTCCCTACATGAGAATGTGATGTTGTTCGAGCAGTGGCCTCTTTGATCTTGGTTAACTTGTGCGTGATAGCCAAATCCACATCTTGTGCGCGTTTTCTATCACTCGCTAGGCTGCTAGCTAGCTTTGCGTGGGTAGGTGTTGAGAGGAGAGTGCTTGGCAACTGTGTAATTGTCATCGAATGAAGTCGGCAAGGCAATGCATGATGTAGTGGTAAGGTTGCCAGCGAGGTCATTGGTGATGGAGCAACGGGTCGCCAACGAGGTAATTGATCAAGACTTGGGAATGACGAGAAATGAACATTGTGGGAGGGGGGTCGCCGATGAGGTAGCCAACAACCAATATGGCGGTGGAGATCAGAGGCGTGGAAGGTGAAGAGAGAAAGGAAGTTGAAGAGGAACAAGAAAGCTCTAGAGAAAGAGTGAAATCCACGCATTATCGCATGTGCATGAAACCCACGCGTTGTCGCGTGTGCGTGAAACCCACGCGTTGTTGTGTGTGCATGAAATCCACGCATTATCTTGTGTGCTTTGTTCTTTTACTTTGTTCTATTCCCTACGTGAGAATGTGACATGGCACGAGTAGTGGCCTCTTTGATCTTGGTAAACTTGTGCGTGATAGCCAAATCCATATCTTCTGTGTGTTTGCTATCACTCGCTAGTCCGCTAGCTAGCTTTGCATGGGTAGGTGTTGGGAGGAGAATGCTAGGCAACCGTGTCTTTGTCATCGAATGAAGTCGGCAAAGCAAGGCGTGATGTATGCAGTAAGGTTGGCAGCGAGGTCATTGGTGACGGAGCAAGGGGTCACCAACGAGGTAATTGATCAGGACTAGGGAATGATGAGAAATGAACATTGTGTGTGTGGGGGGGTCGCCAATGAGGTAGCCAACAACCAATATGGAGGTGGAGGTCAGAGGCATGGCAGGTGAAGAGAGAAAGGAAAGTTGAAGAGGAACAAGAAACATATGGAGAAAGAGTGAAATCCATGCGCTATCACATGTGCGTGAAACCCACGCACTATAGCGTGCATGTGTCAACTAATGACCCTGTTATGATAGCGCTATCTCGTGTGCGTGAATCCCATGTGCTATAGCATGCGTGTGTCAACTAATGACCCTGTTATGATAACCCGTTGTAACAAAACTCCTAAGAAAGAGAAATCCATTCGCCGCTATCAGAAATATCACATGTGCGTGTCAACTAATGACTCTGTGATGATAGCCCATTGTAACAAAACTCCTGAGAGAGAGAAATCCATGCACCGCAATCGGAAATATAGCGTGTGTGTCAATTGATGCCCTGTGATGATAGCCCATTGTAACAAAATTCTTGAGAGAGAGAAATTCATGTGCGTTACGATCTGAAATATCGTGTGTGCGTGTCAACTAATGACCCTATGATGATGATAGCCCATTGTAACCAAACTATTGAGAGAACGAGAGAGAGAGAGAGAGAGAGAGAGATCCAAGCACAATGATCTGAAATGTCGCACGCGTGGGTGTCAATTAAGACCCTATGTGATATCCCATTGTAATAGATCTCCTGAGAGGGAGAAACCCACGTGTCGCGATCAAAAATATGGCGTGTGCATGTTAGCTAATATCCTTGTGATGATAGCCCATTGTAACACAACCGATTTGGGGATTCAGAGAATAATAGTTGAAACTAATGCAACTATGATTATGCAAGCAGTGAAATCTACATATTTTGATCGGTATGCCGTATGCGGCAGGCATGCTTCTGTGGGAACTCAAAGATATGCTTAGAAGTAATTTCATTTCGTATAATGTAGTTCATATCCCTCGTTCTTGTAATATGGCTATTGATGGCCAGTCTGAGTCAGGGTGCTAATCCAATTATGGATAGCATTCTGTATCCGTGTACATGTTGCTAGCGATTTGGCGTCGCGAATATCCATGATAAAAAAGCTCTTGAGTCATGACTTGTCCCATGGGCTCAACTTTGGATTGTGATCACTAATCGCGGTCACGTAGCATAATGGTGACCCTGAGTGTGAGGCTTAAGAACAGGGGAGGCAGTAGATCGCCAAAGTTTTGTTGCTATCGTGACAAAACCTTGTTTTTTTTGCACGTGTGCCATCAAGTCCCGCTGATGAATTAGTTGAGATAATGCTTCGGTGTCTTTGAGTAGAGTACATGAGCGGCGTTTTTTGTTCTACTTCGCTACAAATCTCCTTTTCTCACACGTTACTAGTAGCAAAACAAGTTTAGATTTTGTCGTGTCCCTTTTTGCGTCATAGCTGGGATCTCTCTGCCCTGTGGGCCAAGCGTCGATTTACAATGAACCATTTTCCCGTTAGGCCCATGGAAAATCCAAACGATAGAATGTCATGCGCTGCGATCATCTATATAAACAGCGGCAGTGCCAGCTCTCCCGTCCCTGCCACCACAACAGCCCACAGACGTGGCCCCTGGCTCTGCACTCTGCAGCAAAGAAACCAGAGCACACTTCACGCAGGCCGCGCACTAGCGCCATGGCGACGTGCCAGTGCCCGGAGCCGGCGCAATGCCACCACCGGCCGCTCCTCTCGGCGGCCAATACCTACCCTAAGCTGCACGACCGCCCGAAGCAGGAGCGCGGCGGCGTCCTCGGCGAGGTGGCCGCCATCCTCTGCCTCACCGGGCCAATGGTCGGCGCGGGGATCCTGTTCTACATGCGCTCCCTGGTGTCCATGGTGTTCCTCGGCCGCCTCGGCGAGCTGCCTCTCGCCGGCGGCTCCCTCGCGCTCTGCTTCGCCAACATCACCGGCTACTCCGTCCTCTCCGGCCTCGCCGCCGGGATGGACCCCGTCTGCGCCCAGGCTTTCGGCGCCCAGCGCACGGACCTCCTCCGCACCGCGCTCCGGCGCACCGTCCTGCTGCTCCTGGCCGCGTGCGTGCCCATCGGCATGCTCTGGGTGGCCATGCACCGGGTCCTCGTCTCCACGGGGCAGGACCCTGACATCGCCGCCGTGGCGTACACCTACATCGTGTACTGCCTCCCCGACCTCGTGCTGCAGTGCTTCCTCCACCCGATCCGCATCTACCTGCGCACGCAGTCCGTCACGCTGCCGCTCACCTACGGCGCCGCCGCGGCGCTGCTCCTCCACGTGCCCATCAACTTCCTCCTCGTGGGCGTCCTCGGCCTCGGCATCCGTGGCGTCGCGCTCGGCGGGGTCTGGACCAACCTCAACTTCCTGCTGTACCTCGTAGCATACGTCTACTTCCGCGGAATGTACGGCGCCCATGGCGATGACGGCGGCGCCAAGAAGGGGGTCGCGTCCGTGGCGGCGGCGGCGCCAGCCGAGGAGGAGGAGGAGTGGTGGAGCCTGGTGAGGCTGTGCGTGCACAGCTGCATGTCGGTCTGCCTGGAGTGGTGGTGGTACGAGATCATGGTGCTCCTCTGCGGCGTGCTCATCGACCCCAAGGCAGCGGTGGCGGCCATGGGCGTGCTCATCCAGACCACGTCGCTGATCTACATCTTCCCGCATTCGCTCGGCTGCGCCGTGTCCACGCGCGTCGGGCACGAGCTGGGCGCCCGGAGGCCCGAGCGCGCGCGCCTCGTCGCGCGCGTCGGGCTCGGCCTGGGCACCGCGCTCGGCCTCGTGGCCTGCGCGTTCGCCGTGTCCGTGCGGGGCGCCTGGGCGCGGATGTTCACCGAGGACGAGGCCATCCTGAAGCTGGCGGCGGCGGCGCTCCCACTGCTGGGCATGGCAGAGCTGGGGAACTGCCCGCAGACGGCCGGCTGCGGCGTGCTGCGCGGCAGCGCGCGGCCCGAGAAGGCGGCGAGGATAAACGTCTCGGCGTTCTACGGCGTGGGCATGCCCGTGGCGCTGGCGCTGGCGTTCTGGCCCGTCGGGCTGGACTTCCGCGGGATGTGGGGCGGCATGCTGGCTGCACAGCTTGTCTGCGCCGCGCTGATGCTGCGTGCCGTGCTCGGCACCGACTGGGCGGAGCAGACGGAGCGCGCCCGCCAGCTCACCGGCGGGCGCGGCGACGTCGTCAGCATTGTCGACGAGGACAAAAGTGGCCATGCAGAAGCGGCCAAAGCGGAGGCCGGGAATGCAGTGTTCATGGTGGCGGATTGCGTCTAGCGACGACGGAAGCCGGCAGGACCTGATTCATGGTCATGGATGATTTGCATCCTCAATTTTCTTATTAGCTATAGGTAGCTTTTTCTTCTTCTTCTTGTAATTTACCAGACCTTTTTTGGGGGGATTTGTAGCAATACAAAAGCTTGAAGCTTCCCTCCGTTGTTTGAGCTTCGTTCTCCCTCTTTGAAACGAGAGAGAGAATGAAGACAGAAGAGACAGAATTTACAGTGATAAAGAGGAGGGAGTGTCCCGGAGCCGGATTGGGTAACTTTACAGAGCAAAGTTACATTGTAACATTCGTGCGATCTCCACCCTCCATTCCTAATCCAACGACTCAGCACACATTCAAAGCAAAAGCTTGGGATGCTTAGCATTTTTCGTCCACTCCGGCACATGACCAGCTCCGGCGGGCTGCCCTCTCTTGCGGCATGGACAAGCAGCAAGCCTTGCAGTCCCGGCCACTGGAATTTGTGTAGCCGAGGCCACGATATGCAGGTGGCGCCTTGTTGCCATTTTTCTTCTTGAATTGGTCTTGATCAGTGGAAGCTCGTCCTGCTGTGCCGCCTTGCTGTGACCCCTCGAAGCACAAACAGTATACCTGGCCATCTTCGCCTGAAGAACAAGGGAGCAAGGGACCTACCGCCGCCGTCCAGTGGCAGACTAGTGGAGCTCTGCGCCCGGCGGAAGCGTCTTGTTCTGTGATTGTGAGCCCCCGCGCTGTGGAGCTCGTGCGCAGCGGCTGCGTCCCCACACGACCGGTGCTAGCTCCTAGAAAAGCACGTGCATTGCACAGCTCGAGCCGGCGGCTAGCGCTCGCACTCGAGCACGCATGCTGCAGAGCTCCCGCGCCCCGCGCCCTTAGCTCGGAGGCCTGAGGCCCACAGACATCGAAGTTCGCCCATGGCCACGGCCAGCAGCAGTCCGCACTCCGCAGGAACTCCCAAACGCCACACCCTCACCCCCGTCCATGGTCCACAACGAGCTCAAAGTCTCGCACCGTCGAGCTTTGCGGCCTCGTCTTCTCAAACAATACCCATCCACGACGCCGGCGGCAGGCCAGCAGTGGCGCCACACGCCACCTGCATATCGTTGAATATGGCCTCTGCTACGGATTCTAGTGGCCGGGCCTGCTGCGCGTCCTCACCGCAAGGGAAGGCAGCCCGCCGGAGCTCCGGCATGGACCTGCTGCAGACTGCTACACTGGAGTGAATGAAAAATGCTAAGTGTTGCAAGCTTTTGCTTTGAATGCATGCCGAGTCGTTGGATAGGAAATGGAAGGTGGAGATCGCCCCAATGTTACGATGTAACTTTACTCTGCAAAGTTAACCCAATCTCGCTCGGAGTGTCCCGCTGTACAAATTAAAACTTAGCCAGAATTTCCAACTAGATTCCAGAACAATTGCCAAACAAAACTTTGCTACTCTCAAAGTGACTCGGGGACCTGAATGTTTCCGATCTCTAATAGTGGAAATCGCATTTGTTTAATCCTGTAGGATTTCATTATTAATGCTGCATGATTTAACTGTCGTTATCTTTGGCCTGCATGTGCCAACAAGAATATTTTGGCCGGAAGTGGTGTACTGCCCCTGCTGTCTCAGCTTATTTGTTTCCCTGAAGCCCATTGTGTCCCAAACAGAAGAAACAAACTTACACTGCCTCTCTGTTACTGGCACCATCTTCTTTTGGAAAGCATTTATTTTTGCCCCATTAGTTTATTTTAATTGTAAAAGGTTCCTTTTATTTGTGCACACTGTAGGTTTACAGTCCATATACAACTTGGTAGTACACAGGAGTATCTCCTGTCGTTGATGGTGCTAGCGTATAATAATTGCACAAATGAAATTCCAAATGTGAATTCTGTCCACGCGCCGACGGATTACAATGAGAGAGAGATTCGGTAAGTGGCTATGCTAGTTTTCAGTGTGCGGTTTTCAGGGATTCTGGGAACTGGTAGTATCAAACTATAAATAAATACTAGAATACAACCAATGGTTCGACAGTGATCTGTAGTAACACTACAGTCTACAGAGGATCCTTGGAACTCCATGAATCGTTCGATCCCAGGTGAATTCGGCAATAGGCACAGCAGTGCTAATCACGTTTGAATTTATTCTCTTGCTTAAATTGCTCCAAAAATATCTAATGTACACCGTCATTATTTTCCCTTTGTTAGGTGAAATAACCTAATTTGTCGAAAAACTGCCCGCTGAGTTATTCCCACTTCATTGTCACAGATATTCAGATCATCGATAGACTAAAGTTGCAATAATAAACTTTAATTTAGGTACGTCGGGTTTCGGTCGGGACACGGAGTCATACTTAACTTTAATGTATCGTCTAATGTTTTAGTAAAATGACAAACAACATCCTTATCTTTTGCTCTCCCGCAATGCAACACGGCATCCTCTTTGCCCCTCTCGACCGCCCGTGGTAGCACTTGGTAGCCCATGGCATAATCTCCTTATCCTTCGCAATCCCACGACACAACATGATATCCTCGTGGCACCTCTCGGCCGCCCGCGGTAGCACTCGATCGCTAGCCCACAACATAACTCGGTTTCCCCACATGCCACTCTATAGCTCATGACGCCCGCTACCTCTAGCATGACCCGCTACGACATCCCTTGACCGACAGTGTGATTCAGTGCTCCTCACTCTAGACAACACGATTCAGCGTCCCCCTCGCTGATATGCATTGTCACTCGGTGCCTCGTCACATCGCTCGTCATCCCTGACCTACCACTAGAGCATCATTGTCAGACTCAACCTGAGTCGGTCATCATATCACCGTTGACCACATCGTTGAGCACCTCAACAAATCAGCTAAGCTGTTTTCATAAATGTTTTCTTTATTATATGTAATATTTTCCTCTTATGTTTTACTATGTTCACCTTGAGCTTAGCAAGTGTCCTGTACACTTAACTACTAGGTGAATTCAACAATCGACACAGTAGTGCTAGCCATGTTTAAATTTATTCTCTTTCTTAAATTGCTCCAAAAATATCAATTTTATACCGTCATTATTTTTCCTTTGTTATGTGAAATAACCTAATAAGTCAAAAAACTGTCGGTTGAGTTATGCCCACTTCGTTGTTATAGAGATTCAGATCATCGGATGGACTAAAGTTGCAATAATAAACCTAAAATTTAGGTTAGCATGATTTTGTTCTAGAGATGGATTCATGCTTATCTTTAATGTTTTGTCTAACGTTTTAGTAAAGAGACAAAAATAACCTCCTCATCCTTCGCTCTCCCACGACGCATGGCACCTCTCGACCACCCGCGGTAGTGCTCGGCAACCCACTGCATAACTCAGTTTCCCATTACGGCACTTAATTGCTCGCGACGCTCCTCTCGGCCGCCCACGGTAGCACTCTGTAGCCCATGGCATAACCCTGTTTCCCTCTACGACACTCAATAGCTCATGATGCTCGCTACTTCTAGCAAGCCCCGCTACGCTATCCCATGACCGACGATGTGATTCAGTTTCCCACACTCTAGGCAACATGATTCTGCGTCCCCATAATGTCGCTCGGTGTCTCGTCGTATCTCTCGTCATCCCTCATCATCCCTTACGTACCACTAGAGCATCATTGTCGAACTCAACTTGAGTCAGTCATATCCCAGTTGAACACACCTCAACAAACTAGCTAAGTTGTTTTCATAAATATTTTCTTTATTATATGTATATTTTCCACTTACTTTTCACTATGTTCGCCAGCTTAGCAAAAACTTGTGTCATATACACTTACCAAAAAACTTGTGTCATATACACTTACCTAACAGGAGAACTCTGGTGCATATATGCTTTTTTTCAACAATTTAAGTATTTGTGTGACACATTTGAGTGTGAAGCTTTATTCACGGTAACAACTTACACCACTAAAGCATCACTACATGAGTCACGCCACCGATGTCTAACACCGCTACGATCTAGTAAGAAAAGTGTGTCACACATAGCGATCATATTACAATGGGAAAAATAACTTCTATCCTCGGTGAAACTACCATATAAAGATTACGGAATAAGTGCTTGCTGATCTTTTTTGTCCTCACATTTTAGGATATACATCAGAGCTGAGTCAAATCCACGCGCCGCGAACGGAAATATCGCTTGTGCGTGTCAACTAATGACCAAGCCCATTGTAACAAAACTCTTGAGAGA
>CM041630.1:51223063-51268193 GCA_023333625.1 Bothriochloa decipiens | reverse complement strand
GTCAACTAATGACCAAGCCCATTGTAACAAAACTCTTGAGAGAGAGAAATCCACGTGGCACGATAAAGTTACTCATAAAACTTTATAACTGGCCTATAAATATAAAGCATCTATGCAAGTATAAACTCAAATTCATTTAAATTCTAAAGTTTCAAAACCAGGGTGTTATAGGTGTTACTTTAGAGGGTTAATTTAGGATGTGTTTTACGCACAATTGTGCACACTGTTCGTCTGTGATGAAGTTAAAGTGATTTGCGTCGTGTTAGTATGAAATTTGAAGAAATTTGGGTTAAAATGTAGCTAATAAAATAATCTATAATTTGCGGACGCATGTGTAGCGCGGTGATGAAGCCGCTCAGTTGGAGCGCCACCCACCCGAGTTCGATCCCCAGCAGACGCAACTCGGGTGTCGCACCTGGGATTATTTCCCGTATAGGTTTCTGCAGGTCCTGGACGTATGACGTGGCGCCGCAATCGGACTACGACGTGTCTGTCGTCAACGAGGCCTTTGCAGCATCGGTGATCTTCAGAAGGACGCTTGTTGATGTACTAGTTGTAGTTTCTTGGGGTGTGCGTGCGTACGTATGGTGTGTGTTGTGTAGAGTTCAGATACTATAAATTGTATACTAGAAGTTCAGGCTAAAAAAATCTATAATTCAAGACATGGCAAGTAGACGGGAAGCCAACAAAAGGAGGGAAGCCCGAATCATACTGGGCGTCTGCTTCGGCCAGCCAGGAGTTGCTCTGTTCTGTGTACGAGGAAGATTATGTACGTACGAGACTGGCGGTGTGGGCCAAAAGGCTGACACACAGCTCGCACTATGTACGTACCGCTTCCAAAGTCCAAACTTTGTCGGCGTGGAGCTCGATCGATCTCATCTCTCCCCCGCCTGCCCGGCGCGCCCGGCCGCCCGGCCCAGACGCCCCACCTCGCCGCTGGCCAGGCCGGCCGTGCGCGTGTGTCAGTGTCAGCTCATCACACCCGCATCATCTCGCCTGCGCCAGCAAGTACAGCGCCATTCCCGAGGTGAAAAGTAACATGTCCCCGTGCATTCTCTCTCGATGGGCAGGACTGCTAGGCTTGCCATGGCCCAGGATCCACGTGCGCTCCCGGCCCGGATAAACTTTCCCCGTCGCCTCGCATCATCATTGCTGATTCGGCTTCCGCACGTGTCTCCCCCACGTGCGCGCCAGGTCAGCGGCCACTGCGCGACACTTTCCCCCGCTCCGGCGACAGCTCGTCGGCCTGTGGGCTGCCGCGCGTGCAGTGACGCTCGCCGCCGTTCTCGCCTGCGCCGCTGCCCGCTGCCCGCCGCCGCCGGCCGTCGCCGTTTGCCCGAGGGAGAGCGTGTGACGTGATGGAGCAACCAAAGCTGTTGCAGGCCTGTTATTTTCGTGGAACCCCATGGAGTTGGAGAGGTGATCTGACTTGACTAGGTGAGCGGTGAGCCATCCTAGTCTTGCCTCGAGAAGCATGTCACGTACCGGCGAACACGACCGCCGCAGCCCATGTGGTGTGGCACGGTGCAAGACACGCAGGTGACAAGTACAGGAGATTGGCAAGCAGGTGCACCCGCCGGCACACGTACTTGAGCAACGACTTGCATTGCGACGGGCGATCGATCGAAGGCGAACGAATCATCATGCGTGTCTTGAAGGAGTTTGGCATTGGAAATTGGTTACCATGCATCAACCGTATATACCCATCAAGTACGTCATCAGTCATGAGACAGCTGATGGCAGGGCAACGCGTCGAAGCGGCACTACTACTGAATCATGATTCTGAATCTCGAAGCAACAGTGAGAGCCTGAGATATATGTTCAGCGATAGCTGATGCACCACCAGGGTTTGAAATTTCGCCACAAATTGTGATATATTTTTGCATTGGTTTTACTGGTTACCTTTCATGATTCATTCCGATTTTAACTTATATACAGACAAAGATTCAGAAGATTTTAAGAATTTTTGTGATTTTTATTCGTACCAAGCTCCTTTGATATTTGTATAGCATCTGAGTATCTTACAAACTAAATCTAATATCACTACGGTACCAGGTGGTTTATCACTGTTGTCACTGGAGCAGTTCGGTCGGTTTCCTCAGGTTTTGCTACAAGGTAATATGTTTTGTGATCTTAGTGCACTAACTTGATCAGCGTGGGCCCATAACTGCCTCAACAACTGGCCAGTGCAAAACAGCAAAAGGTTGCTAGATTTCAACACGAGGCATCTGCGAACATGGACGTCGTAATCAGGCTTGTGTTGTTAACTACTCCCACTTGTATATATTCTCCTACGTGAACCAACGATTTTTAAACCCGTACGTACGGGTATCTACCTTGTGTTTTTCAAGTGTCTGTGCCTGTCTATCTGATGATGAAGTACGTTGAAGCAATTTCAGTCTCATGATTAAAGAAAAACATAGGAGCTAGCATCTGATTAGCCAGCCCCTAGCTAGCCTTTGCAGGTCAGCAGCACCACATGAGGCTACCAGGAGTAGCGTTCTTGCACTTCCTGTACACATACCTGGCCTTTTCTAGTCTTTGACAATGCCAAGGGGGCCATTTATATAGATCCAACGCAGAAATTCCCTTACAGCTATCCTTTATAAAATCCATGGATCGTACGTAAGACGGCCCTCGATTGGTCGACGGAGAGTGCAGAGGCACTGCGCCAGAGCGTTGCCTGTAAAGACTGGAATAAAGACGTACGGGAGCAGATTGATTGTTCTGCTAATCTTTTATTTGATCGTTCCACATGACACGTTGCCACGCTGGCAACGAACTGGCAGTCAAAAAGAAACACTACTCTTGTAAATATATAATTCTTCGATCTGCGTCCAGAAACATGGAGTTCTCTTGTCCACCACGCATCATATCTTAATCAACATGCTTGTAATTGATTATTTCGGGAATCACATCTCAGTGTGACGGGAGAGAAACAAGAATTTAAGTTATGACGTACACTCCATATGTCCTCCATCACCACTGGCTCATAGCTCAGATTCTCGCTGCTTCTACTTCTTTGAAAAAGAGAGAGGGGAGAGCATTCCTAGCAGGACACGCCGGATAAATATGAACTCGCATTCTGGACGAAAAACGTAGCGCCACTATTAAAGCCGGTTATTTGTGTTTCCCTGGTGTATGGCCAATGGCATCCGCTGACAGGTTCACTGGGATGATGTGTACCTAGGGTATCTTCAATTTCTCTTAATAAAGCACACGTGCTAAATCACGCTTTTTTTTTTAAAAAAAAAAAAGGATAAGATCCACAAAAGTAGGCAAGAAAACCCCTCTCCCATCTCCTCAAATACGAAAACACCAAAAATGGACGGACGAGAAACCCTTCTCTCATCTCCATAAATACGAAAACAAGCAGGACATGTGGTCACAAGTCGGCGCGTTGCGCACAGCTGACTAGCTCTTCAGCATATATATATATATATATATATATATATATATATATATATATATATAACGGGGATGATTATGCATGCATGCATGTCGCGCAGATGCACTTCACCATGCATCTCCCAGCTAGCTAGGTTGGCTGCTGCCTGCGTTAGTTCGTTAGTCAGTTAGTTGGATCCGCCATGGATTAGCGCCATGATTAGCACAAAGCCCACCTGCCTGGCCACGTACAGGCTAGCTAACAGCGCAGGCACGCACCTGATCGGTTATAATACAAGCTGCTGGGAACCAACTCGATCGATCGTCGTCAGGCCAAAAATTAAGCCAGGTTCGCTACGCCGTAGTCCCCGTCGTCGTACGTATCTCACCGTCGGGCATTGGCCATTGGCACACATATATGCATGTCGCTGAAGCCAAGCCACGTACTACACTCCATTGCCATTGGAAGGAACATACTGCCATTGGATCGGCGGCGCACGAGCAGCTAGCGTATATATGCCTGCATGGACCAGCTAGCGCGGTACGGTGCGGTTGTGGCCGGCCAAGGCAGCTAGCATTGCAGGCGGGCGGGCGCGGGGAGTCCGTGCATGCATGCCGTGGTTGCAGGGAGCGCACGTACGCATGCAACCACACATGCGCGCGTCGCGTGCAACTCCCGCCTGCCTGGCTTGATTGGTTCGGCGGCTGCTTGCCGTTGGTGGGGTGGTGGGGGCGACGCCAAAAACAGCTCAAAGGCACGCGCGGCGGACGGGGCGCCCGGGACGGCAGGACCATCGACGATGATCGCCGTGCGTGCGTGCAGATCAGCAGATCGATGCGGTCGACCGCGCGTGCGTCGCGGTGTTTTGGGCCAATCGTTCGTCGACAGCCTCGGGCGTGTGTGTGTACCGACCGACCGATGTCGATGAATGCACGCGCGAACGAGAACGGAGAAGGCCGGAAAGCCTGGCCGGCCGGCCCCTGGCCTTGTCGAGATTCGGCGAGCACATGCACCCAGAAAAAGACTTTGTTTGTGGTGTCAGTGGCCGGCCGGCGGCCGGCGTCGTAGGGGCTCACTCGACTTGATCGATCCACCCACCCGCGTCCCATGCAAGCCTACGTACGTACTGGAATGCGAGAGCGACGTGGCATCTAACACATGATCGATCGTATTCTTGCTGCTTGTCTGCAGAGCAAGTTTCGACACCCTGGAACGGGATATATACCTCATTTGATGTGTCGCATACGGTACAATATTTGATGTGACGGAGAGAGAGAGAGAGAGTGAAAATACTAGTAACGTGAGACGCGACAGCATCATGCCAATATGCAATGAGGCAGCTGTGCACGCACGGGCCGGTGGTCGCGCGAGCTGAGCTCCATCCGTATGTATAGTACCTAGTATACAGGTTTTGGTGTCGGCACCCGGCAGATTGACTACCAGAGCACGGGCGCACGTACGGGGTTCCCCTTGCTTGCATTGCTTCCCCCACCGCACCTTTTTCATCGCACCCGCACGAGCGCTGATCGATCTATCCGGTCCCTCTATATGGCCACGCGATCGCCACCACCACCAACCAGCAGCCAGCGGCCTTAACTTGGCTGGGCACGCCTCCATTCGTGGTCATGCATGGTCTCATGGACCGGCCGGCTAGCTCCTCCACCTCCAGCCGATCGAGCCCAGGGACCATATAAATGGCGGTGGTTGATTAAGGGGACCGGCCCGATCGATTTGAAGTTAATGGCGGCTTAAGTGGGATAGGAACTGTTCACTAAAGGCAAGCTAGCCGTGTCTTGCCGGCGAGGAGCAGGCCGGGGCTGATTTGACCGGGAGCCGTGTCGCCTGCCGCCCCGCGCGCCTGCATGCAACAATAATACGGGGGCCGTGGCTGCTAAATTTGCAAAGCCACCCGTCACATTAACTTAGCATGTTTTGCTCCTACGTCAATTGGCCAAAGAGTGGCTGGTCAAGCATTTCGGTTGGCACCCTCGCGGAAACCGGTGAGTTTCATCCTTTTTCTTTTTAACAGAACGGTAAAAGCTTTGTCGCTAATTTTTATTAGACGAAACAACCGTACAAAAAGCAAAACAAAAACCACAACTCTACATTTGACACAAACTTTTGTTGGCCCTTCTAGTTCTTGATAAGTTGCGTATAGTACATACATTTGACAAGTAGCTTATTGGTAGGGCACTAGTTGACCTATAGGTAGTAGCTACTTTATTTACCCACTATATGTATCCATCTCGCATTGCGCAAATCGAAGTCATTGACGTCCTGCAGTTTATCCTCTGGACTTGATAACCTCTCTCCCTCTCCTGATTTGAATTCCAAGGAAGACGGTCTCATAGGCATGGGATCCCCGCCAGATACTCCAGCGTCCCGCTGCCAATGAGTGCCTCGCGTCGCAGCTATGATTGATCCCATGATCTCGTGTAAACTAAAATAAACGACGTTCCGGAGAACAACTCGTCCCACGAACTTTTGTTAAACAAGTGTTTGTTGCGAGGAAAAACTGGGGCGTCGCAGACCCGGCCGGGAATGGACACTCTGAATTTTGGGCACCGGACCTGCGGACCACCGGTGGTGATGATGCTGAACGATGACTACACGGCCGTACGACTGTTATGGCGAATCGGATGTGGACGCTTGCTGACGAGACAAAGGCCGGGGGGCGCGTAGATTTGTATAAGAAGACATAGGGGCCTAGCTAGGGGCTGCAGGTTGATGTCCTGTCATTCTTAATCGACACAGAGTGATATATAGGCTCAGAGCTCATTATTAATTCTTAACGACGAGCGATCGACTAAGGTAGTCAGGTCGCCAGTGAACTGGTGCGTGCGGTCCTTGACACAGCCCGCATTTCAGTTGAGTGCGTTCTTACAAACGACGACAGCCAGTACATTCTTTGGTTTCATGGTCGCCTACGGTTCCTCATCGTCGTCGCTAGCTCTTCGTGTGTGCATTTGCGTAAAGCGAGTAGCTGTCTTGGCACCGCAGGTTCCCAGGTTGGCATCATCTCGCTGCTGGATAATATGCACGGATCTCGCAGGTCCGGCGTGATCTTGTAAGCCGGTCCAGGGACACGGCGGTGGCAGGCGACGGCGACCGCGGATTGCTGTCTGTCAAGGCCTGAAACCACGAGTCAGTACCAGTGCACTCTTGCTGTTCCGTGAAACTTTCTGCAGATTGGGCGTTGCACGGGTGTTGCGCTTTGACCATAGAGATGCTTTCGTGCACACGCTGCCCTCATGATTTGGACCGTAAGTTTATGTGTTTTTTTTTTCACTTTTTCAGGGATTTGATCACATGATCAGACAGGGTGTTCGCCGGTACAGACCAATTCAGTTGTGGGATACGGTGAGCGTTAATCAAACAGAACTTCTTAGTCCATTAAAGCCCACTGGACCTTCGATTGTTGCCACGAGTCTGGCCATGAAACGCAGGCCGGAGGCCTCAGTTGTTCATATAGCTTGGTGGGTTTACGGGCTAGTGTGGCCTAGTGTGGGCTGACGTCGTCCGGAGTAGGCTTATGGCACTCAACGTTATTATTTAACATTTTTACACATCTTTCGTATAGAAGAGTTCGCTTTTTATTTACGTTTTTGCACCACTATGCTCCTTATGATGAGTCTATAAAACTAGACCCACGATGCACATTTTTGAAAAAAAAAAAATCATAGGCTATGAACTTACATTGTACGTACCAACAAACTATATATGTATATTGCTACAAAACACTTTTACAGACTTGTCACGCATCAGAAGCATCTAAATTTGCTACAACATATTGTTAACGCATCATAAGTTACTACATGGTCTATAAGTTGATTTTTGTATGTTTTCAAAAATTTTAAAAATTGGTTGCCACTTCACTGGTATAAAAAGTTACATCAGTAACGCCCTCTATTTTTAATAGAGACGGCTGACATAGCACACCGACACTAGCATTGCTATAAATTAATTTTTAGAGACGGTTCCATTAATAAACCCGTCTCCAAAAATGTGTGATTTTCAGAGGCGGTTCTCTTAAGACAACCGTCTCTCCTAAGACATCCGTCTCCAAAAATGAATGATTTTCAGAGAGTTGCCTTAGGAGAGCCGCATCTGAAAATTGATTTTCAGAGACGGATCTTTTAAGAGCACCGGCTCTAAAATAACTACGCATGCATGCAGTCCGAAATTTTGGCTTTGGATTCCCTGTCTGCCTCTCACCGCGCGCATGTGTTACAAATTTTCAGACTTTGGATTCCTGGCTCCCTACTCAATCTCTCTTTCTCTCTTTGCTTTGGACGTGTGCATGGCCTTATCTTCAAGTTGCGTACGGCAGTTCTCAGCTCACTTATCGTTTGCACGCTCACCCTCATTCTCCCATCTCTCATTTCTCTTTCTTCTCCAGCTGCACGCGGTTCTCATCTCTCATCTCTCTTTTCTTCTCTAGGAGTAGGAGCGCATGCCATGGCCGAGCAGCGTTGGTACGGCATGACGCAAAGCCGAGCAGCGTTGGTACGGCATGACCGACTTGGGGGCTATGACCAAAGATGAGTTCGTGTTTTTCTTCTTCGTCATCTCATTGTCTTGTTCTTGGTCTTGATTTGCTACTTTTTTACTTGCAATGCTGCTCAATATTTCCTACTCAACAGCACATCCAGGTGCTCGTCGGTGTTGTGCCACCACCGCACGTGCTTCATGCTCACCGGTGGTACAACGCCGCCACAAAGTGCCTGCCTGCCATGCTCGCCGGTGGTCCGCAACACGAGCTCGCTGGTGTGACGCCGCCGCCGCACATGCCCACCCGCCATGCTCGACAGTGGTCCGCAACAGGAGCTCGCCGGTGTCGCGCCACCGCCGCCACGTGCTCACTGACGTACTGCAGCAGTGTGACACCGGCGAGCTCCTATTGCGGACCACTGGCGAGCATGGCGGCCGGCATGTGCGGCGGCGGCGTCACACCGGCGAGCCTTTTTTTAATATTAAAATTCATTTTATAGAGGCTGCTGTCTTAAGTCATCCACCTCTGAAGATATATCTTTAGAGGCGGCTATCTTAATGGAATCGCCTCTGAAGATCTATCTTTAGAGGCGACTGTCTTAATTTAACCGCTTATAAAAACCTATATATAAAGGCGGTTAAAAGCCTGTTTCTAGAATTGTCTCATCTTTACAGTCAATGGCATAGTGTCGGCCAGCCTGACCGTTGCCGAAGACATGATTTAACCGTCTCTATAGTAACTTTTTTGTACCAGTGTATACAACAAACTTACTACATAAGTTTTTATATAATAACTTATGTCTTTTTTTGCGAACAAAGTCGTAGCTTTTTATGATATAACATATAAAATGCTGCTTAAAGGGTTTTGGCCTTTTTAGCGGTTGAAACCCAGCAGATTTTGACTTATGTTCTCTTATAAATCACTACTGAATCTGCCAAACTCTATCGGCTTTTCAATCAGCTGAACAGGACCTATATCTATATTTTGCAAGAAACACCCGCCCTACATAGATTCAAATTCACAACTTGTGTTTTGGAACTCATGCGATTATTTTGATAATAATTTGCCTCCTTATTGTATTTATGGGTTAATTTAACCGTTGTCACTATTTTTACCCATGTAGTTGGCGCTGCTTTATGGTTTAAGACTGATTCGAAGGTTATGGCTATGGTCTACCCTGTTGACAGTCTTTTGTGATTTAGGGGTCATTTCAAGGGTAATATTTTTGTTTTTCCCAAGTTCATAGCTTGCTGCGTTTTGAAGTCACTCACTGCAATCTTAATTTATTTACAATGGTTTGCCGCAAAGTTGGCACCCTTTTTATTTAGGGTTCACTTCGATGGTAATAGCGATTATTCCACCCTAGTTGGGACTTGGGAGCTTGTTGTGGTTTGGGGCTGCTACGGGGATTTTGATATTGATTTGACCCTCGGTTGATATATAGCTTGTTATGTTTTGGGGCCACTATGACGATTTTTATAGAAGGGCGGCCCTGATGCAAGCGGTAGAGCTTTATCGCCGGTGACAAGAGGTTCAGGGTTCAAGCCTCAGCCTCTGCACATTTATGCAGGGATGACTGTTGACTATTTTTCCTTCCCCAGACCCCGCAGTGCGGGAGCCTATGGCACTGGGTACGCCCTTTATGACGATTTTTATAAGGTTTGTACTCAGTGTTTGCAGCATTCTGGTTTAGGATTGCTTCAAGGGTTGTAATCATGGTTTGTTCACCCTTGTTGATAGTCTTTTGTGATTTAGAGATCACTTCAAGGGTTAATTCAAATATGTTGCCCCTTCCTCCCGCCGCAACCCGCCTGCTCTTTTATTAGGTGTCCACGAACTGGCCTAAACAAAAGGAAAATGGACACAAAGACAACTCGGAAGTTCCTCACTGGACTAAGGGTTTTGAATACCTCTAAAATGCATATTTAGTTTTGCATATTAATCACAATAATATGATAAAGGAACTGATTTCTTAAAATTTCATTTTTATTCATTCAATTATATTTTTCTTATGGATAAGCTCACGTATATGCTAGTCAAAAATAAAGAGAAATAACATCACCCTCATTACAACAAAGCGATCTACCATTCCTCCCTTTTTTTTTTAAGTAATACCATTCCTCCCTTTGGGAAGGACAGCAGCACAGCTCGCAGCTGCTTGCACACTATCTACACTGTTCGCGCAAGCGCGGCGCAAATGGGCCACCGGAACGAACAAGCACGAATCGATCGTTCCCTCCAGTAGCTACTAGCTAGAAATCGTCGAGGCCAAAAGACTCCGACGACGAAGCGCTGAACAAGGGCGGCACGATCACAGATGAGGACACCTTGAATGATCCCTCCTCGGCGCATAGCAGCTCCGTGGTGTCGACGTTGTCGTCCACGCACCAAACCTCTCCGCCACCTCCAGGCACCGACGACAACGACGACGGTGGCGTCGCCTCGGTCCGCCTCGGCACCACGAAGCTCGGCTGCACCGCGTGCTTCACCACCTGCTGCACCACGGCCTCGGGCTCGGCCTGCTGTGCCGCCACCGCCACCGGCTGCTGCTGGCAGTGCCGGAACACCGCGGCGAGCGCGAACTGGTCGCCCACCCCCGCGCACGCCGTGGCCCTGCCCGCGGCGGCCGCCCGCGCCATCACGTGCTGCAGGTTCTTGCTCAGCCTGGCCCTGGCCGCCCCGCCCGGACCGCCGTGCCGCGTGGCGCGGTCCCGGTCCGCGAAGTTGGTGCGCGTGTTCTCCCCGCGCAGCGCGCGTGCCGCCTCGTCGTAGGCGCGCGCCGCCTCGTCGGCCGTGTCGAACGTGCCAAGCCACAGGCGCACGCGCTGCGCCGAGTCCTTGATCTCCCCGACCCACCGCCCCGACGGCCGCTGCCGGACGCCAACGAAGCGGCGCCCGCGGGACGCCGCGGTGGCACTAGCTGCTGTCCTGCCGCTGTCCTGTGCCGCCGCCATGACCCCGCGCGCGTCCTTGTTGAATATTTATCGAGTTGGATTGTTGGAGCTAGCTTGCTCGCCTCCTGGTGCTTAGGTAGATGTCTAGCTAGCTTGACCGATTTCACACTCACCTACTATATACTGTGAGTATATATATACTGCTGCAGAACAGCATGCGCCGATCGAAGTCCATCAAAGAGTGGGAAGGCATCTGCAGCCGAGCTAAATCTCCTTCGATCCATTTGTCGTTTCCGCGGTTCGTATGCGCGTAACGCCTTGCAACGAGCTAGTAGCTCCTGGTCGGACTGGCGTGATACGGACGTGCTCCTGGCTCTCGAGATTTAACTAGTTCACCGTGTGCAATTATTGGCCATTTGGATGCCAACAGAATGTTGTTTAGCGCTCCCAAATCTGGTTATTTAACGTAGACATGATTGCCCACTCGTGTTCTGGGGATTGTTTTAGCGCCCAACTTGCGCTGAGCTCGACGAAAGTGAAGCTTTGTCGTCTCGCAGAGTTAGATGCGCCGGGAGAACTAAACACCGATCTTAGGCCGTTCTGTGTCATATGATATTGGCATATAAAGAGTGATGATCCGTTAGCGAGCTAGGAGAGCTTCCATCGTCATCCGTAGAATTCCTACGTGGTTGTTGTCATCTGCTGCTTGCTGTCCAGCTGCCAAGTGTGCGGTGAACCTGGCATCGCACCTGTCGACATGGCAAGTACCATCCATATCATTATCGCTGCCGGAGTACAAAATACGCCTTACCGATTGTGGTGAGATCATGCAGAATATACTTTGTGAGTCATGCCGACTAATGATCGTCTAATAATATGTATCACTGAGCAGAACTACGAGGATAAACAGTATAATCCTATCTTATATTACTACCAATTAGAAATTCATTCTCACCGGAACGCACTAGAAAAACAATAAATTTTAAATGTTTCCATAGTAAACATAAACTTTAATTTGGTGGACTCCAATCGATCATCTTCGTCAATAAAAGTTGGATCTATTCTGTTTTACTAAAAGAATTACCCACCTTTATTTAAATTGATAATGGATTAGTTGCTAGTTCTTTCTAGTTTCCCTGTTTGGATCCTCGTGAGCTAATAACTAGTCCATAGGATCCAAATAGACCCTTATTCTAAAACATCATATTTACCATTACTAATAGACTTACCACCCATTCCATTATCGATTGGCCTACATCATGTCGGCCCAAGAAAAAGGAAGGGACTAGGAATTCTTGATTTGGAACGCTTCTTCGGAGCACTTCGTTTACAATGGCTATGATTCCAATGGTGCCAAAAGGAAAGTGCATGGACCAAATTAGAACTACTGTGTAACAGCTGAGACAAGGACTTTTTCGCCGCATCGACGATAGTAGCACTTGGTGATGGTAAAATGGCTAAATTCTAGACTTCTTCTTGGGCACAAGGAAGAGCACCGAAGATCTTTGCACCAACATTATTTGAAAAATCCCCAAGAGGAAGAATATAATGGTACAAAACGCCATACAAGACAATATATGAGTGTGTAAGTGCGTGGGATGCGGTAAATCAAATTCAGCTTAATACCGAGAGGGAGGACAATATAGTACGGCGATGGACGACAAATGGTGAATTTACATCCAAGAGCGCATACCGGATTCAATTTGAAGGATCATACACCAAATAGCAGATCGTGCTGATATGGAAGGCCAAGGCCGAACCGAAATGTGGATTTTTTGCTTGCACTTTGCTACATAAGATGACCCTAGCTCATGGCGAACAACCTGATAAAGAGAATCCCACACACTTATGCAAGGATTGTCCATTCACGAAACAAGTATGGTCCACCGTGAAAGCTTGGTTTGGTCTTACAATAATCAACACATTTGGTGATAGTGGATTGTTGCATGGCTACTGGCACAAATGCAGGCGGCCAATTGAAAGATCTCATAGAAAAACTTCGATGGACTCATGATATTTCTTTTGTTGGAATATCTAGAAAGAAAGAAATAGAAGAACCTTCTAAAGGAAAAACTTACAACCACGAGAGGTGGCATACTTATGCAAAGAGGAGATCGAACAATTCCGGTTTTGGCAACAAATTCATTGCAGAAAATCATCAGTAGCGTTTTCCGTCTTTTCTTTTCTTTCTTTTCCTTGAGTAGAGTGGTAATTTTGGTTTGCATATTTTAATAGAGCTGGAGCCTGGTAGGGTTTGTAATTTTGTTGTAACTTTTTTCCCCCTTTCTATCACCTAATAAAAATTTGGCAGGGATAACTCCCGTACCTCCTGAGCGCCTCTCTCTTGGGGGGCAACTCGGGAGGCCCCCAGCACCGCCGTCGAACCACCACCTCCTACCGGCCCTCCTCCGGCCGCCGCCACCGCCCTCTTGTGCACGACGACGGCGGCCCAAAATCCGGAGCAGGTTGCTCCCCATCTTCCTCCCTCTCGCACCTTCTCCGATCTACACTGCCTCCTTCTTCTCCGATAGATCGACGGCGGCAGCGGTCGCTGGTCGGATCCTGGCCCTTGTGGGCCGAATCCAACGTGGTGGCGCGGGTCCTTCCTTCGGCAATGGGCGCGCCCGGCCTCCCTCTTCGACGGGTAACCCTAGCGGCGGTGTCTGGACTCCTCGATGGGTAACCCTAGCGGCGGGCGGCCGGTCCCGGGGTCGCGGCTCCGGTGGCCGGAACGGCGGTGGACGACCAGATCCAAGCCCTTGGGAGCCGGATCTGGCAGGTGAAGGGCTCGGGCACTTATCTAGTAGCGCTGCTCCTACGGTCGGCCGGGAGCCTGCACGCTCTTTCACGGGGCAGCAGATTGGGTGAAATCTTGCTTGGCATCTTACGCCGGGCAGTGGCGGTGGCACTGAATGTGCCACTCACCTTGTTGAAGGCGTCGTCGAAGCTGTTGCGCCCGTGGGCGTTCAACAACTGGGTGAAAACCTTGCCTGGTGTCTCCGGGCCGGCGGCAGTGGTGCAGTTGACTCATCGTCGAAGTTGTTCTTCGTCAGGGCAGGGAGTCCATACCACGTGTCACTCTGCTACGATCAAGTCGGAGATGGTGTTCGATGGCGTAACAGCTCGGTGTTGGTGGGCAGGATATCTGCACCAAGTGCTTTGTGATGTTGCCTTGGAAGAAACATCCAATCTTTAGTGGTGGTCGGTGTCTGGCGTTTTTAGTACTTGTTTAAGGTCTGACAAACGTGTTTTGGCGGTTTTGTCTTGACGTTGGTGATCGTATTCCAGAGGAGTTGACGTCAAGGAGCAAAACTGTTTATCGCGTAGGACTACTCGAGCCCCATGTTGGGGATGTAATTCATTGTGTCAGTTTTCTTCCTTTTATTTTCCCTGTTGTAATAATTTGGCATGTTCTACCAACGGGTAGATGAAGCCGAATAGTTTCTATTCTTTATTAAAAAATAAAAATTTGGCAAAAGCCTTTTATCGCCTTTAAAAAAATTACTAACTAGATGTTCGAACTGTACAGTGGGAAATGTCTAGGTGCTATCCGGTTATTTCGGGCCCTCTTAATAACCAGATTTTGGTTTCTATGCGAAAACGAATATCTACCACGTGTGTGTACATATGCACAAACACACACATGCGCAGACACATACACCTGCGGAGGCGCGCGCGCGCGCGCACGCCCGCACACACATCGACACACGACACCCACACACAGACACACCGACACGGCCACAGAGACACCACATACGCATACGCATAAGGACACACGCAGACACCCACACCGACATGCACATGCCAAAGACACCACATGCGCATGCACACAGACACACACACTGGCACCCGCGGTGATCATGCTCGCAACCTTCTTGACCTTGAGGGACAGCGCGGCCGTCGCCGTCACCGGAGTCGATGTGGACAAGGCGCATTTGGGGTTAGGGTTCATGGAGACAGAGAGGAGAGAAGGAGGAAGGGTTGGAGGCGGCTTGAAAGCCTATACCTGAGGCGCTGAGTCGACCTACGCCGTGGTCAGAGTCTCGGCGTTAACTGAAGCAACGGCGAGGTCTTTGGGGCCTATCATATGTGGCTAAGACGACAAACGACTTTACTTACGTGGCACGACGCCAAGCAACATACCTCGTCACTTCATGTCACGCCGAGTTTTAGTCTATTCCTAGAAAACATTTCGTCAAGGCTCTATTTGTAAAAAATGTTTTTTCATAAAAAAGATCCAAAATGCAAAAAAATCACGCGAGTCATGGCTGTCCACGCCTTTCTACCTCTTTGCATGCAGACCGCACCTGGGAGACAGCATGAGCAACATGAGAGATTGGACGGCAGATCCAGTAGCACATGACGATAAACTGCGCAGCACATGATAAATCCGACGGCTAGAATTAGGTTATTAGATGGACAAGAAACAACTAGTTGTCTTTTAGCATTTCTCTATAAAAATAATCTACCCTATTAATACACTATTTTTTCTTTCCTATGTCCACACAAGAAAAAGTCCCCCCGCTAAGATGTCACCTCTAAGTCCACCCAAAAAGTGTACTCAGAAAATCCACATATTTAAATTCATAATATTCGATGAGGGCTGCATGACGTGGGTGTGGGAGAGAATAAAAAGATTTGATACACCAAATCTAGGCCCTCGATTATGTGCTCATTACATAATCGAGGGCCTAGATTGGGTGTATCAAATCTTCTCATTCTCCCCCACCCACGTCATGCAGTCCCCACCGAATATTAGGAACGCCGCCAAAAATCACGGAACCATGCTCCTTGCTCCGTCCCTCTCGGTCGCTTGAATTTCAAACACGCGGACGAGGAGGCGGCCCGGTGTGGTCCATGGACGGAGGTGGAGACGCTGCTGCTCCTGCCGCGGTCGTCGTCTTCTGTGGCCAAGATCCTCTCCATCTCAGCCATGCCGACGACGTGCTAGGAGGAGGCGCTCGTCGAGACGCATCGCGTGAGCATTCGGTAGGCGCGGTCGGCGAGGTGGTCGCGAGAGAGATCAGGTACGCCTATATACTCCGCGAGGTGGTCGCGAGAGAGGAGATCAGGTACGCCTATATACTCCGATCGTCAAACATATTGCCGCCGTATATATGTTCCATGCCCAGCTCCTGTCTTTGTTCTGAGAATCGCATCTGAACACATGCGTACATCTAACTGCGTATATACGTATAGATGCGTATAGTATATATGAAACTTTTTATCTGTACTTTTTTATCATAGTATATATGAAACTACAAATTGCGGATTTTTGTTTTCCAAAGTACTAGATGTCACTTGTCGAGGCGGTTCAGATGTTCAGAGATGTAGCAAGTAGGGTAGAAAATATTTTCATCTTCACATTCAGAGGTTCAGATTAGCATTTAGGACGTTTAGAGATGTTAGCATTTAGGACGAATATGCTGTCTACTTGTCCAAAGAATACCTGATTTAGTAGCAGGATAAATTGAAAGAGCGAAATCATCTTTTTGCCGCTAAAAATGTATTGTTTTCTTTTTCTGATCATTCTTACTACAGTTCAATTGATACTCCCATTTTAGGATTCCCATTGAGATGGTTCAGTTCCCATTGAGATATAAGCAAACCATATATGAGAATTTTATAATTGTTTGCTACTCACACTCACAGACATCAACAGCACGACCCACAGGTGGGGTGGAGCTGTACTGATCTGCAGATGATTTTGCCGTGTGGAAGTAGAAATAACATTTATCAGGTTTATCATATAGGTTTTCTTTTAAAATGTTCCCCTATGCAACAGTAAATTGTCTCTCCATTTGGTTTTGTAAAAAATGGAAATCTTCGGATTGCTATTGACCTACCTTGGTATTTTAGGTTGGATTATATGTTTGAAAATAACATGTGTATCCTTAAATGAAACCGTTGCGTTAGCACGGGCATTATACTAGTAAATATAGAAACGAAAAAATGGTAGTGTTGGGGCCAACTTGGGCCTTTTTTAAAGCTGAATCCACTATTAGGAAGCGTGGTCTGATCCAAATCGGCCCTTGACATGTTAAGTGGGATTACGCTAGCCTAAGTAGGCCCACATACAGCCCATATTCGGTTACAAGCTATAGCCCAATAGCAAAACACAGCTCGACGGCAACGGGTACAGGCTTTTGCAGAAGAGCCAGGATAATGTTGGCGAGGCTGGCCTGGCCCGGCAAGGGAAGAAGAGAAGGCAACTCTTAAGGGCGATCGTACCATACTACCAAGCGCTCCCATCCGTCTGCGTTCTCTCGTGCTAGGCCCCCTCTCGCTCTCGACGACTGTCGGGGCGCCGCCGCCGGCGACGCCGCGGCACTAAGCCAGGTGCTTAGGCTTTAGTTGGCCTCTTCGCCGGCGAGGAGTACCCACCAGGTACTTCCACCCCTTCCCTTCCCTTCCCTTCAAGCTGAGCACCGAAACCCTAACGGCCTAACCTAAAGCGTTCGCTCGTGCTCAGCCCCCTCTCGCTCTCGACGACTGGCGGGCCGCCGCCGCCGCCGCCGCCGCCGCCCTAACCCAGGTGCTGAGGCTCTAGTTGGTCTCTTCTCCGGCGACGAGTACCCACCAGGTACTTCCACCCCTTCCCTTCCATTCCCTTCAAGCTGAGCACCGAAACCCTAACGGCCTAACCTAAAGCTATTAGCTATTTGACAAGCCTCCAAACTTCAAAGTTTTTGCAAAAATTATTGGGGTCCCTGCACTGGATCAGCGCCTGTTCCTAAGGAATGCCTAGAATTCTCGTGGCTGCATATGAGACCACGGTGGGGACTATCTTTTGGTTTTAGCTATATCTGATCTGTAGGAGCAATAAACTGGGTTCGATTCTATCTTATCCAACTCATGAATGTGCTAAATTAGTATATCGCAATAATCTGGTGGAGGAGTGGCTTGTTCCACCATCAAGATTGCGGAGTATTTTAGACACTGAATGTAATCATGATGATGATGAATGAATGAAGCTCGGGTTGTTCTAAAAAAATGCTTGCTGACAAATGGGGAAGGGGTCGGATTCCTTTAACCAAAGAAAGGTTGTTACCTTTTTTTCGCAGGGAAGTCAAGGGTGGCTAGGCAAGGCAAAGCGCCAAGCACCTAGATTTTCCGTTACTCCTCGTATTGTTAGTGAGCACGTGGCAATGAGAGTTTTTATTGCAGGGAAGCCAAGGGCGGCTAAGACAAGTCAAAGCGCTAAACACGAGTTTCCTTTACTCCTCGTATTGTTAGCGAGCACGTGGCAATGAGAGTTTTTAAGTTAGCTGTTGCAGCTCTTATCCAATAGCTTATTTGTTCTCGACGTGTCATGTCCTATAATCAATCTTTGTTTTTCCATACTTTGGACGTATTGTTAGATAGCGAGCACGTGCCAATGAGAGTTTTTAAGTTGGCTTTTGAAGCTCTTATCCAATAGCTTATTTATTCCCCACGTGTTCTATAATCAATCCTGTTTTTCCATACTTTGGACGGTTTACAGCTTGTGATCTCTGGAGGTGCTCTTCCTACTCTTCTTTGTTGGTATTTTGATGGTAGTTTGATGGCCAGTAATATGCAGGCTTCTGGGCCGCCTCAGGTAACTGCTGTCACATGATGTAAATATTATTGTCATGTCATCTGTAGTGTACATGGTGCTAATCACCTTTATTGTCTTACAAGCAGCCTCCCAGGCCTCCCATGATGGGTTCTAGTGCCCAGCCACAAAATCTTGGACCACCAATGCCTATGCAGGTAAACTAAATTTTAGATTTTTTTTTGTTTTTTTCCACATCTGTTGCTTCCTGAATTCTAGGCTATGTTTCTAATGTTGCTCCTTATGCTCCACTTTCAGTTTAGGCCAGTGGTTCCTTCTCAGCAGCCTCCTCAGTTCATGCCACCAGCAACACAGCAGTTTCGTCCTGTTGGTCAGCCTATGGCGGGGGCTAACATTGGCATGCCTGGGCAAATGCCACATTTTCCACCACCCGGGCAGCACTTGCCTCACTCAAATCAAGTTCCACCTGCATCACAAGGGGTTCCCATGGTATATCAGCCAGCTAGACCAATGTCATCAGCACCTATGCAGCCACAGCAACAAACTGCATATCCTGGGGGCCATTTGCCCACCATGGGTGCCCCTATGCAACCCCCGACCTATACAGTTAATCCTTTTAGTCACTCTTTGCGAGTTAATTGTTTCTGTATCATGTCTGTTATTAGTCTCAGGCTAAGCTACTAACTTGTTAACTTTGACATTTCAGTATCAACCAACATCGATTCCTCCTGTAGTGCAACCCTGGGGTACAGCCCCTGGACAGAATGCACCACATGTGCCTCCTCTAGTTCAGTCTGGGCACCAGCAGGTGTCAGCTCCAACAACTTTGCCTTCAGTAAGTATTGCCAGACCTATGATTCATCACCTGATTTTTGTCTAATTTTGTAATCTCTGCTGCATCAATTGTTTTTGTTTACTATACAATATTTATTGTTGACTTTGGAATAACTGAGTTTGCAAATGAAAAGGTCAACTTGTCTGAACCTAGCTCTTCAGACTGGCAGGAGCACACTGCAGCCGAGGGGAAAAAGTTAGTATTTTTTTATAATTCCTTTCTGTTATTAACTTTCATAACAAGCTCTTGTAATTTAAGTATTTCATGTTTTGGTTTTCTCTTTATTTGGTTTGCTTTAATTTTTCCCTTTCATTTTCTAGGTACTACTACAATAAGAAGACAAGGCAATCAAGTTGGGAGAAACCAGTTGAGTTGATGACACCTTTGGAGGTTAGTGTGATGTTTGCTTTACTCATTCAGCTTAGCCATATGATTTTGATCTGTTTAGCTAGCCCTATGCTTGTGCCTGATGTCATCTTTCACTACTAAATTCCCAATGTGCTTCAGTGCATAAATTCATGCACAGTCTTTGTTCTTTTGTGTTATTTTGTGCATCTATGTATTTAATGGGTTTAATTAATTTTATCAGAGGGCTGATGCCTCAACCGAATGGAAAGAATTTACTACTCCAGAAGGACGAAAGTAAGTTTATATTGGAATTAAGTGCGAATTGAGATCTTTTTATTTATATGTCAATATGTCAATGGATCCTCCATTTTCTCTCTGTATTTTGACGGTTCTATTGTTGAAGGTACTATTTCAACAAAGTGACCAAGCAATCAAAATGGACTATTCCTGATGAGTTAAAGGTTTTCTTCTCGCTCTTCTTTTCTCCATCTATATTTTTTTAATTAAGATTACATTATTGCTGCAATTATTTTCTCTCTCTCTCTCAGGTTGCACGTGAATTGGCAAAGAAGGCATCAAATCAACAATCTGATCGAGAATCAGGAATAGCTGCTAGTGCTCTTGTTGGATCTGCTGCCTCTGAACCTTCTACTATACCTGCTAATCAGTTGTCATCTGCTGTGAGTATAATTGCTCCCAGCTCACATGATGGGTCATCAAATTCTGTTCCTCCAGGTGCGGCCCCGTCGCACAATGTGGAGAACACTTCCAGTTCAATTGTTGGCATGCAAAATGGTGGTCCAAGTACTGCTATTCCTGCTTCAACAAGCACAGAAGTTCCACTAGTTGCAACAGATGCAGGAGCCAGCAGGTTTTCTCACCTGTTTACCAGTTTTCATCCTGTAGTATATTCTCAAATGCTTGCCAAATGCCAATATGCTTATTTGTTGTACATTGCAGAAACAACAATGAAAATTCATCTCTGACCATGGCTGACAAAGGGGATGGTACATCCACTGAAGATTTGGAGGTATGTTTGATTTATTCATGTTTTTTTAACAATATGCTTTATGTGTGTTGTTTGTTTCTTAAGATTTGCAAGTGCTTCGTAATTGATGTGTTTATGCTCCTTTGCTAAATCTTGTCCAAGTCAGTGACCCCACATTGTAACAATTTGTCTCTGGTTGTCTTTTTGTTACAAACTTTGCAGTTTTTGCACCATTTCAATTTGTATGTGAATATCCTTGTCAACATCCTTGTGGAGCTTGTTTTTACATGTCTTTTAGCTCTGCATTTGTTTCCTTTTAGCACTGCTTTGTTTTCCCCCTCTGTAACTGAATACTGACGTTGCTTCAACATGCTACTCTGTAGGAGGCCAAAAAGACCATGCCAGTTGCAGGGAAGATTAATGTCACTCCACTGGAGGAGAAAACAAGTGAAGAAGAACCTGTTGTCTACGCCACTAAGACGGTGAGATGGCTTGAAAGAAGCAAATTATAAATTGGATGTTTGCCCATGACTTGGCAGCCTCATTTATATTGTTGATTTGTAGGAAGCAAAAAATGCGTTCAAGTCCCTGCTTGAGTCAGTAAATGTCGAGTCTGATTGGACATGGGATCAGGTATGGAACTCGTCTCTACTTAACATCAACCGATGAAACATGTAACACTGTTATAACATTTTCAGACTATGAGAGTCATCATAAATGACAAAAGATATGGTGCTTTGAAAACTCTTGGAGAGAGAAAGCAAGCTTTCAATGAGGTCAGTGTTTGTTTCTTATAAGATCCTGACCACCCTTAGCAGTATCCCCATTCAAAAATAAAACCTTAGCAGTATCCTCTCCTCCAGATCTTTGTAGTAAAATGTTTCACTGAGGCCCAGGTATTATGATTTTATTTGTACAGTACTTGAACCAGCGTAAAAAGTTCGAAGCCGAAGAAAAACGTGTGAAACAGAGGAAAGCACGTGATGATTTCCTTGCAATGCTGGAAGTAAGCTAGTTCTACTATAGTAAGGTTTCTCCGTTTTGTTACTCTATATGTACTTTGTTAGTGAATGCCTTCTGTTTTTATTCAGGAATGCAAGGAGCTTACATCATTGACAAGATGGAGGTATACCTCCAATTCTAGTATTTTCTTTGTATATAGCATCCACAAGCTCAGCTGTGGGTTTTTTTTCCTAAAATTTCACCAGAAAATTGGAGTTTCTGTGTGATATTATTGATGTTTTGATGTCTTTTCTTTGTTGGAGTCGCACTTACTTTTTGTGTTCATCGTGCAGCAAAGCAATACTTATGTTTGAAGATGATGAAAGGTTCAAAGCGGTTGAGCGTCCAAGGGAGCGTGAAGATTTATTTGAGAACTATCTTGTGGAACTGCATAAGAAGGTCATTAGATATTAAACTTTTTGCTGCAATTGATCAATGGTGTTATGTCTACAGACTTCTCCTTTTTTAATGGAAAAATTACTTTTTTTCCTTTTGATTTTTTTTGTGGAATCACAATTAGTCTTGAAGCTATTTGTTTCTTTTATACTTCTCATAAGCACTTTATTCAGTGCCGTTCACTTGAGAGAACAACTTCATTACATGGCCTTTTTATGGGCATAGCCGTCAGCATGACCTAAATCCATCCATGGCCTTTGTGGCATTACAGCCAAGAGGGTATTGAATGAGAAAGTTTGAACCCCTTCCATCCTGTAAACTTTCTAGTAAGATAAAATTTAGGGCATATTTTGATGCTGTCCATAACTTGTACAATTTCACAAGGTAAGGGACGCCACAGCTTCTTAGGCGGGTGTTTGGTTCCCAATAACTGTGGCTTGCTTTTTTAGCTCAATGGCAAATATTTTGTCGTCACACATGTGCCAAGCATTGCCTAAGGTGTGGTGAGCTGCTACATTTGTTGCTGGCCACACCTTTTTAGCTTATTACTCCACGTATCAGGCTCACTCACGTGCCAAACATTTCCTAAGGTGTGGTAGAGCGAAGTGTTATTCACACCATAGGCATAATTTGGCAAGTATGTCAAGGTGTGTATCAAAATAAGTTGCACTAGCGTTAGGATTGTGTTTCAAGCACCTATGTTAGTTTTTTAACAATGGAGTTTTAGCTTCAGAAATGCCACATGTTCACCATAAACCACTGATGATACGGTTTACGTCATTGTACTTTATGCTGTGCTTGATCTAATACATACCATACTGTAGGAAAAAGCCAAGGCTGCTGAAGAACACAAAAGATATGTAGCAGAATACAGAGCTTTTCTAGAATCATGTGACTTCATCAAGGTTATTTCTTTGATTTCTCATTAGTCAACCTATTTATACTGAAGCTCTACAAATGAGTAATTTTTTTTCATTATTGCAGGCAACTACTCAATGGAGAAAAGTTCAGGAACGTCTGGAAGATGATGAACGCTATTCCCGACTCGAGAAGATTGATCGCTTGGATATTTTTCAAGTAATTATTTTCCTGCCCTTCTGTCAACTGTTGCTGTTTTGTGGTTCATGTTCTCAATTATACATTTTGTATATTGCAGGAGTACATACGGCACCTGGAGAAAGAAGAGGAAGAGCAGAAGCGGATACAAAAGGTATTACATTGCTATTCCTCGTCTAGAATCTAGCCGTATTACTTTTTCCAACCTATAGATGAAAATTAAGCTAATGTTCACATACAGGATCAAGTGAGAAGACAAGAGAGGAAAAACCGTGATGGGTTCCGTGAAATGTTGAAAGAACATGTTGCTGATGGTACACTTAATGCAAGAACTCGGTGGCGTGATTACTGTGTACAGGTTGTTGAAATATTTATTTTCAGATATAAGAGTTTTTTTAAAAAAAATGCTTTTCCTGATTCTTTACATTTTTCAATTCACAGATAAAAGATTCAGAGTCTTACTTGGCTGTAGCCTCAAACACATCTGGCTCCACACCAAAAGAGTTATTTGATGACGAGATCGAGGAACTTGACAAAAAGGTTATCTTAATTTTTTTTCATTTTGTATGATCTTTTCTATAATCATGCACATACTTGTGAACTTTGGTTGAAACACCTAAACTTTATGTATTGTCCCTAATTACTATTATGGACTCATGTTCACTTGGATAAGGCTGCCCAGTCCACTACTTTCAATGATTGCAAGATTGATGTTAATTTTAGCTGATATTTTCTCAATCTGAATTAGTATTCAAGGAATAGTTGTGTTGTTGCTTTTGCTGTACCTGAGCTTAACCAGCGTTAAATCATCTTGTTGAATATGAGGATGGGAATGGAAAGAGCGGCCAAAAGGTTGTGAAGATATCATATTCCGAGTCTCTGGTTCGGTTGATCCGTTGATGGCTGATTGTGGTTGGCTGTTAAGGCTGAAATCACAGATGAGAGGGATAGATATAGAGGGGGAATTAGGTGATTGGTTCTTGCTTCAGATACATGCCATACGCCCCAACACACAAAGCTGTCTGACTCCTAACAACCTAATCCAACATGCTAATCTTATCAACTAGTTTAGTCCTACATGTGAGGTCTAATAACAAGTAATCTTATCTCTTTTTGATATGTGATGCAAGGCTTGTCCATTGACATGCTGGCCTATGGATCCTTAATCCATCACATCAGATATGGAGGACAAGAGAGAGAAAAAAAGGGAAGGGTATTTGAAATAGACATGCCTTGATTGATAGATATTACCACTTTATATTAGGAATCTAGACTTTTTTCAAGTAGGGAAATTGACTGGTGACCAGGGCCCCCAAATCACCTTCAATGAAAACATATGATGAATCCATGATGTTGCAAAATGCAAATGTTTAAAGTTCCATAAGAATCATTCAGTACGCATAAACTTGTTAAAAAGAAAAAGGGGTACTGTCAGCACATGATGAACATGGCAGATTTGTTATACTGATTTCATTTGAAAAGCTATCTTTATATTTGTGATGCTTATGGTTTGCTGATATACTCTTGTACAGTATCAAGAAGACAAGACCCAAATCAAAGAAGCGGTGAAATCTGGAAAGGTATGGTTTTTTGTGTATAATCATGACATTTAGCTTCTCGCAGAAAATAATGTACACATTGATTTACCTATGTGTACACCATAAAGTCGCCGTATTTATGATTTGCACATCCCTCTTCCAGATTCCTATGACAACTTCATGGACATTAGAGGAATTCCAAACTGCTATTCTGGAGGATGACGCACTTAAAGGAATATCGACCATCAACGTCAAGGTGTCATATTGACTCGAATTTCTATTGATATCTAAATATGTTATCAAACTGTTGCATTTTTCTAGATTGTTGTTTTACTTTGCTCGATTGGTTGCAGCTTATCTATGATGATCAGCTTGAAAGGCTCAGGGAGAAAGAGCAAAAGGAGGCTAAGAAGAGACAGCGGTTGGGTGAAAATTTTTCAGATCTTTTGTATTCAATCAAGGTATTGCAGCTAACTGTATGCATGTTACATTAATTATTTGCCATTGCTTACATTTGCTTGGTCTTGCTATGCATGGTAACAAGGGTTTTCACGACAGAAAAGTAAATTTGGATAGAATTCCTGGGATATTGGCATCCAATGACACTTTTCTTGAGGATCACCAGCTTAATTTCTAAGTGCTAGTTGCATGTAGCATTAATTTGCATTTGTGTAATTGTCAATAATTAGTATGGGTATGTTTGTTTATCACCCATGGTGCCTAGTACTAGTGTAAAGGTTGTGCAATGTTGAAAAAATCAACGTGGATGAGTGCCAAATGCAAAAGGAAGAGAATCCTTTGCTCACCTTCCCCAAAAGGAAGGCAAGGCAAGAGAACCAAACTTGTGTCCACCTCGGCACCTCCACCCTTGCCTTGCTGGGCAGGTTTAGGCAATGGATTCAAATTCAAGGATGACCTATGCCTTTTATGGGGAACCACAGTGGTAAAATATCAGGAAGAATGACTATGACTTGCTACTTATCAGCTTATGATGTGCTTCTTTATATGATAATCCATAGCTCTTTGATATATAGTAAGTGGATTTAGTTGAACTAGTAAATGCTATCTGTACTTGTTGAATGCAAAGATAACACAGAATTATTAAGCCTTCCCAAATGTGTTTACTTTGAAAATGCAAATCTTATAGGTACTTCTTTCCTGTAGCATCACTTGTTATTATTTGGTAACTGATTTTGCATCAGCTACTCGACTGTTGGTATTTTTCTCAGTATCAGTCCTAATCTGAGATGTTTTGGTACTGGAGTTTGCCTAAACTGGGGAAAATGGTCTTCATCTGTTTTAGATTCACATTTACGACCTGCATATTGTTGAAGTTTATTTGCTCTGGGCATATTGAATATTCATTAGTAGACTCTTCATTGATAGTACAGAGACCATACCATCTCTGTGACTCTGTCCAAGCATACAATATTTGGATTGCAAAATCTTTTATTTCCAGTGCTAATCTGAGTACATTCTGAGTTCCCTTGCAACTGCATGCATGTTTAGTCCAGTGTTCTGTGTTCGATGGGTATGGTATTATAGTGAGATAATTTGTCAGACTATTATTCTGGATATCAGGATATGCCATGCTTTTGGTGTGATTGATTTGTGTTTCTTCGAAACATTGTAGGAAATATCAGCTTCTTCAACCTGGGATGATTCTAAACAGCTTTTTGAGGATAGCCAAGAGTTCAGGTAACGACAAATGTCAATTATCCTTATAATCATTTTAAGAACAGACATGCATGTGCCTGACTAGGGTTGGAAAACAAAAAACAGTTTACTAGTCTTGCCTATTAGCTGAATATAGTACACCCTCTGTCCGCAAAAAATGCAATTATGGTATCTGCGCCGGTCAATGGAACTAGTTTGACTAAGTTTATAGTAAATAGTATTATCATTTATGTCTCTAAATTAATTTATTTTGATAATATATTCTATAACTATTCTAATGGTACTCATTGTATCAAGAATGTTTGTAACTTTTTATATAAATTTAGTCAAAGCTCAGACTTCGAAATCCTAGAATTGCATTCTTTGTGGATAGTGATAGTACACAGAATATATCAGTAGTGGTAACAGTCAAATTAATTGAGCACATGAGTTGTTACTTTTAAAAAAAATATTCTGGCCCAATTAAAAATGAGTATGCTCCAATTCTTTAATATCGTGGCATTGGATTCTCAGATGTAACTACAGGTTTCGTTTGTTTAGACTATTTGGGGTCCTCATATAAATAAAGATTAGTGTGTCTGGTATAGTGCACAATTCATTTAATTGAAGCTGAACAATGATTGTATTGGACTAGAAATAATTTTGTATAGAAATATGTCATGCAAAATGTTGATTTAAGCCTCGGAGATGATGAATTGTGTCATTGATGTTTGAACTGCTGTATGATAGGGACTGGTATCTGATTTTCCTCATTATTTTTATGGAGTGAGTGATTCTTATGTTGGCTTTGTTGCATCAGGGCCTTGGACAGTGAGACTTATGCTAGAGAGCTTTTTGAAGAGTGTGTTGTCCACCTGAAAGAAAGGTTAAAAGAAAAAGAGCGTTTGAGGGAGGAAGAAAAGGTAAATGGTCGTATTATTGTCTTTTATTATCTATATCTGCTGTCTTCATAGCTTTGTTTAAGAGTTTATGCTGTTTTATATTTTGTGCTATTTCATGACTGCGCATGCACAATTGGTATTTAGTGTGAATGGTAAATACCATGTGTTTATTACTTGTGTTGCTTACCAGAGGTGGAAAAAAGTGTGATCCAACCTACCTGAGCGAGAATAGCCAATTTCTTTGCTGATTAGCTCTTTTGGTTTAGTTCTGTTTCACTTCGGAGACCTGTATGCAGGATTATTATGGCTTCCATGCCTTTTAACCTATACTCAACATGTTTGTAGCTATCATGTACACCCAGTCCTTGATAATATTAAATTCAAAAGCACTAGTATTTTAAGCTACTTTATTTTAAATAATATAAGTTGTGATTCACATCTGTATGTTACTCCCTCTGTTCCATAAGTCGTGTTGGCTTTCTAGGTGCATAGCCTTATCTAATAAAACTATGTATCTTAACAAACCAGAATGACTTATAATTTGGAATAGAGGGAATATGATTTGTATGTGTCAAGATTAAGCCAAACTAAGCATTTGTGCTTTGATTTGGTTTGAGACAAGCACAATGCCAAGATTTCAAATATGGTTAATGTTTTTATGAGAACCAACTGAACTAGTCACCAATTTATCGTCAACATTACCTGCAATTCTTGCAGCATATGGTAGTTTCTATTAGTTTTTTCTTTTCATTTCTCTTTTTCACCCCTGAAACGTTTCCTCTTATATTAGGCAAAAAGAGAGAAGGAGCGTGAGGAGAAAGAGAAGAAGAAAGAGAAAGAGAAAGAAAGGAAGGACAAAGAACGCAAAGAAAAAGAAAGAGACCACCGGGAGAAGGAGAGAGAAAAGGAAAAACGGAAGGATCGATCAAGGAGAGATGAAATGGAGCTTGAAGGTGCTGATTTGGACACTCTTTCTACAAAAGATAAGAAAAGAGATAAAGAAAAGAAACATAAGAGACGCCACCATGACACAGATGATGTAAGCTCTGATAGGGATGATAAAGATGATGCTAAGAAGTCTCGGAGGCATAGCAGTGATCGCAAGAAATCTAGGAAGGTATAAAATTTGATATTCTGTGCAAATCAAGCTAAACATTGGGGATGTTTTGACTCTGATTTGGTGTTATTCGTTCATACAGCATGTTGTGCTAAAGTATATACAAAATAAACAGATTTAGCAACTGTAACCAAATGTGTTTAGCATCAGTATATCAGCAGGCGAGCTTGATGCTACTGTTTGAAGACAATTTCCTTTCAAGTTTTCACTTTACTGTAGTTATTTTCTGTTTCGTGTTTTTGTTATTCGGCTTCAAACATGTTTACCTTGTTCTTGTGATGTTCAGTTGTAAAACCACCAGGACTTTTTTTGTTGTGATGCAGTAGTTATTTCTAATTTGTCTACTACATACAATAAACAAAAATACCTACAAGAAGGTAAATTGTCTGTTAGAATTTTTTTCCTAAGATAGGAAACAGTAGGCATTATTCCATCTCCCCACAAAATGTTTATTGCTTTAGTTATAGTATTCTTTGTTCTAGAATGTGCACGTCGTACTTTTAATAGATTATTCCCTCCATTCCAAAAGTTATGTATCTAGAAGACCCAAAACGTCTTATAATTTGGAATGGAGGGAGTAAAACGTATTCATGTGTAATAGGTTGGATAGCTGGGTCGTCTTTTTTCCACAATCAGAAATTTTTCCATGGATTCGAATAGTTGTTGCAGTGTATAAGTCAAAACCTTTTTTTAGCTATGGCCATCAATGTTTCAAATCTGTTCTCGAAAGAAATATGACTTTGTAAATTTTAAGAAGAAAGTTCACATAATCATACCAGTCTTTTGATTTTTGAATATTTATATCTGTGGCAGAAATGTGCAATGCTGATAATCCTCGAGTCTTTTTTTTCCATAAGTACATACTTGTTCGAAAGTTTAAATTTAAAAAAGAGACAAAAGAATTATAACTGTAGTATGGCTAGCTTCAAAAGAAAAATTGCCCTTGCTCTTGGATTTATTTCCCTATAATGACAGCATCATAATCAATCTGAATGCAACCTAATCTTTTTGTAGTCCATCAAAATTAACCAATACGCTGACAATAGCTGCAATTAATATTCAACTGTTCTGTTCTTTTTCTTAATTTCTGAAGTATTCTTCAACCACCTTAAAGTGTGCAATAAGATCATTGTTGATCATGCAGCATGCCCATGGTTCAGACTCAGATAGTGAAAACCGGCACAAAAGACATAAGAAGGACCGAGATAGTAGCAGAAGAAATGGTGCGCATGAGCTGGAAGATGGTGAACTTGGAGAAGATGGGGAGGTCCATTAGTCTTTCCATTTGCTACCAAGATTGTCAGTAATTACTGCCCCTTGCCATGTTCTCCATTGCTCCTATTCTTCTTACTTTTGACATAGTGCTTCGGCTTAACAATCATTAGTGTTATAGTTATTTAGTCCCATATATTCTGAAAAATTTTCTTTAATATCTACATTTCTGCAGTGTCACTTGTCGTTTCTTTCCTTTTTGCATAATCAATTTGCGGGGTTTGGGTTGGTTGCGCATATTATTCTCTAGAAAAGGTGCAATACTTTAACCATGTGGTTTGCTTCATGTGTATGGTATGTCCTCGTTTGGGATGGTGTGAGTAGTAACTTCTTTTGTCTGGATGTGTGAGTTGTAGCCATGTATGTAACTTTAACAAATTTGTTGCCTTCCTAGACACTATCTGTACTCTCTCTTTTCCTTGGGAAAATATGTGCTGGAAACCACGTAGAAGGTGGAAACATGGAAACTAGTTTAAAAAGTTGATGCATATTTATTTTGAATAATTTATGTATACTAGAAGACAAAAATCCAGGATTTTTGTCTTGTAGTGTGCACTTACAAGTTAAATTTGTGTTTTTTGTATGATTTGTTCAAAAATGAGTTTACATCCCAACTTTTGTATGAGATTAAATATATAGATTCACTACATGTATGCCAGGTTTCAAAACTAATTCGAGTTATGATAATGGGTTTTAGATTTAGTTTTCATGTTTCCACCTAGTAGTTGGTTTTCACCACATATTTTCCTCTTTTCCTTTGTACTTTACTGTGTAGGTTTGTATTTGGGTAGCTGAAATGCCTTAATTATCCTTTAGAACCTTGGCTGGACAAGCAACTTTAGATAGCCATAACCATAAGTTGTCTTGTCCTATTCTCAGAAAAATAGATGAACAAAACCATCAATTTATTTTATTTCGAACTATATAAGCCTATTCATGCCTGATGAAGTTTATTACTGACATTTGACTGAACCATCAGCTACTTGTAGCCTCTCCAGTCTTGTCACACGGATTTATTTACTGCGATCTCTTGCCTATTGAGTTGCGCTGAAGCCTATCAGCTGGATTTTGCTCTGCTGCATCTGTGATGCTACTGCTGGGGACCAATGGATGTAGCAATAACACCAGCCCATGCTTGACACCTTTTATTGGTCCTTCTGACAGCTGATCAGGCTAATTTTTCATTTCCTTTGAAGTCCATGGTGCTGTTTGTTTTGAGGTAACAAGTAACATGGTGGTTTGTGCTGAGGTAACAGATTAAAGTTGCTCAGTTTTCAACAAGAAGTTTTGTGAGTGTGACGTGCTTTTGGACTAGGCTGAGTATTGAGTGTTTGATTTTGTTGCTAATGTCATGTTAAGACATGTTCATTGTACTAGGATTTAGATTTCTTTGGAAATGTTTTGAGAATTGCTGGGCTGGAAGATTCAGTGTGTTTGTACTATGGTTTCCTTTTACCAGCTAATCCAGGTTTACTCTTAAATTCGTAGGGGTTTGTACCCTAGAAGTGTATCTTATTCGCATTCTCAGTGCCCTGACTGGCGAACTGTTTTCACCCAACACGTCCTTGGATATTGTAAAGTTGTATTTGACTCGTTATTTTTCTGATGCAATGCTTGAGACGTTCCCGTAGTATACAATTTTCCCGAGTGACATGCGATATTCCGCATTCCGTTGCTTACGTGTGAGGAGAACCTTTCTGGGCCCTCCGTTCTTTGGGTTATCTATAATCTTGAGTTCAAATAATTGAAAAATCTGTGAGTGGGGCACATTTGTCGGTACTGTCCAATTTTGGCCCTTGGTCTCGTATTGAGTGGTTTTAAGACGAGTGAAGGTTGCATTTTCTCTCCACATCAATCACCGGCGACAAGAGCTTCCACGGATGGTTGCAGCTTGTCATAGCTCACGTTGAAAAGTGGAATTGAGAACTTGAAACATTGCAAGTGTACAAGGACCATGTTTGTCTGATTTGAATATTTTTGCACTTACATAAACGCATTCCGCTTGGAATTTCCTGCACAAGGAAAGCCCCAAGAATGCAATGAAATTTATCACCCTTATTCGAAGATGCTGTTTGGTTTAAAGAATGATATATGAATGCAACTATTCTGAAGATACCGTGCTAATTTCAACAAAAAGAAAGCCGATCTTAATTCATTTCATCAGGGAGATAGAGAGCCTTCCGGATAGCCATTAGCAACTAAGCAGTTGAGCTCAATTTCAACCATAAACACGACGACAAAGTGAATCATCAGGGAGATAGAGATCCGCCACGATAGCCATTATCATTATCAACTAAGCAGTTGAACTCAAAAAAAAAAAAAAAAATCTAAGCATTGAGCTCGATTGTACCCCAACGCACACAAGCGTCAAAGTGAATATCAAACTAGAATATATTTCAAACCAACACTTCAGTTTTGGCAGAGACAATTGGGGCTAAAAGGGCAAAGAAATGAAGAGCAAAAATTCAATTGCTATCTTCTCGACGGGAAACACTAAATTGACAAAGAGAAGGTGGAGGAGATGCATGCAAGCAACCAAGAGAGCAGCGTGGATCTCGCGACCAAGATCTTCAAGGACTTTGATTTCTTGGGCAAGATACGAAAATTGTATAAATATTATTTATTTATTATGACTTATTTTATTATTAAAAATACTTTAATATTAATTGATTTATTTTATTACTTCCTCGATTCCAAATGGTAAGTCGCTCTGACTTTTTGAGTACATGTATTTTCCTATATATCTAAATACAATAATATATTTAGTTATATAGTAAACTGCATGTACCAAAAATAATTAAAACAATTTATAATTTGAAACGAATGGAGTATTTGCATAAGACGAATGGTCAAAGATGAAGCCTAAAAGTAAAAAATGATAAACTTAATGGGACGAAGTGAGTACATGCAACTTTATGGACGAGGAATGATGAGGGGGAGGGTCATGGCATGAGAGAGTCGAGTGGGCTGACAAATTGATCTGTGAGGAAGGCGACAACATCGCGATAGAACTAGCCAAGAGTGCCCACAGACAAAAAATGGTCGGCCACCCTTGTATATAGCCCACTCAAATAAACTAGCCATTGGAAACAAAGGGGAGCTCGGTTGCTACTATCAAAGAAAACCATAGGAGGAACGGCCTTGACGCTATCTAACATCCGATAGCTATATTCAAGGAGACCTTAATCTGGTGCCTCTCGTGCTACCAACGTAGAAATCCGGTGGCACCCAGTGCGGCTAGCTCCTTGCTCTTGCGAAATTTCATTAGTCTCCAATATACTGATGATACCTTGCTTTGTCTAGAAAATGACTTAGGCAAAGCAAGTACCCTTAAGTGGTTGTTGGTTTGCTTTGAACAAATATGACTCGCCGGTTTGAAATGGACGTGTTCAATGACATGAGCTGGGACGGTGGGACCTGTACTATGCGAGCTTGGCGCAGACAATGCTCATGGAGCCACCGCCCACAGTCACCGCGTTCTGCGACGCCGCCGCCGTCGAAGTGCCACTCTGAAGTTACTATCTAGGACTATTTGAATTTTTACCCTTTCCTAGTTTCCTTTCTCTTCGTGTCCAATGCCAGCAATTTGGCATTGTAAAGGTTACTACTTCTAGCAATGTGATTATGAGACAAAGCGGATTGAGGAAAAAACAGAACATGGCCACTGACTTCTAATGGTAGCAAAAAAAAAAAAGTAATTGAAATACGACCTTATTGTTTTTCACTCTTTACTAAAGCATGATTTTTTTGAACATTTTTACGAAAGCATGTGTCTGAAATCTAATTTTAATTAAGGCAATAACATGATTCTTTGATCTTACCTGAAGATTCGTAGATCTTTCATCTTATGGCTCACAGTCATTACCTAAGCAAATGCTAGTTTTCAGACACCTGAAAAATCGTCAACTTTGGAGCTAATCTAATAGTGGTTGACCCTAAACTTGTCTACGCCTCACATACAGTCTGACCTTTAAAAATCGTCAATTTGGTGCTAATATATTAGTGGTTGACCCTAAACTTGTCTACGCCTCGTATACAGTCTCGTCAACTTAAAAATCGTAAATTTGGAGCCAAAATAAGTTATAATAGTCGTTGACTTTGAAGCTGTCAATGTAACCGCCAACGGCATGTATGAGGACACTCTAATTTCTGCTCCTCCCTCGCATTGCCGTGCTGCCGTTAGGGTAGAGTCAGACTCGCAGGTGTGAAGGTGAAGCAGTCCTATGACCATCACCGTTGACATTTGCACCGGCATACTCCACCACAAAACAAGCCCGCGGCCTGCAAAATGGAGAAGATCCTGACTCGAGAGAGGAATCAAGGAGATAGTCAGCGTGCTCAGCGGCCTGTATCATCTTACTGTGCTAAAAAATCATGTATCATCGTACTCTGAGAATGCTCTAATCGATCTTGGAGCCAGCGTGTGGCGCCACGTTGTGCAACGGCGGTCAGCATCGAGGCACACTCTATGTAATGCCTGACGTAGGTTCCTCCGCCCCGCAGTCTCACGTCGTCACCGTTGACATCCAAACAAAACCATCGCCACTTGACATTCAAACAAAATCATCGCCATTGACATCCAAGCAAAGTCATCGCCGCTGACATCCAAATCCTACACGGTACATCTCTCCTGCTGGCTGCTGCAGAGAACCCAAGGCGCAAACAAGCTTGACCAGGAAAATTTTGACTTTTTTGGGGATACTAATTTATGTGTTGAATTCCAACTTGCGAGGCTGTGGTAATGGAAGGGCGTGCGTTATTATAAGGCCACAAGTGGAAGTCAACTGATGAGAAGCGACACCCGCCCGTTCAATGCAAACAGGGGACGGGACGACGACCTCCTTTGCTTCGTTTGCCTTGTTCACAGTCTGGACACTCTCATATGTCAGCACTGATGCAGCATAGAATGGAAAACGGGGCCGTCAGGTACTATGTATTGACGAAGTAAACTTGAAGGAAACAGATATGGTTTGTGCCGTGGCGATCAACGGAGTCAACCCACTTGACGATACAATGATTCCTGCAGTGATATCACGTACTACTGCACATGATTTTTTTTGCTGCTTAGAGCAGAACAGTCACCGAACTTAAAGAATGAAAAATTTACTGATAAGTTAAACATTCCCAAATTTGGTCAAATCAAATATTAGGGGGGCCAAGACGGGGCTAGACTCTTCGGCAACACGGCTAGACTCTTTGGCAAAACAAAAAAAAATTTGGGCTAATTAGGGCCCAAGATGGGGACATCGATAACGCCACCATCGTGGGCCGTGGCTACCCTAGGGGGCACCGCCTCCACCGCCGCTACCGATCTCGTTAAGTTTTTATCATCAAGCGTTACCTTAATTAAGTTGTGTTAAGATATGAAAGAGAGAATCCGCAGGATCTAATCAAGTCGCTTAGTAGTCAAGTTAGGTCAAGTGCTATATATATATATATTGAGGAGTCGTAATCAGATTGGTCAAGAAAAACCCTATTCCTATCACTCATTATGCCCCCCCCCCTCTCTCTCCTCTCCTGCGCATGCCGCCGCCGCCCCCTGCACGCCGCGGCAACGCTCCTCCAGAAATAATCATAAAATATGATTTTATAATAAACCTGTTTAAAGAGACAAACGGTGATACTATTTTACATAAATCTTGTTAAATTTTAAAATTATTTAGCTTCTTTAAAAACAAGAGTTTATTTTGGAGTGATTAATTCAATGTAACAAGCAAGGTGGGAGCATGTCATATCTCTGTACAGGGGCGAGCTTAGGACAAAGAGGGCCATGGCCACTCCTTAATCTTATACCTCCTATGAAATCATTTGACTTTAGGGAACAAATTTATTTATAACAAAGAACAATTTACATAGCTTGTCCCCTCCTACATGTGTAACATGTCTTGAAGCTCCTTCAACTTTCTCCATACGTTGCTTTCCTGAGACGAGCTGCGTTTCATTTTTGTGCAGATGTACAGTGAGCCAGACTGAAAACGATATCAAGGTTTTCTTTCTTTGCACAGCAATTAAACAACAGATCACTATAGCTAGCTATATTTTCGTATGCATGCTTGCTTGCCTTGCCATGCGTGATGCATCCCTAGTGTTCCTAGGTACGTAGATATAAAAGGCGAATGGGACTTGGAATGTGCCCACAGAATCACAGGTGAGTGCTAGCAGTCTGAACTCATTACCACCGAGTGAAAGTGCACCTGATCGTTCAAAGAACCAGAAAAGAATATTACTTTAGGTAGAAAAAAAGAAATACGGGGAGAGTACTATGATACCTCCCCTGTATGCAGCCCACTTGCAGCTGGCTCCCATCAGATTAGCGCACTCGCTCCTTAAAAAAAGAACCGTCACGGTTCTGATGCCAAGTATCCGTCCCCGTTCCCGTCTTCCAGGATCGATCGTCAGCATCAAGCTGCACCTGAACAAAAAAAAAAAAAAAAAAAAAAAATCCAACCCCTTCCTGATATTTTAACCTAGCAAAGCAAAGCACAAGCCAGTCCAAAACCAAAAGGCCAGTAGAGTCAGGTAGAGATAGGATAGCCACCACGATCCGTGCCAAAATCGCGTGTGAACGAACGGACGGATAAGCTCGCTGCGCTTGCGCACCCGACGTCGCCATCGCTGCCGGCAAGTGGAGTGGTAAGTAAAATAACGAGGCAGAGGCACGAGCGGAACACCCAGCCGCGCAATCATGCAACGGAGCCACAGAGGCCACAGCTGGGCTGCTCGGTTGGCTTTGGCTCTACATGCCTTGGCTGATCCTCTCGTGCGCGGGGTCCCGTCCCGCGCGACGGCCAGTGCAGCGCCGCGGCGTGAGCGGACGCGCACCGCACGACGCGACGGCGAGCCATCATCGCACGCGCCCGCGCACCGTACGACGGGGACGGATGGGTCCAGGGATCCGTGGATGGGGCTGAGCGCGACGGCGCGGCGGGAGGGGGGAAGCACCTCCCACAACTTGTGGGGGCACGGGCGGGCGATGGAGGAGTCCGGACGCCCGAAAAGTTGTGTTTTGTCCGGTTGCCCGCAAGTGGATGTTGTGTGTGAGAGAGAGGAGAGCGACGGGGAGCCGCAAGTGGTTTTCGGGATCGACGGATCACGGTCGGAGGCGACGCATTCGCCGCACGCGCATCAGGTGCGGTAGTAGCTTCCCGCTGCTGCCTGCTTTTATGCGATACCGGGGCTGGATTGGAATGGCGACCGGCCCTGGTTTTGCGGCTCAGTGACGGCGCCATCGGCTGGACCTGGACGGGTCCGGAGACGTCCACTGGACTTTTGTACCGGTCTTTGATTGTCACCGAAAAAACTTCCTTCGGTGACTTGATCAACTAACCAAGGAGTAACCGATTCTTGTTTAAAATTTCCTGATTAAAGAATTGATGACAGTATAGTAACTTAGAGTGTATCACATATCACATGAGCTGGAGACTACCAAGTCACTCCGTTTCAAATTGTAAGTCATTTCAGGAATATTAAAAAGCCAAAGCATCTCAAGTTTGACAAAAATTTTTTTGAAAAAATTAGAAGATTTGTGACGTCAAATAGATATATTATGAAAATATAATTAATGAAGAATTTATTGATACTCGGTTGACATCCTAATTATTATTGTCTTATCATATAAATTTAGTTAAACTTAAAAAAATTTAACTCTCCAAGATTCTTATAATGACTTACAATTTGAGATGGATGAAAGGTCGAGAAATAATGGGCTATTCATATACCTAGAATGCCAAGGAGAAAGAGATGGCTTCCCTCACATACTTATCTCTTTTGTGTTCTTATGTAACTATGTCTAAGAAAACATGCAACTATAGATTGTGTGCCACAAAAAACAGTTCATGTTTGACAGTTCTAGTGAATAATATTCATATATATAGCTCAAATTTTTTTTTTCTGAAAATACATTTTGTAACTAATCTAATGATATCTATTTCATATTATAAATATAGATATTTTCTATCTATAATTGGTCAAATGTAAAATACTAAAATATGACATTGTGTTAGAATTGAATGTTTTCTTAGACGGGGAGAGTATTGTTCTTGACGAGGATTAGACAAGGGAGAGGGGACTATCTGTATCTTTTACACGTCTCTTTCTAAACTCGTTTTAAAAAAATCATATAAGAATAACATATTTCACTTACATATACACTAAAGAACAAAATTCTTAAAATTTTATTCTCTGGTGCATATGTTAATGAAATTTGTTATTTTCATATGAACTTTTACGAGATAAGTTTGAATTTTAAATTCTGTGATCGGTAACACGATGCACGTATCAATTCTCAACACTTTGTATGCGAGGAACCCACGCCTTCCCTCTCATACTTGAAATTGATTATGGACGCAACCGTTCACAAGACTGAAGTCTGAACCCACGCCTTCGGTCACACCCCATCTTTCACTTTTAGTGACATGACTTCCTTTTACATTGTTGCAGCAGTAAACTAGCACATCAACACCCAAATATCAGTATCATGACCTGAATCTTATATCGCATAAGTTTTACTACAAAAAAAAAAGGGAATCTTACACTTATTTTTGGACGGATTTGAACAGTGGCATCATGTCCTGAAAAGCACAAAGGAAGTGCGGTTGTACGGAGATGCTGAGTACGACTGCCACCAACTCACCATAATCACAATTCCCATTTGCAAGGAACATAGATACACTGAATCATACAAGACGAGTTCCTTTTCGTACCGATGCTGCAGGCTATAGCTAACCAAAAACAACCATCCCGCGAAGGCATACAGTATGTCGTAGGTATGTTTGTGGAAACCAGAACTTGAAAGCAAAAAACAGTATCATGGTCGCAAGTTGCCGTAAAGAAAGCGACTGCGGTCACTCTCGAAGCCACCCTGTTGCAAGTTGCATACCGCGGCGGCCAGATGCATTCCCCCTTTTGCTTGCGTTCTCCGGCCGTGAGAACGAGAACTGGGCGGTGGCTTCAAGCCTCCAATCCATTCCCGCGCTTTCTACTCTGCTTCAGCCGCCACCTATAAATATGCGCCGGCAAATCCCACATCCGCAACCACATCGCAAAAACCACACCCAAGACACAACAACAGTTGAAGCAGCAAGCAACGCAGATCAACACAACCCTGAATCGAAAGAAAATTGAGCTAGCTGCTAGCTAAGATGTGCCCGATCAAGAAGGAGACGATGAGCGCCGAGTCTGGCTCGTCGCCCTGCAGCTCCCCCTCGTCCTCCTCCGCCCACCAGACAGTGTGGACGTCGCCACCGAAGCGCCCCGCGGGGCGCACCAAGTTCCGGGAGACGCGGCACCCGGTGTTCCGCGGCGTGCGGCGCCGGGGCAACGCCGGGCGGTGGGTCTGCGAGGTGCGCGTGCCGGGGCGGCGCGGCTGCAGGCTCTGGCTCGGCACCTTCGACACCGCGGACGCCGCGGCCCGCGCGCACGACGCCGCCATGCTCGCCATCGCGGGCACGGGCGGCGCGTGCTGCCTCAACTTCGCGGACTCGGCGTGGCTGCTCGCGGTGCCCGCCGCATCGTCGTTCGCCAGCCTCGCCGACGTCCGCCGCGCCGTGGCCGAGGCCGTGGAGAGCTTCCTGCGGCGCGAAGGTGCGGCCGCGGAGGAGGACGACTTGCGCTCGGCCGCGTCCTCGACTCCGGCCAGCGACGACGACGCCGAGGAGTCCTCTTCGGCCGCCGAGGGCTCGCCGCCGTTCGGACTGGACGTGTTCAATGACATGAGCTGGGACCTGTACTATGCGAGCCTGGCGCAGGCGATGCTCGTGGAGCCACCACCGCCCACGGTCACCGCGTTCTGCGACGATGGCGTCGCCGAAGTGCCACTCTGGAGCTACTAGCTAGAACTAAGGCCGCTGTGCTGAAAATTTTACCCTTTTCTTTCTCTTCGCATCCAATGCCAACAAATTTGGTATTGTAAAGGTTACTGCTTCTGGTAATGAGATTATGAGACAGAGCAGATTGGGCAAAAAACAGAGCATGGCCGCTGACTTTCTAATATTGCAATCTGGAGCTTATTATTATAGTGGTTGACCCTGAACTTTGTCCACGGTTCACATATACAGTGGTCAACACTGGAGCTAATATAATAGTGGTTGACCATAAACTTGTCAACCCCTCACATATAGTCTAACGGCATGGATGAGGACACTGCTGCTGTCTGCTCGTCACCCTGACGTCTGCTCCTCCCTCCCATTGCCGTACCACCGTCGGAGTCAAACCTCAGCGCGAGGCACGCGATCACTCGATGCAAGGCGCGACGCATGCATGTGTCATTCCTATGGCAATCAGCGTTGACATCTGTACCGGCATGAGTACTACACTGCAAACAGTCGCGGCCTTGAAATCCTTGACCTTCTTCTCTTCTGGAAAATGGAGAAGATCCTGAGTTCCTGACTCGAGAGGAGTCTGTCAAGGAGCTAATAAGCGGCCTGAGGCTCTGTTTGGTCAAAGCCTCCAAAGCGTGCGTTTTCCTGAGGTCTCGCCCACAAACGAGGGGCAAGTGAGAATCCGCATGTCTGTTCAACTTGTACGCTTTGACAAGCGTGCCCATGACACTTTGACGGTCAATCTGAACGTATGTCAGCGTAGAAACGGCAACGGCACGTTAAACTGTTGATGTTGGGAGTATGCTGTATGCTTGAAGACTGCTGTAAGTAGCACTCAACGCACGTGGTACATAAGCAGATTCTGGCAATGATACTACAATGGCCAACACTTCTGTTGACGGTCGTTCACCAATCTGGGGGGTAAACTCTTCAGTGTTGGAAAAGAACAGAGAAAAATTCCCCAGAGTTGTGGTTGAAATTGGGGGTTGGGGGTTTCAATCATACTGCTCGATTACTCGCATACAGAGTACTACATCGGTTTCCAGCAATGGCTGGTTGGTTCGTTGTTTGTTTGTGCAGCTGGTGTCCAGTACTCCAGTGTGACAGTGACACCACTAAGCAGGCGCGATTGGCGGTAGTACTAGTAGCATTCAGAAAGCCACCGTTACAGCTGTAACATCTCTGATCACAGCTTTGCTTTGCGCATGCGGTGATTATTTCTGCCGTACCAGTGCTGCACGTTTTCGTACTCGTACTTCGGGACCGGGAGCCGTAGCCAACAGTATTGGAGGTCCCATACATACGTAAAAAAATTTCTTTTGCATCAGCGTATCAGTTATCATAGTCTATAAAGTAGTAGGTGATTAAGCTAAATGCTAGTAGATTAATCCAACTTGGACCGAAAGTGCAGTTATTTAGCTCAAAGAACTGAATAAAGAATAGTAGCATTTTTTTTAATACAGATTATCATTGTACCAGTACTAGGATTCATCCCCCGTGCGCCTTCCACTTGCAGCTACAAATATCCCCTACAAGATTAGCACCGGTTGAGGTTACATGCAAAGCATTCTTCCATCCATCCCGTCAGCCAGCCGGGACAACTGGACCTGACCGGACTCGCACAACTTTGAACGGCTCCCTCCCATATTGACTGACGGGACGGAAAGAGTCCCCGAAGAGACGAGATACCACGCCGATTTCCCCCGATCCCCCGTCGTTCCCCGATTCTCACCGTCTCTGGAGTCGCGACGTCGCCATCGCTGCGCATCGAGGCCGCGGATGGGCGGGAGGGCGGCGCCCCCTTGACCGGTCCAAACGACGACTGGACGAGCAGCACAAAGCACGGCTGGCGAGGGTACGGCCAGCGTTGATGAGAGCGGACGACGAATCGAGAGATCACCGCCTTTTGGCTTTAAAAAAGTCGCCTTTTTCGCTCTGGTTCGGATGGGGAGAGGGGAGGCGAGGGGAAGCACCTGCCACAGGTTGGGCAACCGGAGTTGTTTGAGCCGAGTGAAGGAGAATGCTCGGCGGCATCAGTCTATGACGATCACCACATCTGCATCCTACAAACGGGCGAGTCCGGCCCTAAAATTTTGACTTTATACGAGGCAATAAGTTAAGCCAAAGAGTATTAGTCGCCGGCGTATCGAAGTCAAAGGCATCCATTTTTCTAAAAGGGTCAACTGGTCATGTACCCAAGTGCCAAGCTAAAACTCTGCGTACCTGTTCAACTGATGCAGGGGACGACCCCCAGCTTTGCCGCGCTGGTCGCTGACGATGCTGTTGACAGTGAATCTGAACACTGGTATCCTACGTCAGCTCTGATTTCACATAGTACAAACGGCAAAGGCACGTCGCATGTCAGCTGTTGTTTGTTGACGGAGTAAAATCCATCCAATACAGGAGCAGCAGTATCGCGAGCTCCGGTATCCACACAGATTACGTCACACGTGGTATCCACAAGTATGGGAGCTGGAGGTCCAAAGCAATATGTAGTATACTGTTAGGGCAGTCCCAATGGTGTAATAATGACAGTTTTTATGTCTATTAATTGTGTTGACGGCTCATCATTTTGCTGATGTGGCAATAGAATTAACGAAGAAAGAAAGTGCAAAATCAAGAAACGGTTTCTTACCCACGGAACGACGTCGACGCTCGCAACGAGGAGTGAAAAAACGACGGAAACATTGCTGGGGAGAAACGAATCGTTTCCATAGGCTTTGGCGCAGATCCAGTGCGCCGCCGCCGGCCCGCTCCAGCGCGCGCTCGGTCTCCGCTTCGCCAGCAGCTCCCGTCCTCACGGCGCCGCCGGCGAGCTACGCCCGTCGCGGCCCCTCGCTCCCATGGCCAGGGCGCCTCGGCAAATCGCGGGCCGAGGAGAACAACCCCGCCGCCACGCACAGGCTCCTGGACGGACGCACGGCCCCTCCTTGGCCACCGCCGGCGACTCAATCGCCTCAAGCCGTCAATCCCCCGCGTGCTGTGCTCGTTGAGGAAGAAAAAGGGCACGGATGCAAATAGAAGCTCTTTAATGTGCTCACTTTGCATAAGTGTCAGAGAGGGGAGTTTCTAGATCTAGCCTTAGTTGATTTGTGGAAACTCCAAGGTTCCCGATGCAAAAGTGTTTTTCTTTTTTTTCTATTTATGCATAAATCGACTAAATCTTGTTTAATTCATAGTAATTCGTAGAACAATCGTAAAATAGAAAACGAGCATGTTTTGGAATCCTTGTGATTAGATCTATGCATTGGAGTAATAATATGATATGTGTTAGTATAAAGTTTGTGCTATTTTTATTTGTGCAGTGGAGTTAACATAGTTACTAGCTGAAAAAAATTATTGCCGTTGTTTGTTCAGAGGCTACAGGGCTGATTGTCACAGTTGATCTACTCTTCCTGTCGGTGTTCTGACCCTCGAGGGGTTAACACCAACGAGTAATATTGTATTCGCGTGCTCCCTAATCCGGTGGGTGATGCAAGAAGGACACAATAATTTATCCTGGTTCGGGCAAAGAGGGCCCTACGTCCAGCGGGGGGAGGATGATTCGTGTTATCTTGCACCGAAGTGCTAGTACAGGGGAAAATACAAGCTGGTGTGAGGAGTGAAAGGTGGAGTTGGGGCGTTCGGACGCCTTGCTCTCGACCTTGCACAGGCTCACGGTGTCGTTCTGTGATCTAGGGCCTTAATGTTTCTATGCTCTAGATCCTCTCGATTTGAGTCCGGTCCTTTTCTCTAACGCCCTGGCGCCTCCTTTTATAGACGAAGGAGGGGCACAGGTGTACATGTATTTCGAGTTCGCATGACGCTGATGACGTACGATGTTGAGGCCGATCATGTCGGTGTCGCTGTAGTGATGTACGTCGGTATGGGAGGCCCTGCAGCCGTCGCATCGGGAGTTGTTGAAGTTCAGCTCGAGGGTTCGCTCGGTGAAGTCGAGGGGCGACGGTCGAGGGTCCTGGCCGGAGCCGAGGGGGTCGTGCCGAGGAGGTCAAGCTTCGCTGGATAAGATCGGATCCCAGAAAACACGGAAAACATGTTAGTTTATACGTCTCGAGGCGGTGCGGGTCGTGGCACAGCGCTCGGTATGGCGCAACAGCGTAATATGACTTGCGGGATTCCGGGGCATGGGCGGTAAAAGTAGATCTGACCGCCACGCCTGTAACTGTTACCGTAACTGTGGCCATGCGGTTAGGCAGGGGTAGATAGATCGCATTAAATGTGCTCGGATCCGTACGAGGGAGTTGGTGGCCGAGGGGTGCACTGTCCTCGAGGGCCGCCCATTCGCCCGGGCGAAGTTCCGTCCTCGAGGGGAGGCTCGTTCGCTGGGCGAAGTTACGTCCTCGAGGGCAGGCTCGTTCGGAGGATGAAGTTCCGTCCTCGAGGGGTCGCTCGAATCGTACCCTCGCGTATACAGTACTTGTCCGTTCGGTACCCTCTCGGGTGGACAGTACTGGTCCATTCGGTAACCTCTCGGTTATACAGTACTAGTCCGTTCGTTAGCCTCTTGAGCAGGCTTTGGTTTTGGGCCGTCGTTGTTCATTCGCGGGCCAGTCCGATACGTCTCAGCCTATGGCCTCCGTACGTTAGCGCGGGAGGTTATCGGAGGGGTCAAGACGCTGATTTTGCGGGGTTTTAGTTTGTTAAGCAAGGGGTCTGGGATACCCGTTTCCAGGGTATCGACATTAGCCCCCGAGCCCCTGCGCGAGTGATGTCACTCGGGGAGGGGGTCAGGAATTTAGGAATGAGACGTGATTCGGATTTTTTCGCGGGGGGCGCGCGAGCGACCCCCGCGGGGGTAGCCCCCGAGGCCTCGTAGGAGTCGAAAGACTCCTGTGAGGGCTTTATTTTATATTTAGTTTAAAGGGTGCTCGTCCAGTCGGGTATAGGCCTGAACTGGAGTCGTAGCGTTTTACCGAGGGGAGCCCCCGGGGGATTTTTGACCCTCTTTCGTCGAGGGGCGCCGGACACAGGCGAGCCCCCCGAGCCTCGTGCGGCTGGGGCATTGCTGGCCTCGGCATTCTTCTCACGAGTCCTTTCGATCGAATGTGAGGCGAGAAGCATCGGACTACCCCCGATAGGGCGAGCCGCGAAGTTCTCAGTGAGCTGGTAACGGGAAAATCCAAGCGAGAGCCCGTTCCTCGTTCGATAGAGGTCGACAGGAGGCCCGGAGGCGGTCTCATTAAAGCAAAACGCAATGGTCCTACGGATTCCGATTCCATTCGATAGGTCTCGGCGGCTCGATGCCTCCCTTCGGGGGGATTCCATAAAGTCCGTAGCGTTTAGCCTTAGATGCGTCCAAAGGGGTCTCGAGAGTTCGTTCTCGAGCAGGGCCTCGTGTTGGCTCCCCCTTGGTCACCCCTGACTCGGGTGCTCGAGGGCGGCTGTCGAACCTTGTTCGTGGGGTCAGCCTTCGCTCCTTCGAGACTTAGGGCCGGGGCCCGATTTTGGTGCTCAAGGGCGGCCGTTAAGCCCTCACTCGAGGACCGGCCTTCGCTCCCTCGAGACTTTGAGATAGGGTCAGAGCCTATTTTCTCCTCTCGTGGAAATCTCTGTCGATGAGTAATCATTCTCTTTCGGCGCTCAGGGGCGGCCGTTAAGCCCTCACTCGAGGACCGGCCTTCGCACCCTCGAGAGTTCGAGGCGGGGTCGGAGCCCGCTCTTTTGCGGTGCTCAAGGGCGGTCGTTAAGCCCTCACTCGAGGACCGGCCTTCGCTTCCTCGAGACTTCGAGGCGGGGTCAGAGCCCGCTCTTTTGTGGTGCTCAAGGGCGGTCGTTAAGCCCTCACTCGAGGACCGGCCTTCGCTCCCTTGAGTCTTCGAGGCGGGGTCAGAGCCCGCTCTTTTGCGGTGCTCAAGGGCGGTCGTTAAGCCCTCACTCGAGGACCGGCCTTC